>JANJGN010000201.1:0-600000 GCA_026770705.1 Isurus oxyrinchus
CCACTCTCACACTCACGGATTCACCCCTCTCCACTCTTACACTCACCGATTCACACCTCCACTCTCACACTCACCAATTCACAACTCCTCACCCTCACACTCACCGATTCACACCTCCCCGCTCTCACACTTACCGATTCACACCTCCCCCTCTCACACTCACCAATTCACACCACCCCACTCTCACACTCACTGAGTCACACCTACCCCTCTCACACTCACCGATTCACATCACCCCCTCTCGCACTCACCGAGTCACACCACCCCACTCACACTCACCGATTCACACCTCTCCGCTCTCGCACGCACCGATTCACACATCCTCACTCTCACACTCACCGAGTCACACCTCCACTCTCACACTCACCGAGTCACACCTCCCCACTCTCACACTCACCATTTCACACCTCCCCACTCTCACACTCACCAATTCACACCTCACCACTCTCACACTCACCGATTCATAGCTCCCCACTCTCACACTCGCCGATTCACACCTCCACTCTCACACTCACCAATTCACACCTCCACTCACACATTCACTGATTCAGACCCCAACTCTCACACTCACCGATTCACACCTCCACTCTCACACTCACCGAGTCAGACCACCCCACTCTCACACTCACCGATTCACACTCCCCACTCTCACACTCATCGGGTCACACCTCCCCACTCTCACACTCACCGATTCACACCTCCACTCTCACACTCACCGATTCACACCTCCACTCTCACACTCACCGAGTCAGACCACCCCACTCTCACACTCACCGATTCACACCTCCACTCTCACACTTAGCGATTCACAACTCCATTTACACACTCACCGATTCACACCTGCACTCACACACACAACGATTCACACCTTCCCACTCTCACACTCACCGATTCACACCTCCACTCTCACACTCTCCGAGTCAGACCACCCCACTCTCACACTCACCAATTCACACTCCCCACTCTCACACTCATCGGTTCACACCTCCCCACTCTCACACTCACCGATTCACACCTCCAGTCTCACACTTACCGATTCACAACTCCCCCCTCTCACACTCACCAATTCACACCTCCCCACTCTCACACTCACCAAGTCACACCTCCCCCTCTCACACTCACCGATTCACATCACCCCCTCTTGCACTCACCGATTCACACCTCCCCACTCTCGCACGCACCGATTCACACATCCCCACTCTCACACTGACCGAGTCACAACTCCACTCTCACACTCACCGAGTCACACCTCCCCACTCTCACACTCACCATTTCACACCTCCCCACTCTCACACTCACCAATTCACACCTCACCACTCTCACACTCACCGATTCATAGCTCCCCACTCTCACACTCACCGATTCACACCTCCACTCTCACACTCACCAATTCACACCTCCACTCACACATTCACTGACTCAGACCCCCACTCTCACACTCACCGATTCACACCTCCACTCTCACAATCACCGAGTCAGACCATCCCACTCTCACACTCACCAATTCACACTCCCCACTCTCACACTCACCGATTCAAACTTCCACTCTCACACACACCGATTCACACCTCCACTCTCACATTCACCGATTCACACCTCCACTCTCACACTCACCGATTCACACATCCACTCTCACACTCACTGATTCACACCTCCCCACTCTCACACTCACCGATTCACACCTCCCCACTCTCACACTCACCGATTCACACCTCCGCTCTCACACTCACCGATTCACAGCTGCCCACTCTCACACTCACTGATTCACGGCTGCCCACTCTCACACACACTGATTCACACCTCCCCCTCTCACACTCACCGATTCACACCTGCACTCACACACTCAACGATTCACACCTCCCCAAACTCACACTCATCGATTCACACCTCCACTCTCACACTCACCGAGTCACACCTCCCCACTCTCACACTCACCAATTCACACCTCCCCAAACTCACACTCACCGATTCACACCTCCCCACTCTCACACTCACCCAGTCACACCACCCCACTCTCACACTCACCGATTCACACCTCCCCACTTTCACACTCACCGATTCACACCTCCACTCTCACACTCACTGATTCACACCTCCACTCTCACACTCACCGATTCACACCTCCACTCTCACACTCACTGATTCACACCTCCACTCTCACACTCACCGATTCACAACTCCTCACCCTCACACTCACCGATTCACACCTCCCCACTCTCACACTTACCGATTCACACCTCCCCCCTCTCACACTCACCAATTCACACCTCCCCACTCTCACACTCACCGAGTCGCACCTCCCCCTCTCACACTCACCGATTCACATCACCCCCTCTCGCACTCACCGAGTCACACCACCCCACTCACACTCACCAATTCACACCTCCCCACTCTCGCACGCACCGATTCACACATCCCCACTCTCACACTCAGCGAGTCACACCTCCCCACTCTCACACTCACCGAGTCACACCTCCCCACTCTCACACTCACCATTTCACACCTCCCTACTCTCACACTCACCAATTCACACCTCACCACTCTCACACTCACCGATTCAAGGCTCCCCACTCTCACACTCACCGATTCACACCTCCACTCTCACACTCACCAATTCACACCTCCACTCACACATTCACTGATTCAGACCCCCACTCTCACACTCACCGATTCACACCTCCACTCTCACAATCACCGAGTCAGACCACCCCACTCTCACACTCACCGATTCACACTCCCCACTCTCACACTCACCGGTTCACACCTCCCCACTCTCACACTCACTGATTCACACCTCCACTCTCACACTCACCGATTCACACCTCCACTCTCACACTCACTGATTCACACCTCCTCACTCTCACACTCACCGATTCACACTTCCACTCTCACACACACCGATTCACACCTCCACTCTCACATTCACCGATTCACACCTCCACTCTCACACTCACCGATTCACACATCCACTCTCACACTCACTGATTCACACCTCCCCACTCTCACACTCACCGATTCACACCTCCCCACTCTCACACTCACCGATTCACACCTCCGCTCTCACACTCACCGATTCACAGCTGCCCACTCTCACACTTACTGACTCACAGCTGCCCACTCTCACACTCACTGATTCACTCCTCCCCCTCTCACATTCACCGATTCACACCCTCACTCTCACACTCACCGATTCACACATCCCCACTCTCACGCTCACTGATTCACACCCCCACTCACACATTCACCGATTCACACCCCCAAACGGACACTCACCGATTCACACCTCCCCACTCTCACGCTCACAGATTCACACTCCCCCACTCTCACACTCACAGATTCACCCCTCTCCACTCTTACACTCACCGATTCACACCTCTACTCTCACACTCACCGATTCACAACTCCTCACCCTCACACTCAACGATTCACACCTCCCCACTCTCACACTTACCGATTCACACCTCCCCCTCTCACACTCACTAATTCACACCTCCCCACTCTCACACTCACCAAGTCACACTTCCCCCTCTCACACTCACCGTTTCACACCTCCCCACTCTCACACTCACCGATTCACACCTCCCCACTCTCACACTCACCGATTCACACCTCCACTCTCACACTCACTGATTCACACCTCCACTCTCACACTCACCGATTCACACCTCCGCTCTCACACTCACCGATTCACACCTCCACTCTCACACTCACCGATTCACAACTCCTCACCCTCACACTCACCGATTCACACCTCCCCACTCTCACACTTACCGATTCACACCTCCCCCCTCTCACACTCACCAATTCACACCTCCCCACTCTCACACTCACCGAGTCGCACCTCCCCCTCTCACACTCACCGTTTCACATCACCCCCTCTCGCACTCACCGAGTCACACCACCCCACTCACACTCACCGATTCACACCTCCCCACTCTCGCACGCACCGATTCACACATCCCCACTCTCACACTCAGCGAGTCACACCTCCCCACTCTCACACTCACCATTTCACACCTCCCTACTCTCACACTCACCAATTCACACCTCACCACTCTCACACTCACCGATTCATAGCTCCCCACTCTCACACTCACCGATTCACACCTCCACTCTCACACTCACCAATTCACACCTCCACTCACACATTCACTGATTCAGACCCCCACTCTCACACTCACCGATTCACACCTCCACTCTCACAATCACCGAGTCAGACCACCCCCTCTCACGCTCACCGATTCACACTCCCCACTCTCACACTCACCGGTTCACACCTCCCCACTCTCACACTCACCGATTCACACCTCCACTCTCACACTCACGATTCACACCTCCACTCTCACACTCACTGATTCACACCTCCCCACTCTCACACTCACCGATTCACACTTCCACTCTCACACACACCGATTCACACCTCCACTCTCACATTCACCGATTCACACCTCCACTCTCACACTCACCGATTCACACATCCACTCTCACACTCACTGATTCACACCTCCCCACTCTCACACTCACCGATTCACACCTCCCCACTCTCACACTCACCGATTCACACCTCCGCTCTCACACTCACCGATTCACAGCTGCCCACTCTCACACTTACTGACTCACAGCTGCCCACTCTCACACTCACTGATTCACTCCTCCCCCTCTCACACTCACCGATTCACACCTGCCCTCACACACTCAATGATTCACACCTCCCCAAACTCACACTCACCGATTCACACCTCCCCACTCTCACACTCACCGAGTCACACCACCCCACTCTCACACTCACCGATTCACACCTCCCCACACTCACACTCTCCGAGTCACACCTCCACTCTCACATTCACCGATTCACACTTCCACTCTCACACTCACCGATTCACACCCTCACTCACACTCACCGATTCACACCTCCACTCTCACACTCACCGATTCACACCTCCCCATTCTCACACTCACCCAGTCACACCACCCCACTCTCACACTCACCGATTCACACCTCCCCACACTCACACTCACCGATTCACACCTCCACTCTCACATTCACCGATTCACACTTCCACTCTCACACTCACCGATTCACACCCTCACTCACACTCACCGATTCACACCTCCACACTCTCATGCTCACCAATTCACACTCCCCCAGTCTCACACTCACCGATTCACACATCCCGACTCTCACGCTCACTGATTCACACCCCCACTCACACATTCACCGATTCACACCCCCAAACGGACACTCACCGATTCACACCTCCCCACTCTCACGCTCACAGATTCACACTCCCCCACTCTCACACTCACAGATTCCCCCCTCTCCACTCTTACACTCACCGATTCACACCTCTGCTCTCACACTCACCGATTCACAACTCCTCACCCTCACACTCAACGATTCACACCTCCCCACTCTCACACTTACCGATTCACACCTCCCCCTCTCACACTCACTAATTCACACCTCCCCACTCTCACACTCACCGAGTCACACTTCCCCCTCTCACACTCACCGTTTCACACCTCCCCACTCTCACACTCACCGATTCACACCTCCCCACTCTCACACTCACCGATTCACACCTCCACTCTCACACTCACCGATTCACACCTCCAGTCTCACACTCACCGATTCACACCTCCCCACTCTCACACTCACCCAATCACACCACCCCACTCTCACACTCACCGATTCACACCTCCCCACACTCACACTCACCGATTCACACCTCCACTCTCACATTCACCGATTCACACTTCCACTCTCACACTCAGCGATTCACACCCTCACTCACACTCACCGATTCACACCTCCACACTCTCATGCTCACCAATTCACACTCCCCCAGTCTCACACTCACGGATTCACACCTTCCATCTCTCACACTCACCAATTCACACCTCCACTCACACATTCACCGATTCACACCCTCACTCTCACACTCACCGATTCACACATCCCCACTCTCACGCTCACTGATTCACACCCCCACTCACACATTCACCGATTCACACCCCCAAACGGACACTCACCGATTCACACCTCCCCACTCTCAAGCTCACTGATTCACACTCCCCCACTCTCACACTCAAGGATTCACACCTCTCTACTCTTACACTCACCGATTCACACCTCTACTCTCACACTCACCGATTCACACCTCCACTCTCACACTCACCAATTCACACCCCCAAACGGACACTCACCGATTCACACCTCCCCACTCTCACGCTCACAGATTCACACTCCCCCACTCTCACACTCACAGATTCACCCCTCTCCACTCTTACACTCACCGATTCACACCTCTACTCTCACATTCACCGATTCACAACTCCTCACCCTCACACTCAACGATTCACACCTCCCCACTCTCACACTTACCGATTCACACCTCCCCCGCTCACACTCACTAATTCACACCTCCCCACTCTCACACTCACCGAGTCACACTTCCCCCTCTCACACTCACCGATTCACGCCACCCCCTGTCACACTCACCGATTCACACCTCCCCACTCTTACACTCACCGAGTCACACCTCCCCACTCTCACACTCACCGATTCACACCTCCCCACTCTCACACTCACCAATTCACACCTGCACTCACACACTCAACGATTCACACCTCCCCAAACTCACACTCATCGATTCACACCTCCACTCTCACACTCACCGAGTCACGCCTCCCCACTCTCACACTCACCAATTCACACCTCCCCAAACTCACACTCACCGATTCACACCTCCCCACTCTCACACTCACACAGTCACACCACCCCACTCTCACACTCACCGATTCACAACTCCTCACCCTCACACTCAACGATTCACACCTCCCCACTCTCACACTTACCGATTCACACCTCCCCCGCTCACACTCACTAATTCACACCTCCCCACTCTCACACTCACCGAGTCACACTTCCCCCTCTCACACTCACCGATTCACACCACCCCCTGTCACACTCACCGATTCACACCTCCCCACTCTTACACTCACCGAGTCACACCTCCCCACTCTCACACTCACCGATTCACACCTCCCCACTCTCACAGTCACCATTTCACAACTGCACTCACACACTCAACGATTCACACCTCCCCAAACTCACACTCATCGATTTACACCTCCACGCTCACACTCACCGAGTCACGCCTCCCCACTCTCACACTCACCAATTCAGACCTCCCCAAACTCACACTCACCGATTCACACCTCCCCACTCTCACACTCACCCAGTCACACCACCCCACTCTCACACTCACCGATTCACACCTCCCCACACTTACACTCACCGATTCACACCTCCACTCTCACATTCACCGATTCACACTTCCACTCTCACACTCACCGATTCACACCCTCACTCACACTCACCGATTCACACCTCCACACTCTCATGCTCACTCATTCACACTCCCCCAGTCTCACACTCACGGATTCACAGCTCCACTCACACATTCACCGATTCACACCCTCACTCTCACACTCACCGATTCACACATCCCCACTCTCACGCTCACTGATTCACACCCCCACTCACACATTCAGCGATTCACACCCCCAAACGGACACTCACCGATTCACACCTCCCCACTCTCACGCTCACTGATTCAGACTCCCCCACTCTCACACTCACGGATTCACCCCTTTCCACTCTTACACTCACCGATTCACACCTCCACACTCACACTCAGCGATTCACAACTCCTCACCCTCACACTCACCGATTCACACCTCCCCACTCTCACACTTACCGATTCACAACTCCCCCCTCTCACACTCACCAATTCACACCTCCCCACTCTCACACTCACCAAGTCACACCTCCCCCTCTCACACTCACCGATTCACATCACCCCCTCTCGCACTCACCGAGTCACACAACCCCACTCACACTCACCGATTCACACCTCCCCACTCTCGCACGCACCGATTCACACATCCCCACTCTCACACTCACCGAGTCACACCTCCACTCTCACACTCACCGAGTCACACCTCCCCACTCTCACACTCACCATTTCACACCTCCCCACTCTCACACTCACCAATTCACACCTCACCACTCTCACACTCACCGATTCATAGCTCCCCACTCTCACACTCACCGATTCACACCTCCACTCTCACACTCACCAATTCACACCTCCACTCACACATTCACTGATTCAGACCCCCACTCTCACACTCACCGATTCACACCTCCAATCTCACAATCACAGAGTCAGACCACCCCACTCTCACACTCACCGATTCACACTCCCCACTCTCACACTCACCGGTTCACACCTCCCCACTCTCACACTCACCGATTCACACCTCCACTCTCACACTCACCGATTCACACCTCCACTCTCACACTCACCGATTCACACCTTCCCACTCTCACACTCACCGATTCACACTTCCACTCTCACACACACCGATTCACACCTCCACTCTCACATTCACCGATTCACACCTCCACTCTCACACTCACCGATTCACACATCCACTCTCACACTCACCGATTCACACCTCCACTCTCACACTCACCGATTCACAGCTGCCCACTCTCACACTCACTGATTCACAGCTGCCCACTGTCACACACACTGATTCACACCTCCCCCTCTCACACTCACCGATTCACACCTGCACTCACAGACTCAACGATTCACACCTCCCCAAACTCACACTCATCGATTCACACCTCCACTCTCACACTCACCGAGTCCCGCCTCCCCACTCTCACACTCACCAATTCACACCTCCCCAAACTCACACTCACCGATTCACACCTCCCCACTCTCACACTCACCCAGTCACACCACCCCACTCTCACACTCACCGATTCACACCTCCCCACACTCACACTCACCGATTCACACCTCCACTCTCACATTCACCGATTCACACTTCCACTCTCACACTCACCGATTCACACCCTCACTCACACTCACCGATTCACACCTCCACACTCTCATGCTCACTCATTCACACTCCCCCAGTCTCACACTCACGGATTCACACCTCCCCACTCTCACACTCACCAATTCACACCTCCACTCACACATTCACCGATTCACACCCTCACTCTTACACTCACCGATTCACACATCCCCACTCTCACGCTCAATGATTCACACCCCCACTCACACATTCACCTATTCACACCCCCAAACGGACACTCACCGATTCACACCTCCCCACTCTCACGCTCACTGATTCACACTCCCCCACTCTCACACTCACGGATTCACCCCTCTCCACTCTTACACTCACCGATTCACACCTCCACTCTCACACTCACCGATTCACAACTCCTCACCCTCACACTCACCGATTCACACCTCCCCGCTCTCACACTTACCGATTCACACCACCCCCCTCTCACACTCACCAATTCACACCTCCCCACTCTCACACTCACTGAGTCACACCTACCCCTCTCACACTCACCGATTCACATCACCCCCTCTCGCACTCACCGAGTCACACCACCCCACTCACACTCACCGATTCACACCTCTCCGCTCTCGCACGCACCGATTCACACATCCTCACTCTCACACTCACCGAGTCACACCTCCACTCTCACACTCACCGAGTCACACCTCCCCACTCTCACACTCACCATTTCACACCTCCCCACTCTCACACTCACCAATTCACACCTCACCACTCTCACACTCACCGATTCATAGCTCCCCACTCTCACACTCGCCGATTCACACCTCCACTCTCACACTCACCAATTCACACCTCCACTCACACATTCACTGATTCAGACCCCAACTCTCACACTCACCGATTCACACCTCCACTCTCACACTCACTGAGTCAGACCACCCCACTCTCACACTCACCGATTCACACTCCCCACTCTCACACTCACCGGGTCACACCTCCCCACTCTCACACTCACCGATTCACACCTCCACTCTCACACTCACCGATTCACACCTCCACTCTCACACTCACCGAGTCAGACCACCCCACTCTCACACTCACCGATTCACACCTCCACTCTCACACTTAGCGATTCACAACTCCCCCCTCTCACACTCACCAATTCACACCTGCACTCACACACACAACGATTCACACCTTCCCACTCTCACACTCACCGATTCACACCTCCACTCTCACACTCACCGAGTCAGACCACCCCACTCTCACACTCACCGATTCACACTCCCCACTCTCACACTCATCGGTTCACACCTCCCCACTCTCACACTCACCGATTCACACCTCCAGTCTCACACTTACCGATTCACAACTCCCCCCTCTCACACTCACCAATTCACACCTCCCCACTCTCACACTCACCAAGTCACACCTCCCCCTCTCACACTCACCGATTCACATCACCCCCTCTTGCACTCACCGAGTCACACCACCCCACTCACACTCACCGATTCACACCTCCCCACTCTCGCACGCACCGATTCACACATCCCCACTCTCACACTCACCGAGTCACAACTCCACTCTCACACTCACCGAGTCACACCTCCCCACTCTCACACTCACCATTTCACACCTCCCCACTCTCACACTCACCAATTCACACCTCACCACTCTCACACTCACCGATTCATAGCTCCCCACTCTCACACTCACCGATTCACACCTCCACTCTCACACTCACCAATTCACACCTCCACTCACACATTCACTGACTCAGACCCCCACTCTCACACTCACCGATTCACACCTCCACTCTCACAATCACCGAGTCAGACCATCCCACTCTCACACTCACCAATTCACACTCCCCACTCTCACACTCACCGATTCACACTTCCACTCTCACACACACCGATTCACACCTCCACTCTCACATTCACCGATTCACACCTCCACTCTCACACTCACCCATTCACACATCCACTCTCACACTCACTGATTCACACCTCCCCACTCCCACACTCACCGATTCACACCTCCCCACTCTCACACTCACCGATTCACACCTCCGCTCTCACACTCACCGATTCACAGCTGCCCACTCTCACACTCACTGATTCACGGCTGCCCACTCTCACACACACTGATTCACACCTCCCCCTCTCACACTCACCGATTCACACCTGCACTCACACACTCAACGATTCACACCTCCCCAAACTCACACTCATCGATTCACACCTCCACTCTCACACTCACCGAGTCACGCCTCCCCACTCTCACACTCACCAATTCACACCTCCCCAAACTCACACTCACCGATTCACACCTCCCCACTCTCACACTCACCCAGTCACACCACCCCACTCTCACACTCACCGATTCACACCTCCCCACACTCACACTCACCGATTCACACCTCCACTCTCACATTCACCGATTCACACTTCCACTCTCACACTCACCGATTCACACCCTCACTCACACTCACCGATTCACACCTCCACACTCTCATGCTCACTCATTCACACTCCCCGAGTCTCACACTCACGGATTCACACCTCCCCACTCTCACACTCACCAATTCACACCTCCACTCACACATTCACCGATTCACACCCTCACTCTTACACTCACCGATTCACACATCCCCACTCTCACGCTCAATGATTCACACCCCCACTCACACATTCACCGATTCACACCCCCAAACGGACACTCACCGATTCACACCTCCCCACTCTCACGCTCACTGATTCACACTCCCCCACTCTCACACTCACGGATTCACCCCTCTCCACTCTTACACTCACCGATTCACACCTCCACTCTCACACTCACCGATTCACAACTCCTCACCCTCACACTCACCGATTCACACCTCCCCGCTCTCACACTTACCGATTCACACCTCCCCCTCTCACACTCACCAATTCACACCTCCCCACTCTCACACACACCGAGTCACACCTCCCCCTCTCACACTCACCGATTCACATCACCCCCTCTCGCACTCACCGAGTCACACCACCCCACTCACACTCACCGATTCACACCTCCCCCGCTCACACTCACTAATTCACACCTCCCCACTCTCACACTCACCGAGTCACACTTCCCCCTCTCACACTCACCGATTCACACCACCCCCTGTCACACTCACCGATTCACACCTCCCCACTCTTACACTCACCGAGTCACACCTCCCCACTCTCACACTCACCGATTCACACCTCCCCACTCTCACACTCACCAATTCACACCTGCACTCACACACTCAACGATTCACACCTCCCCAAACTCACACTCATCGATTCACACCTCCACTCTCACACTCACCGAGTCACGCCTCCCCACTCTCACACTCACCAATTCACACCTCCCCAAACTCACACTCACCGATTCACACCTCCCCACTCTCACACTCACCCAGTCACACCACCCCACTCTCACACTCACCGATTCACAACTCCTCACCCTCACACTCAACGATTCACACCTCCCCACTCTCACACTTACCGATTCACACCTCCCCCGCTCACACTCACTAATTCACACCTCCCCACTCTCACACTCACCGAGTCACACTTCCCCCTCTCACACTCACCGATTCACACCACCCCCTGTCACACTCAGCGATTCACACCTCCCCACTCTTACACTCACCGAGTCACACCTCCCCACTCTCACACTCACCGATTCACACCTCCCCACTCTCACAGTCACCAATTCACAACTGCACTCACACACTCAACGATTCACACCTCCCCAAACTCACACTCATCGATTTACACCTCCACTCTCACACTCACCGAGTCACGCCTCCCCACTCTCACACTCACCAATTCAGACCTCCCCAAACTCACACTCACCGATTCACACCTCCCCACTATCACACTCACCCAGTCACACCACCCCACTCTCACACTCACCGATTCACACCTCCCCACACTCACACTCACCGATTCACACCTCCACTCTCACATTCACCGATTCACACTTCCACTCTCACACTCACCGATTCACACCCTCACTCACACTCACCGATTCACACCTCCACACTCTCATGCTCACTCATTCACACTCCCCCAGTCTCACACTCACGGATTCACAGCTCCACTCACACATTCACCGATTCACACCCTCACTCTCACACTCACCGATTCACACATCCCCACTCTCACGCTCACTGATTCACACCCCCACTCACACATTCAGCGATTCACACCCCCAAACGGACACTCACCGATTCACACCTCCCCACTCTCACGCTCACTGATTCAGACTCCCCCACTCTCACACTCACGGATTCACCCCTTTCCACTCTTACACTCACCGATTCACACCTCCACACTCACACTCAGCGATTCACAACTCCTCACCCT
Source organism: Isurus oxyrinchus (assembly GCA_026770705.1). NCBI lineage: Eukaryota > Metazoa > Chordata > Chondrichthyes > Lamniformes > Lamnidae > Isurus > Isurus oxyrinchus. The sequence goes on from JANJGN010000201.1 coordinate 13,290, forward strand.
CACACTCACCGATTCACACCTCCCCACTCTCACACTTACCGATTCACAACTCCCCCCTCTCACACTCACCAATTCACACCTCCCCACTCTCACACTCACCAAGTCACACCTCCCCCTCTCACACTCACCGATTCACATCACCCCCTCTCGCACTCACCGAGTCACACAACCCCACTCACACTCACCGATTCACACCTCCCCACTCTCGCATGCACCGATTCACACATCCCCACTCTCACACTCACCGAGTCACACCTCCACTCTCACACTCACCGAGTCACACCTCCCCACTCTCACACTCACCATTTCACACCTCCCCACTCTCACACTCACCAATTCACACCTCACCACTCTCACACTCACCGATTCATAGCTCCCCACTCTCACACTCACCGATTCACACCTCCACTCTCACACTCACCAATTCACACCTCCACTCACACATTCACTGATTCAGACCCCCACTCTCACACTCACCGATTCACACCTCCAATCTCACAATCACAGAGTCAGACCACCCCACTCTCACACTCACCGATTCACACTCCCCACTCTCACACTCACCGGTTCACACCTCCCCACTCTCACACTCACCGATTCACACCTCCACTCTCACACTCACCGATTCACACCTCCACTCTCACACTCACCGATTCACACCTTCCCACTCTCACACTCACCGATTCACACTTCCACTCTCACACAAACCGATTCACACCTCCACTCTCACATTCACCGATTCACACCTCCACTCTCACACTCGCCGATTCACACATCCACTCTCACACTCACTGATTCACACCTCATCACTCTCACACTCACCGATTCACACCTCCCCACTCTCACACTCACCGATTCACACCTCCGCTCTCACACTCACCGATTCACAGCTGCCCACTCTCACACTCACTGATTCACAGCTGCCCACTGTCACACACACTGATTCACACCTCCCCCTCTCACACTCACCGATTCACACCTGCACTCACAGACTCAACGATTCACACCTCCCCAAACTCACACTCATCGATTCACACCTCCACTCTCACACTCACCGAGTCCCGCCTCCCCACTCTCACACTCACCAATTCACACCTCCCCAAACTCACACTCACCGATTCACACCTCCCCACTCTCACACTCACCCAGTCACACCACCCCACTCTCACACTCACCGATTCACACCTCCCCACACTCACACTCACCGATTCACACCTCCACTCTCACATTCACCGATTCACACTTCCACTCTCACACTCACCGATTCACACCCTCACTCACACTCACCGATTCACACCTCCACACTCTCTTGCTCACTCATTCACATTCCCCCAGTCTCAAACTCTCGGATTCACACCTCCCCACTCTCACACTCACCAATTCACACCTCCACTCACACATTCACCGATTCACACCCTCACTCTTACACTCACCGATTCACACATCCCCACTCTCACGCTCAATGATTCACACCCCCACTCACACATTCACCTATTCACACCCCCAAACGGACACTCACCGATTCACACCTCCCCACTCTCACGCTCACTGATTCACACTCCCCCACTCTCACACTCACGGATTCACCCCTCTCCACTCTTACACTCACCGATTCACACCTCCACTCTCACACTCACCAATTCACAACTCCTCACCCTCACACTCACCGATTCACACCTCCCCGCTCTCACACTTACCGATTCACACCTCCCCCTCTCACACTCACCAATTCACACCACCCCACTCTCACACTCACTGAGTCACACCTACCCCTCTCACACTCACCGATTCACATCACCCCCTCTCGCACTCACCGAGTCACACCACCCCACTCACACTCACCGATTCACACCTCTCCGCTCTCGCACGCACCGATTCACACATCCTCACTCTCACACTCACCGAGTCACACCTCCACTCTCACACTCACCGAGTCACACCTCCCCACTCTCACAGTCACCATTTCACACCTCCCCACTCTCACACTCACCAATTCACACCTCACCACTCTCACACTCACCGATTCATAGCTCCCCACTCTCACACTCGCCGATTCACACCTCCACTCTCACACTCACCAATTCACACCTCCACTCACACATTCACTGATTCAGACCCCAACTCTCACACTCACCGATTCACACCTCCACTCTCACACTCACCGAGTCAGACCACCCCACTCTCACACTCACCGATTCACACTCCCCACTCTCACACTCATCGGGTCACACCTCCCCACTCTCACACTCACCGATTCACACCTCCACTCTCACACTCACCGATTCACACCTCCACTCTCACACTCACCGAGTCAGACCACCCCACTCTCACACTCACCGATTCACACCTCCACTCTCACACTTAGCGATTCACAACTCCCCCCTCTCACACTCACCAATTCACACCTGCACTCACACACACAACGATTCACACCTTCCCACTCTCACACTCACCGATTCACACCTCCACTCTCACACTCTCCGAGTCAGACCACCCCACTCTCACACTCACCAATTCACACTCCCCACTCTCACACTCATCGGTTCACACCTCCCCACTCTCACACTCACCGATTCACACCTCCAGTCTCACACTTACCGATTCACAACTCCCCCCTCTCACACTCACCAATTCACACCTCCCCACTCTCACACTCACCAAGTCACACCTCCCCCTCTCACACTCACCGATTCACATCACCCCCTCTTGCACTCACCGATTCACACCTCCCCACTCTCGCACGCACCGATTCACACATCCCCACTCTCACACTCACCGAGTCACAACTCCACTCTCACACTCACCGAGTCACACCTCCCCACTCTCACACTCACCATTTCACACCTCCCCACTCTCACACTCACCAATTCACACCTCACCACTCTCACACTCACCGATTCATAGCTCCCCACTCTCACACTCACCGATTCACACCTCCACTCTCACACTCACCAATTCACACCTCCACTCACACATTCACTGACTCAGACCCCCACTCTCACACTCACCGATTCACACCTCCACTCTCACAATCACCGAGTCAGACCATCCCACTCTCACACTCACCAATTCACACTCCCCACTCTCACACTCACCGATTCAAACTTCCACTCTCACACACACCGATTCACACCTCCACTCTCACATTCACCGATTCACACCTCCACTCTCACACTCACCGATTCACACATCCACTCTCACACTCACTGATTCACACCTCCCCACTCTCACACTCACCGATTCACACCTCCCCACTCTCACACTCACCGATTCACACCTCCGCTCTCACACTCACCGATTCACAGCTGCCCACTCTCACACTCACTGATTCACGGCTGCCCACTCTCACACACACTGATTCACACCTCCCCCTCTCACACTCACCGATTCACACCTGCACTCACACACTCAACGATTCACACCTCCCCAAACTCACACTCATCGATTCACACCTCCACTCTCACACTCACCGAGTCACGCCTCCCCACTCTCACACTCACCAATTCACACCTCCCCAAACTCACACTCACCGATTCACACCTCCCCACTCTCACACTCACCCAGTCACACCACCCCACTCTCACACTCACCGATTCACACCTCCCCACACTCACACTCACCGATTCACACCTCCACTCTCACATTCACCGATTCACACTTCCACTCTCACACTCACCGATTCACACCCTCACTCACACTCACCGATTCACACCTCCACACTCTCATGCTCACTCATTCACACTCCCCCAGTCTCACACTCACCAATTCACACCTCCACTCACACATTCACCGATTCACACCCTCACTCTTACACTCACCGATTCACACATCCCCACTCTCACGCTCAATGATTCACACCCCCACTCACACATTCACCGATTCACACCCCCAAACGGACACTCACCGATTGACACCTCCCCACTCTCACGCTCACTGATTCACACTCCCCCACTCTCACACTCACGGATTCACCCCTCTCCACTCTTACACTCACCGATTCACACCTCCACTCTCACACTCACCGATTCACAACTCCTCACCCTCACACTCACCGATTCACACCTCCCCGCTCTCACACTTACCGATTCACACCTCCCCCTCTCACACTCACCAATTCACACCTCCCCACTCTCACACTCACCGAGTCACACCTCCCCCTCTCACACTCACCGATTCACATCACCCCCTCTCGCACTCACCGAGTCACACCACCCCACTCACACTCACCGATTCACACCTCCCCGCTCTCGCACGCACCGATTCACACATCCTCACTCTCACACTCACCGAGTCACACCTCCACACTCACACTCACCGAGTCACACCTCCCCACTCTCACACTCACCATTTCACACCTCCCCACTCTCACACTCACCAATTCACACCTCACCACTCTCACACTCACCAATTCATAGCTCCCCACTCTCATACTCACCGATTCACACCTCCACTCTCACACTCACCAATTCACACCTCCACTCACACATTTACTGATTCAGACCCCAACTCTCACACTCACTGATTCACACCTCCACTCTCACACTCACCGAGTCAGACCACCCCACTCTCACACTCACCGATTCACACTCCCCCACTCTCACACTCACCGGTTCACACCTCCCCACTCTCACACTCACCGATTCACACCTCCACTCTCATGCTCACCGATTCACACCTCCACTCTCACACTCACCGATTCACAACTCCTCACCCTCACACTCACCGATTCACACCTCCCCGCTCTCACACTTACCGATTCACACCTCCCCCCTCTCACACTCACCAATTCACACCTCCCCACTCTCACACTCACCGAGTCACACCTCCCCCTCTCACACTCACCGATTCACATCACCCCCTCTCGCACTCACCGAGTCACACCACCCCACTCACACTCACCGATTCACACCTCTCCGCTCTCGCACGCACCGATTCACACATCCTCACTCTCACACTCACCGAGTCACAGCTCCACTCTCACACTCACCGAGTCACACCTCCCCACTCTCACACTCACCATTTCACACCTCCCCACTCTCACACTCACCAATTCACACCTCACCACTCTCACACTCACCGATTCATAGCTCCCCACTCTCACACTCACCGATTCACACCTCCACTCACACATTCACTGATTCAGACCCCAACTCTCACACTCACCGATTCACACCTCCACTCTCACACTCACCGAGTCAGACCACCCCACTCTCACACTCACCGATTCACACTCCCCACTCTCGCACCCACCGGTTCACACCTCCCCACTCCCACACTCACCGATTCACACCTCCACTCTCATACTCACCGATTCACACCTCCACTCTCACACTCACCGATTCACACCTCCCCACTCTCACACTCACCGATTCACACCTCCGCTCTCACACTCACCGATTCACAGCTACCCACTCTCACACTCAGTGATTCACAGCTGCACTCACACACTCAACGATTCACACCTCCCCAAACTCACACTCACCGATTCACACCACCACTCTCACATTCACCGAGTCACACCAGCCCACTCTCACACTCACCGATTCAAACCTCCCCACACTCACACTAACCGATTCGCACCTCCACTCTCACATTCACCGATTCACACTTCCACTCTCACACTCAACGATTCACACCCTCACTCACACTCACCGATTCACACCTCCACACTCTCATGCTCACTGATCCACACTCCCCCACTCTCACACTCACGGATTCACACCTCCCCACTCTTACACTCACCTATTCACACCTCCACTCTCACACTCACCGAGTCAGACCACCCCACTCTCACACTCACCGATTCACACTCCCCACTCTCACACTCACCGGTTCACACCTCCCCACTCTCACACTCACCGATTCACACCTCCACTCTCACGCTCACCGATTCACACCTCCACTCTCACACTCACCGATTCACAACTCCTCACCCTCACACTCACCGATTCACACCTCCCCCCTCTCACACTCACCAATTCACAGCTCCTCTCTCACAACCACCGATTCCCAGCTCCACTCACAAACTCACCGATTCACACCTGCACTCACACACTCACCGATTCACATTCTCCCCACTCTCACACTCACCGATTCACACCTCCCCGCTCTCACACTCACTGATTCGCATCTCCATTCTCACACTCACTGATTCACAGCTCCTCTCTCACACTCACCGATTCACAGCTCCACTCACACATTCACCGATTCACACCCTCACTCTCACACTCACCGATTCACACATCCCCACTCTCACGCTCACTGATTCACACCCCCACTCACACATTCACCGATTCACACCCCCAAAACGGACACTCACTGATTCACACCACCCCACTCTCACGCTCACTGATTCACACTCCCCCACTCTCAAACTCATGGATTCACACCTCTCCACTCTTACACTCACCGATTCACACTTCCACTCTCACACTCACCGATTCACACCTCCACTCTCACACTCACCAATTCACACCTCCCCACTCTCACACTCACCGAGTCACACCTCCCCCTCTCACACTCACCGATTCACACCACCACACTCTCACACTCACCGATTCACACCACCCCACTCTCACACTCACCAAGTCACACCACCCCACTCTCACACTCACCGTTTCACAACACCCCATTCTCACAGTCACCGATTCACACCTCCCCACTCTCACACTCACCGATTCACAGCTCCCCACTCACACACACCGATTCACACCTCCACTCTCACACTCTCCAATTCAGACCTCCACTCACACATTCACTGATTCAGACCCCCACTCTCACGCTCACCGATTCACACCTCCCCACTCTCACGATCACTGATTCACACTCCCCCACTCTCACACTTATGGATTCACACCTCGCCACTCTCACAACCACCGATTCACCTCCACTCACACACTCACCGATTCACACCTGCACTCACACACTCACCGATTCACAGTCTCCCCACTCTCACACTCACCGATTCACACCTCCCCCCTTTCACAATCACCGATTCACACCTCCCCATTCTCACACTCACTGATTCACAACGCCCCCTTCTCACACTCACCGATTCACACCTCCCCACTCTCATACTCACTGATTCACACCTCCCCCTCTCACATTCTCCGATTCACACCTCCGCCTCTCACACTCACCGATTCACAGCTCCCCACTCTCACACTCACCGATTCACACCTCCACTCTCACACTCACCGATTCTCACCTCCACTCTCACACTCACCGATTCACACCTCCCCACTTTCACACTCACCGATTCACACTTCCACTCTCACACACACCGATTCACACCTCCACTCTCACACTCACTGATTCACTCCTCCACTCTCACACTCACCGATTCACACCTCCCCACTCTCACACTCACCGATTCACACTTCCACTCTCACACTCACCGATTCACACCTCCACTCTCACACTCACCGATTCACTCCTCCACTCTCACACTCACCGATTCACACTTCCACTCTCACACTCACCGATTCGCACCTCCCCAATCTCACACTCACCGATTCATACACCCACTCACACATTCACCGATTCAGACCCCCACTCTCACACTCACCGAGTCACACCTCCCCCTCTCACACTCACCGATTCACACCACCCCCTGTCACACTCACCGATTCACACCACCCCACTCTGAAACTCACCGAGTCACACCACCCCACTCTCACACTCACCAATTCACACCTCCCCACTCTCACACACACCAATTCACACCTCCCCATTCTCACACTCACCGATTCACACCTCCACTCTCACATCACACCGAGTCTCACCACCCCACTCTCACACTCACCGTTTCACACCTCCCCACTCTCACACTCACCGATTCACACCTCCCCACTCTCACACTCATCGATTCACACCTCCACTCTCACACTCACCGATTCACACCTCCACTCTCACACTCACCGATTCACACCTCCACTCTCACACTCACCGATTCACACCTCCCCACTCTCACACTCACCGAGTCACACCACCCCACTCTCACACTCACCGATTCACACCTCCACTCTCACATTCACCGATTCACACTTCCACTCTCACACTCACCAATTCACACCCTCACTCAAACTCACCGATTCACACCTCCACACTCTCATGCTCACTCATTCACACTCCCCCACTCTCACACTCACGGATTCACACCTCCCCACTCTCACACTCACCAATTCACACCTCCACTCACACATTCACCGATTCACACCCTCACTCTCAAACTCACCGATTCACACATCCCCACTCTCACGCTCAATGTTTCACACCCCCACTCACACATTCACGGATTCACACCCCCAAACAGACACTCACCGATTCACACCTCCCCACTCTCACACTCACTGATTCACACTCCCCCACTCTCACACTCACGGATTCACCCCTCTCCACTCTTACACTCACCGATTCACATCTCCACTCTCACACTCACCGATTCACACCTCCCCACTCTCACACATACCGATTCACAACTCCCCCCTCTCACACTCACCAGTTTACACCTCCCCACTCTCACACTCACCGAGTCACACCTCCCCCTCACACACTCACCGATTCACTCCACCCCCTCTCACACTCACTGAGTCACACCACCCCACTCACACTCACCAATTCACACCTCCCCACTCTTGCACTCACCGATTCACACATCCCCACTCTCGCACTCACCGAGTCACACCTCCACTCTCACTCACCGATTCATAGCTCCCCACTCTCACACTCACCGATTCACACCTGCACTCTTACACTCACCAATTCACACCGCCACTCACACATTCACTGATTCAGACCCCCACTCTCACACTCACCGATTCACACCTCCACTCTCACACTCACCGAGTCAGACCACCCCACTCTCACACTCACCGCTTCACACTCGCCACTCTCACACTCACCGATTCACACCTCCCCACTCTCACACTCACCGATTCACACCTCCACTCTCACACTCACCGATTCACTCCTCCACTCTCACACTCACCGATTCACACCTCCCCACTCTCACACTCACCGATTCACACCTCCACTCTCACACTCACCGATTCACACCTCCACTCTCACATTCACCGATTCACACCTCCACTCTCACACTCACCGATTCACACCTCCACTCTCACACTCACCGATTCACACCTCTCCACTCTCACACTCACCGAGTCACACCACCCCACTCTCACACTCACCGATTCACACCTCCCCGCACTCACACTCACCAATTCACACCTCCACTCTCACATTCACCGATTCACACCTCCCCAAACTCACACTCACCGATTCACACCTCCAATCTCACACTCACCGAGTCACACCACCCCACTCTCACACTCACCGATTCACACCTCCCCACACTCACACTCACCGATTCACACCTCCACTTTCACACTCACCGATTCACACTTCCACTCTCACACTCCCCGATTCACAGCTCCACTCACACAGTCACCGATTCACACCCTCACTCACAATCAGCGATTCACACCTCCCCCCTCTCACACTCACCGATTCACACCTCCCCACTCTCACACTCACTGATTCACAGCTCCACTCACACATTCACCCATTCACACCCGCACTATCACACTCACCGATTCACACCTCCCCACTCTCACGCTCACTGATTCACACCCCCACTCACACATTCACCGATTCACACCCCCAATTGGACACTCACCGATTGACACCTCCCCACTCTCATGCTCACTGATTCACACTCCCCCACTCTCACACTCACGGATTCACACCTCTCCACTCTTACACTCACCGATTCACACCTCCACTCTCACACTCATCGATTCACACCTCCACTCTCACACTCACCGATTCACAACTCCTCACCCTCACACTCACCGATTCACACCTCCCCACTCTCACTCTTACCGATTCACACCACCCACATCTCACATTCACGGATTCACACCTCCCTACTCTCACACTCACCGATTCACACCTGCCCACTCTCACACTCACCGATTCACACCTCCACTCTCACACTCACCGATTCACACCTCCACCATCACACTCACCGATTCACACATCCACTCTCACACTCACTGATTCACACCTCCCCACTCTCACACTCACCGATTCACACCTCCCCACTCTCACACTCAACGATTCACATCTCCACTCTCACACTCACCGATTCACATCTGCCCACTCTCACACTCACTGATTCACAGCTGCCGACTCTCACACTCACCGATTCACACCTCCCCACTCTCACACTCACCGATTTACACTTCCTCTCTCACAATCACCGATTCACACCACCACACTCTCATGCTCACTGATTCACACTCCCCCACTCTCACACTCACCGATTCACACCTGCACTGACACACTCAACGATTCACACCTCCCCACTCTCACACTCACCGATTCACACCTACCCCCTTTCACAATCGCCGATTCACACCTCCCCTTCTCACACTCACCGATTCACACCTCCCCGCTCTCACACTCACCAATTCACACCTCCGCCTCTCACACTCACCGATTCACACCTCCCCAAACTCACACTCACCGATTCACACCCTCACTCACAATCACCGATTCACACCTTCCCACTCTCACACTCACCGATTCCAACCTCCCCCTTCTCACACTCAACGATTCACACCTCCCCACTCTCACACTCACTGATTCACACCTCCCCCTCTCACACTCACCAATTCACACCTCCACTCTCACACTCACCGATTCACACCTCCACTCTCACACTCACCGATTCACACCTCCACTCTCACACTCACCGATTCACACCTCCCCACTCTCACACTCACCGAGTCACAGCACCCCACTCTCACACTCACCGATTCACACCTCCACTCTCACATTCACCGATTCACACTTCCACTCTCACACTCACCAATTCACACCCTCACTCAAACTCACCGATTCACACCTCCACACTCTCATGCTCACTCATTCACACTCCCCCACTCTCACACTCACGGATTCACACCTCCCCACTCTCACACTCACCAATTCACACCTCCACTCACACATTCACCGATTCACACCCTCACTCTCAAACTCACCGATTCACACATCCCCACTCTCACGCTCAATGTTTCACACCCCCACTCACACATTCACGGATTCACACCCCCAAACAGACACTCACCGATTCACACCTCCCCACTCTCACACTCACTGATTCACACTCCCCCACTCTCACACTCACGGATTCACCCCTCTCCACTCTTACACTCACCAATTCACATCTCCACTCTCACACTCACCGATTCACAACTCCTCACCCTCACACTCACCGATTCACACCTCCCCACTCTCACACATACCGATTCACACCTCCCCCCTCTCACACTCACCAGTTCACACCTCCCCACTCTCACACTCACCGAGTCACACCTCCCCCTCACACACTCACCGATTCACTCCACCCCCTCTCACACTCACTGAGTCACACCACCCCACTCACACTCACCAATTCACACCTCCCCACTCTTGCACTCACCGATTCACACATCCCCACTCTCGCACTCACCGAGTCACACCTCCACTCTCACTCACCGATTCATAGCTCCCCACTCTCACACTCACCGATTCACACCTGCACTCTTACACTCACCAATTCACACCGCCACTCACACATTCACTGATTCAGACCCCCACTCTCACACTCACCGATTCACACCTCCACTCTCACACTCACCGAGTCAGACCTCCCCACTCTCACACTCACCGCTTCACACTCCCCACTCTCACACTCACCGATTCACACCTCCCCACTCTCACACTCACCGATTCACACCTCCACTCTCACACTCACCGATTCACTCCTCCACTCTCACACTCACCGATTCACACCTCCCCACTCTCACACTCACCGATTCACACCTCCACTCTCACACTCACCGATTCACACCTCCACTCTCACATTCACCGATTCACACCTCCACTCTCACACTCACCGATTCACACCTCCACTCTCACACTCACCGATTCACACCTCTCCACTCTCACACTCACCGACTCACACCACCCCACTCTCACACTCACCGATTCACACCTCCCCGCACTCACACTCACCAATTCACACCTCCACTCTCACATTCACCGATTCACACCTCCCCAAACTCACACTCACCGATTCACACCTCCAATCTCACACTCACCGAGTCACACCACCCCACTCTCACACTCACCGATTCACACCTCCCCACACTCACACTCACCGATTCACACCTCCACTTTCACACTCACCGATTCACACTTTCACTCTCACACTCCCCGATTCACAGCTCCACTCACACAGTCACCGATTCACACCCTCACTCACAATCAGCGATTCACACCTCCCCCCTCTCACACTCACCGATTCACACCTCCCCACTCTCACACTCACTGATTCACAGCTCCACTCACACATTCACCCATTCACACCCGCACTATCACACTCACCGATTCACACCTCCCCACTCTCACGCTCACTGATTCACACCCCCACTCACACATTCACCGATTCACACCCCCAATTGGACACTCACCGATTGACACCTCCCCACTCTCATGCTCACTGATTCACACTCCCCCACTCTCACACTCACGGATTCACACCTCTCCACTCTTACACTCACCGATTCACACCTCCACTCTCACACTCATCGATTCACACCTCCACTCTCACACTCACCGATTCACAACTCCTCACCCTCACACTCACCGATTCACACCTCCCCACTCTCACTCTTACCGATTCACACCACCCACATCTCACACTCACGGATTCACACCTCCCTACTCTCACACTCACCGATTCACACCTGCCCACTCTCACACTCACCGATTCACACCTCCACTCTCACACTCACCGATTCACACCTCCACCATCACACTCACCGATTCACACATCCACTCTCACACTCACTGATTCACACCTCCCCACTCTCACACTCACCGATTCACACCTCCCCACTCTCACACTCAACGATTCACATCTCCACTCTCACACTCACCGATTCACATCTGCCCACTCTCACACTCACTGATTCACAGCTGCCGACTCTCACACTCACCGATTCACACCTCCCCACTCTCACACTCACCGATTTACACTTCCTCTCTCACAATCACCGATTCACACCACCACACTCTCATGCTCACTGATTCACACTCCCCCACTCTCACACTCACCGATTCACACCTGCACTGACACACTCAACGATTCACACCTCCCCACTCTCACACTCACCGATTCACACCTACCCCCTTTCACAATCACCGATTCACACCTCCCCTTCTCACACTCACCGATTCACACCTCCCCGCTCTCACACTCACCAATTCACACCTCCGCCTCTCACACTCACCGATTCACACCTCCCCAAACTCACACTCACCGATTCACACCCTCACTCACAATCACCGATTCACACCTTCCCACTCTCACACTCACCGATTCCAACCTCCCCCTTCTCACACTCAACGATTCACACCTCCCCACTCTCACACTCACTGATTCACACCTCCCCCTCTCACACTCACCAATTCACACCTCCACTCTCACACTCACCGATTCACACCTCCACTCTCACACTCACCGATTCACACCTCCACTCTCACACTCACCGATTCACACCTCCCCACTCTCACACTCACCGAGTCACACCACCCCACTCTCACACTCACCGATTCACACCTCCACTCTCACACTCACCGATTCACACCTCCACTCTCACACTCACCGATTCACACCTCCCCACTCTCGCACTCACGGATTCACACCTCCCCACTCTCACACTCACCAATTCACACCTCCACTCACACATTCACCGATTCACACCCTCACTCTCAAACTCACCGATTCACACATCCCCACTCTCACGCTCAATGTTTCACACCCCCACTCACACATTCACGGATTCACACCCCCAAACAGACACTCACCGATTCACACCTCCCCACTCTCACACTCACTGATTCACACTCCCCCACTCTCACACTCACGGATTCACCCCTCTCCACTCTTACACTCACCGATTCACATCTCCACTCTCACACTCACCGATTCACAACTCCTCACCCTCACACTCACCGATTCACACCTCCCCACTCTCACACATACCGATTCACACCTCCCCCCTCTCACACTCACCAGTTCACACCTCCCCACTCTCACACTCACCGAGTCACACCTCCCCCTCACACACTCACCGATTCACTCCACCCCCTCTCACACTCACTGAGTCACACCACCCCACTCACACTCACCAATTCACACCTCCCCACTCTTGCACTCACCGATTCACACATCCCCACTCTCGCACTCACCGAGTCACACCTCCACTCTCACTCACCGATTCATAGCTCCCCACTCTCACACTCACCGATTCACACCTGCACTCTTACACTCACCAATTCACACCGCCACTCACACATTCACTGATTCAGACCCCCACTCTCACACTCACCGATTCACACCTCCACTCTCACACTCACCGAGTCAGACCACCCCACTCTCACACTCACCGCTTCACACTCCCCACTCTCACACTCACCGATTCACACCTCCCCACTCTCACACTCACCGATTCACACCTCCACTCTCACACTCACCGATTCACTCCTCCACTCTCACACTCACCGATTCACACCTCCCCACTCTCACACTCACCGATTCACACCTCCACTCTCACACTCACCGATTCACTCCTCCACTCTCACACTCACCGATTCACACCTCCCCACTCTCACACTCACCGATTCACACCTCCACTCTCACACTCACCGATTCACACCTCCACTCTCACATTCACCGATTCACACCTCCACTCTCACACTCACCGATTCACACCTCCACTCTCACACTCACCGATTCACACCTCTCCACTCTCACACTCACCGAGTCACACCACCCCACTCTCACACTCACCGATTCACACCTCCCCGCACTCACACTCACCAATTCACACCTCCACTCTCACATTCACCGATTCACACCTCCCCAAACTCACACTCACCGATTCACACCTCCAATCTCACACTCACCGAGTCACACCACCCCACTCTCACACTCACCGATTCACACCTCCCCACACTCACACTCACCGATTCACACCTCCACTTTCACACTCACCGATTCACACTTCCACTCTCACACTCCCCGATTCACAGCTCCACTCACACAGTTACCGATTCACACCCTCACTCACAATCAGCGATTCACACCTCCCCCCTCTCACACTCACCGATTCACACCTCCCCACTCTCACACTCACTGATTCACAGCTCCACTCACACATTCACCCATTCACACCCGCACTATCACACTCACCGATTCACACCTCCCCACTCTCACGCTCACTGATTCACACCCCCACTCACACATTCACCGATTCACACCCCCAATTGGACACTCACCGATTGACACCTCCCCACTCTCATGCTCACTGATTCACACTCCCCCACTCTCACACTCACGGATTCACACCTCTCCACTCTTACACTCACCGATTCACACCTCCACTCTCACACTCATCGATTCACACCTCCACTCTCACACTCACCGATTCACAACTCCTCACCCTCACACTCACCGATTCACACCTCCCCACTCTCACTCTTACCGATTCACACCACCCACATCTCACACTCACGGATTCACACCTCCCTACTCTCACACTCACCGATTCACACCTGCCCACTCTCACACTCACCGATTCACACCTCCACTCTCACACTCACCGATTCACACCTCCACCATCACACTCACCGATTCACACATCCACTCTCACACTCACTGATTCACACCTCCCCACTCTCACACTCACTGATTCACACCTCCCCACTCTCACACTCAACGATTCACATCTCCACTCTCACACTCACCGATTCACATCTGCCCACTCTCACACTCACTGATTCACAGCTGCCGACTCTCACACTCACCGATTCACACCTCCCCACTCTCACACTCACCGATTTACACTTCCTCTCTCACAATCACTGATTCACACCACCACACTCTCATGCTCACTGATTCACACTCCCCCACTCTCACACTCACCGATTCACACCTCCCCACTCACACACTCAGCAATTCACACCTCCACTCTCAGACTCACTGATGCACAGCACCTCTCTCTCACTCACCGATTCACAGCTCCCCTCACACATTCACCGATTCACACCCTTACTATCACACTCACTGATTCACACCCCCACTCTCACACTCACCGATTCACACCTGCACTGACACACTCAACGATTCACACCTCCCCACTCTCACACTCACCGATTCACACCTACCCCCTTTCACAATCACCGATTCACACCTCCCCTTCTCACACTCACCGATTCACACCTCCCCGCTCTCACACTCACCAATTCACACCTCCGCCTCTCACACTCACCGATTCACACCTCCCCAAACTCACACTCACCGATTCACACCCTCACTCACAATCACCGATTCACACCTTCCCACTCTCACACTCACCGATTCCAACCTCCCCCTTCTCACACTCAACGATTCACACCTCCCCACTCTCACACTCACTGATTCACACCTCCCCCTCTCACACTCACCAATTCACACCTCCACTCTCACACTCACTGATTCACAGCTCCTCTCTGACACTCACCGTTTCACAGCTCCATTCACACATTCACCGATTCACACCCTCACTCTCACACTCACCGATTCACACCTCCCCACTCTCATGCTCACTGATTCACAACCCCAATCACACTATCACCGATTCACAGCCCCACTCTCACACTCACCGAATCACACCTCCCCCTCTCACACTCACCAATTCACACTTCCACTCTCATAGTCACCGATTCACCGCTCCACTCTCACACTCACCGAGTCAGACCACGCCACTCTCACACTCACTGATTCACACCTCCCTACTCTCACACTCACCGATTCAGACCTCCACTCTCACACTCACCGATTCAGACCTCCACTCACACATTCACCGATTCAGACCCCCACTCTCACACTCACCGATTCACACCTCCCCACTCTCATGATCACTGATTCACACTCCCCCACTCTCACACTTACAGATTCACACCTCCCCACTCTCACAACCACCGATTCACCTCCACTCACACACTCACCGATTCACACCTCCACTCACACACTCACCGATTCACACCTCCACTCTCACACTCACCAATTCACAGCTACCCACTCTCACACTCACTGATTCACACCTCCCCCTCTCACACTCACCGATTCACACCTCCACTCTCACACTCACCGATTCACACCACCCACTCTCACACTCACTGATTCACACCTCCACTCTCACACTCACCGATTCACACCTCCACTCTCACACTCACCGATTCACACCTCCCCCCTTTCACAATCACCGATTCACACCTCCCCAATCTCACATGCACTGATTCACACCTTCCCCTTCTCACACTCACCGATTCACACCTCCCCACTCTCACACTCACTGATTCACACCTCTCCCTCTCACATTCACCGATTCACACCTCCGCCTCTCACACTCACCGATTCACAGCACCCCAATCTCACACTCGCCGATTCACACCTCCACTCTCACACTCACCGATTCACACCTCCACTCTCACACTCACCGATTCACAGCTGCCCACTCTCACACTCACTGATTCACACCACCACTCTAAAACTCACCGATTCACACCTCCCACTCTCACACTCACTGATTCACACTTCCACTCTCACACTCACCGATTCACACCTCCCACTCTCACACTCACCGATTCACACCTCCACTCTCACACTCACCAATTCACACCTCCACTCTCACACTCACCAAGTCAGAGCACCCCTCTCTCACACTCACCGATTCACACCTCCCCACTCTCACACTCACCGATTCACTCCTCCCCATTCTCACAATCACCGATTCACACTTCCACTCTCACACTCACCGATTAACACCTCCACGCTCACACTCAACGATTCACACCTCCCCACTCTCACACTCACCGATTCACACTTCCACTCTCACACTCACCGATTCACACCTCCACTCTCACACGCATCGATTCACACCTCCACTCTCACACTCAACGATTCACACATCCACTCTCACACTCACTGATTCACACCTCCCCACTCTCACACTCACCGATTCACACCTCCCCACTCTCATGCTCACTGATTCACACCCCCACTCATACTATCACTGATTCACACCCCCAATTGGACACTCACCGATTCACACTCCCCCACTCTCACACTCACGGATTCACACCTCTCCACTCTTACACTCAGCGATTCACACCTCCTCTCTCACTCTCACTGAGTCACACCTCCACTCTCACACTCACCGATTCACTACTCCTCACACTCACACTCACCGATTCACACCTCCCCGCTCTCACACTTACCGATTCACACCTCCCCCCTCTCACACTCACCAATTCACACCTCCCCACTCTCACACTCACCGAGTCACACCTCCCCCTCTCACACTCACCGATTCACATCACCCCCTCTCGCACTCACCGAGTCACACCACCCCACTCACACTCACCGATTCACACCTCTCCGCTCTCGCACGCACCGATTCACACATCCTCACTCTCACACTCACCGAGTCACAGCTCCACTCTCACACTCACCGAGTCACACCTCCCCACTCTCACACTCACCATTTCACACCTCCCCACTCTCACACTCACCAATTCACACCTCACCACTCTCACACTCACCGATTCATAGCTCCCCACTCTCACACTCACCGATTCACACCTCCACTCACACATTCACTGATTCAGACCCCAACTCTCACACTCACCGATTCACACCTCCACTCTCACACTCACCGAGTCAGACCACCCCACTCTCACACTCACCGATTCACACTCCCCACTCTCACACCCACCGGTTCACACCTCCCCACTCCCACACTCACCGATTCACACCTCCACTCTCACACTCACCGATTCACACCTCCACTCTCACACTCACCGATTCACACCTCCCCACTCTCACACTCACCGATTCACACCTCCGCTCTCACACTCACCGATTCACAGCTACCCACTCTCACACTCACTGATTCACAGCTGCCCAGTCTCACACTCACTGATTCACACCTCCCCCTCTCACACTCACCGATTCACACCTGCACTCACACACTCAACGATTCACACCTCCCCAAACTCACACTCACCGATTCACACCACCACTCTCACATTCACCGAGTCACACCAGCCCACTCTCACACTCACCGATTCAAACCTCCCCACACTCAAACTCACCGATTCACACCTCCACACTCTCATGCTCACTCATTCACACTCCCCCACTCTCACACTCACGGATTCACACCTCCCCACTCTCACACTCACCAATTCACACCTCCACTCACACATTCACCGATTCACACCCTCACTCTCAAACTCACCGATTCACACATCCCCACTCTCACGCTCAATGTTTCACACCCCCACTCACACATTCACGGATTCACACCCCCAAACAGACACTCACCGATTCACACCTCCCCACTCTCACACTCACTGATTCACACTCCCCCACTCTCACACTCACGGATTCACCCCTCTCCACTCTTACACTCACCGATTCACATCTCCACTCTCACACTCACCGATTCACAACTCCTCACCCTCACACTCACCGATTCACACCTCCCCACTCTCACACATACCGATTCACACCTCCCCCCTCTCACACTCACCAGTTCACACCTCCCCACTCTCACACTCACCGAGTCACACCTCCCCCTCACACACTCACCGATTCACTCCACCCCCTCTCACAATCACTGAGTCACACCACCCCACTCACACTCACCAATTCACACCTCCCCACTCTTGCACTCAACGATTCACACATCCCCACTCTCGCACTCACCGAGTCACACCTCCACTCTCACTCACCGATTCATAGCTCCCCACTCTCACACTCACCGATTCACACCTGCACTCTTACACTCACCAATTCACACCGCCACTCACACATTCACTGATTCAGACCCCCACTCTCACACTCACCGATTCACACCTCCACTCTCACACTCACCGAGTCAGACCACCCCACTCTCACACTCACCGCTTCACACTCCCCACTCTCACACTCACCGATTCACACCTCCCCACTCTCACACTCACCGATTCACACCTCCACTCTCACACTCACCGATTCACTCCTCCACTCTCACACTCACCGATTCACACCTCCCCACTCTCACACTCACCGATTCACACCTCCACTCTCACACTCACCGATTCACACCTCCACTCTCACATTCACCGATTCACACCTCCACTCTCACACTCACCGATTCACACCTCCACTCTCACACTCACCGATTCACACCTCTCCACTCTCACACTCACCGAGTCACACCACCCCACTCTCACACTCACCGATTCACACCTCCCCGCACTCACACTCACCAATTCACACCTCCACTCTCACATTCACCGATTCACACCTCCCCAAACTCACACTCACCGATTCACACCTCCAATCTCACACTCACCGAGTCACACCACCCCACTCTCACACTCACCGATTCACACCTCCCCACACTCACACTCACCGATTCACACCTCCACTTTCACACTCACCGATTCACACTTCCACTCTCACACTCCCCGATTCACAGCTCCACTCACACAGTTACCGATTCACACCCTCACTCACAATCAGCGATTCACACCTCCCCCCTCTCACACTCACCGATTCACACCTCCCCACTCTCACACTCACTGATTCACAGCTCCACTCACACATTCACCCATTCACACCCGCACTATCACACTCACCGATTCACACCTCCCCACTCTCACGCTCACTGATTCACACCCCCACTCACACATTCACCGATTCACACCCCCAATTGGACACTCACCGATTGACACCTCCCCACTCTCATGCTCACTGATTCACACTCCCCCACTCTCACACTCACGGATTCACACCTCTCCACTCTTACACTCACCGATTCACACCTCCACTCTCACACTCATCGATTCACACCTCCACTCTCACACTCACCGATTCACAACTCCTCACCCTCACACTCACCGATTCACACCTCCCCACTCTCACTCTTACCGATTCACACCACCCACATCTCACACTCACGGATTCACACCTCCCTACTCTCACACTCACCGATTCACACCTGCCCACTCTCACACTCACCGATTCACACCTCCACTCTCACACTCACCGATTCACACCTCCACCATCACACTCACCGATTCACACATCCACTCTCACACTCACTGATTCACACCTCCCCACTCTCACACTCACTGATTCACACCTCCCCACTCTCACACTCAACGATTCACATCTCCACTCTCACACTCACCGATTCACATCTGCCCACTCTCACACTCACTGATTCACAGCTGCCGACTCTCACACTCACCGATTCACACCTCCCCACTCTCACACTCACCGATTTACACTTCCTCTCTCACAATCACCGATTCACACCACCACACTCTCATGCTCACTGATTCACACTCCCCCACTCTCACACTCACCGATTCACACCTCCCCACTCACACACTCAGCAATTCACACCTCCACTCTCAGACTCACTGATGCACAGCACCTCTCTCTCACTCACCGATTCACAGCTCCCCTCACACATTCACCGATTCACACCCTTACTATCACACTCACTGATTCACACCCCCACTCTCACACTCACCGATTCACACCTGCACTGACACACTCAACGATTCACACCTCCCCACTCTCACACTCACCGATTCACACCTACCCCCTTTCACAATCACCGATTCACACCTCCCCTTCTCACACTCACCGATTCACACCTCCCCGCTCTCACACTCACCAATTCACACCTCCGCCTCTCACACTCACCGATTCACACCTCCCCAAACTCACACTCACCGATTCACACCCTCACTCACAATCACCGATTCACACCTTCCCACTCTCACACTCACCGATTCCAACCTCCCCCTTCTCACACTCAACGATTCACACCTCCCCACTCTCACACTCACTGATTCACACCTCCCCCTCTCACACTCACCAATTCACACCTCCACTCTCACACTCACTGATTCACAGCTCCTCTCTGACACTCACCGTTTCACAGCTCCATTCACACATTCACCGATTCACACCCTCACTCTCACACTCACCGATTCACACCTCCCCACTCTCATGCTCACTGATTCACAACCCCAATCACACTATCACCGATTCACAGCCCCACTCTCACACTCACCGAATCACACCTCCCCCTCTCACACTCACCAATTCACACTTCCACTCTCATAGTCACCGATTCTTAGCTCCACTCTCACACTCACCGAGTCAGACCACGCCACTCTCACACTCACTGATTCACACCTCCCTACTCTCACACTCACCGATTCAGACCTCCACTCTCACACTCACCGATTCAGACCTCCACTCACACATTCACCGATTCAGACCCCCACTCTCACACTCACCGATTCACACCTCCCCACTCTCATGATCACTGATTCACACTCCCCCACTCTCACACTTACAGATTCACACCTCCCCACTCTCACAACCACCGATTCACCTCCACTCACACACTCACCGATTCACACCTCCACTCACACACTCACCGATTCACACCTCCACTCTCACACTCACCAATTCACAGCTACCCACTCTCACACTCACTGATTCACACCTCCCCCTCTCACACTCACCGATTCACACCTCCACTCTCACACTCACCGATTCACACCACCCACTCTCACACTCACTGATTCACACCTCCACTCTCACACTCACCGATTCACACCTCCACTCTCACACTCACCAATTCACAGCTGCCCACTCTCACACTCACTGATTCACAGCTGCCCACTCTCACACTCACTGATTCACACCTCCCCTCTCACACTCACTGATTCACACCTGCACTCACACACTCAACGATTCACACCTCCCCACTCTCACACTCACCGATTCACACCTCCCCCCTTTCACAATCACCGATTCACACCTCCCCAATCTCACATGCACCGATTCACACCTTCCCCTTCTCACACTCACCGATTCACACCTCCCCACTCTCACACTCACTGATTCACACCTCTCCCTCTCACATTCACCGATTCACACCTCCGCCTCTCACACTCACCGATTCACAGCACCCCAATCTCACACTCGCCGATTCACACCTCCACTCTCACACTCACCGATTCACACCTCCACTCTCACACTCACCGATTCACAGCTGCCCACTCTCACACTCACTGATTCACACCACCACTCTAAAACTCACCGATTCACACCTCCCACTCTCACACTCACTGATTCACACTTCCACTCTCACACTCACCGATTCACACCTCCCACTCTCACACTCACCGATTCACACCTCCACTCTCACACTCACCAATTCACACCTCCACTCTCACACTCACCAAGTCAGAGCACCCCTCTCTCACACTCACCGATTCACACCTCCCCACTCTCACACTCACCGATTCACTCCTCCCCATTCTCACACTCACCGATTCACACTTCCACTCTCACACTCACCGATTAACACCTCCACGCTCACACTCACCGATTCACACTTCCACTCTCACACTCACCGATTCACACCTCCACTCTCACACGCATCGATTCACACCTCCACTCTCACACTCAACGATTCACACATCCACTCTCACACTCACTGATTCACACCTCCCCACTCTCACACTCACCGATTCACACCTCCCCACTCTCATGCTCACTGATTCACACCCCCACTCATACTATCACTGATTCACACCCCCAATTGGACACTCACCGATTCACACTCCCCCACTCTCACACTCACGGATTCACACCTCTCCACTCTTACACTCAGCGATTCACACCTCCACTCTCACTCTCACTGAGTCACACCTCCACTCTCACACTCACCGATTCACTACTCCTCACACTCACACTCACCGATTCACACCTCCCCGCTCTCACACTTACCGATTCACACCTCCCCCTCTCACACTCACCAATTCACATCTCCCCACTCTCACACTCACCGAGTCACACCTCCCCCTCTCACACTCACCGATTCACATCACCCCCTCTCGCACTCACCGAGTCACACCACCCCACTCACACTCACCGATTCACACCTCTCCGCTCTCGCACGCACCGATTCACACATCCTCACTCTCACACTCACCGAGTCACAGCTCCACTCTCACACTCACCGAGTCACACCTCCCCACTCTCACACTCACCATTTCACACCTCCCCACTCTCACACTCACCAATTCACACCTCACCACTCTCACACTCACCGATTCATAGCTCCCCACTCTCACACTCACCGATTCACACCTCCACTCACACATTCACTGATTCAGACCCCAACTCTCACACTCACCGATTCACACCTCCACTCTCACACTCACCGAGTCAGACCACCCCACTCTCACACTCACCGATTCACACTCCCCACTCTCACACCCACCGGTTCACACCTCCCCACTCCCACACTCACCGATTCACACCTCCACTCTCACACTCACCGATTCACACCTCCACTCTCACACTCACCGATTCACACCTCCCCACTCTCACACTCACCGATTCACACCTCCGCTCTCACACTCACCGATTCACAGCTACCCACTCTCACACTCACTGATTCACAGCTGCCCAGTCTCACACTCACTGATTCACACCTCCCCCTCTCACACTCACCGATTCACACCTGCACTCACACACTCAACGATTCACACCTCCCCAAACTCACACTCGCCGATTCACACCACCACTCTCACATTCACCGAGTCACACCAGCCCACTCTCACACTCACCGATTCAAACCTCCCCACACTCAAACTCACCGATTCACACCTCCACACTCTCATGCTCACTCATTCACACTCCCCCACTCTCACACTCACGGATTCACACCTCCCCACTCTCACACTCACCAATTCACACCTCCACTCACACATTCACCGATTCACACCCTCACTCTCAAACTCACCGATTCACACATCCCCACTCTCACGCTCAATGTTTCACACCCCCACTCACACATTCACGGATTCACACCCCCAAACAGACACTCACCGATTCACACCTCCCCACTCTCACACTCACTGATTCACACTCCCCCACTCTCACACTCACGGATTCACCCCTCTCCACTCTTACACTCACCGATTCACATCTCCACTCTCACACTCACCGATTCACAACTCCTCACCCTCACACTCACCGATTCACACCTCCCCACTCTCACACATACCGATTCACACCTCCCCCCTCTCACACTCACCAGTTCACACCTCCCCACTCTCACACTCACCGAGTCACACCTCCCCCTCACACACTCACCGATTCACTCCACCCCCTCTCACACTCACTGAGTCACACCACCCCACTCACACTCACCAATTCACACCTCCCCACTCTTGCACTCACCGATTCACACATCCCCACTCTCGCACTCACCGAGTCACACCTCCACTCTCACTCACCGATTCATAGCTCCCCACTCTCACACTCACCGATTCACACCTGCACTCTTACACTCACCAATTCACACCGCCACTCACACATTCACTGATTCAGACCCCCACTCTCACACTCACCGATTCACACCTCCACTCTCACACTCACCGAGTCAGACCACCCCACTCTCACACTCACCGCTTCACACTCCCCACTCTCACACTCACCGATTCACACCTCCCCACTCTCACACTCACCGATTCACACCTCCACTCTCACACTCACCGATTCACTCCTCCACTCTCACACTCACCGATTCACACCTCCCCACTCTCACACTCACCGATTCACACCTCCACTCTCACACTCACCGATTCACACCTCCACTCTCACATTCACCGATTCACACCTCCACTCTCACACTCACCGATTCACACCTCCACTCTCACACTCACCGATTCACACCTCTCCACTCTCACACTCACCGAGTCACACCACCCCACTCTCACACTCACCGATTCACACCTCCCCGCACTCACACTCACCAATTCACACCTCCACTCTCACATTCACCGATTCACACCTCCCCAAACTCACACTCACCGATTCACACCTCCAATCTCACACTCACCGAGTCACACCACCCCACTCTCACACTCACCGATTCACACCTCCCCACACTCACACTCACCGATTCACACCTCCACTTTCACACTCACCGATTCACACTTCCACTCTCACACTCCCCGATTAACAGCTCCACTCACACAGTCACCGATTCACACCCTCACTCACAATCAGCGATTCACACCTCCCCCCTCTCACACTCACCGATTCACACCTCCCCACTCTCACACTCACTGATTCACAGCTCCACTCACACATTCACCCATTCACACCCGCACTATCACACTCACCGATTCACACCTCCCCACTCTCACGCTCACTGATTCACACCCCCACTCACACATTCACCGATTCACACCCCCAATTGGACACTCACCGATTGACACCTCCCCACTCTCATGCTCACTGATTCACACTCCCCCACTCTCACACTCACGGATTCACACCTCTCCACTCTTACACTCACCGATTCACACCTCCACTCTCACACTCATCGATTCACACCTCCACTCTCACACTCACCGATTCACAACTCCTCACCCTCACACTCACCGATTCACACCTCCCCACTCTCACTCTTACCGATTCACACCACCCACATCTCACACTCACGGATTCACACCTCCCTACTCTCACACTCACCGATTCACACCTGCCCACTCTCACACTCACCGATTCACACCTCCACTCTCACACTCACCGATTCACACCTCCACCATCACACTCACCGATTCACACATCCACTCTCACACTCACTGATTCACACCTCCCCACTCTCACACTCACCGATTCACACCTCCCCACTCTCACACTCAACGATTCACATCTCCACTCTCACACTCACCGATTCACATCTGCCCACTCTCACACTCACTGATTCACAGCTGCCGACTCTCACACTCACCGATTCACACCTCCCCACTCTCACACTCACCGATTTACACTTCCTCTCTCACAATCACCGATTCACACCACCACACTCTCATGCTCACTGATTCACACTCCCCCACTCTCACACTCACGGATTCACACCTCCCCACTCACACACTCAGCAATTCACACCTCCACTCTCAGACTCACTGATGCACAGCACCTCTCTCTCACTCACCGATTCACAGCTCCCCTCACACATTCACCGATTCACACCCTTACTATCACACTCACTGATTCACACCCCCACTCTCACACTCACTGATTCACACCTGCACTGACACACTCAACGATTCACACCTCCCCACTCTCACACTCACCGATTCACACCTACCCCCTTTCACAATCACCGATTCACACCTCCCCTTCTCACACTCACCGATTCACACCTCCCCGCTCTCACACTCACCAATTCACACCTCCGCCTCTCACACTCACCGATTCACACCTCCCCAAACTCACACTCACCGATTCACACCCTCACTCACAATCACCGATTCACACCTTCCCACTCTCACTCTCACCGATTCCAACCTCCCCCTTCTCACACTCAACGATTCACACCTCCCCACTCTCACACTCACTGATTCACACCTCCCCCTCTCACACTCACCAATTCACACCTCCACTCTCACACTCACTGATTCACACCCTCACTCTCAAACTCACCGATTCACACATCCCCACTCTCACGCTCAATGTTTCACACCCCCACTCACACATTCACGGATTCACACCCCCGAACAGACACTCACCGATTCACACCTCCCCACTCTCACACTCACTGATTCACACTCCCCCACTCTCACACTCACGGATTCACCCCTCTCCACTCTTACACTCACCGATTCACATCTCCACTCTCACACTCACCGATTCACAACTCCTCACCCTCACACTCACCGATTCACACCTCCCCACTCTCACACATACCGATTCACACCTCCCCCCTCTCACACTCACCAGTTCACACCTCCCCACTCTCACACTCACCGAGTCACACCTCCCCCTCACACACTCACCGATTCACTCCACCCCCTCTCACACTCACTGAGTCACACCACCCCACTCACACTCACCAATTCACACCTCCCCACTCTTGCACTCACCGATTCACACATCCCCACTCTCGCACTCACCGAGTCACACCTCCACTCTCACTCACCGATTCATAGCTCCCCACTCTCACACTCACCGATTCACACCTGCACTCTTACACTCACCAATTCACACCGCCACTCACACATTCACTGATTCAGACCCCCACTCTCACACTCACCGATTCACACCTCCACTCTCACACTCACCGAGTCAGACCACCCCACTCTCACACTCACCGCTTCACACTCCCCACTCTCACACTCACCGATTCACACCTCCCCACTCTCACACTCACCGATTCACACCTCCACTCTCACACTCACCGATTCACTCCTCCACTCTCACACTCACCGATTCACACCTCCCCACTCTCACACTCACCGATTCACACCTCCACTCTCACACTCACCGATTCACACCTCCACTCTCACATTCACCGATTCACACCTCCACTCTCACACTCACCGATTCACACCTCCACTCTCACACTCACCGATTCACACCTCTCCACTCTCACACTCACCGAGTCACACCACCCCACTCTCACACTCACCGATTCACACCTCCCCGCACTCACACTCACCAATTCACACCTCCACTCTCACATTCACCGATTCACACCTCCCCAAACTCACACTCACCGATTCACACTTCCAATCTCACACTCACCGAGTCACACCACCCCACTCTCACACTCACCGATTCACACCTCCCCACACTCACACTCACCGATTCACACCTCCACTTTCACACTCACCGATTCACACTTCCACTCTCACACTCCCCGATTAACAGCTCCACTCACACAGTCACCGATTCACACCCTCACTCACAATCAGCGATTCACACCTCCCCCCTCTCACACTCACCGATTCACACCTCCCCACTCTCACACTCACTGATTCACAGCTCCACTCACACATTCACCCATTCACACCCGCACTATCACACTCACCGATTCACACCTCCCCACTCTCACGCTCACTGATTCACACCCCCACTCACACATTCACCGATTCACACCCCCAATTGGACACTCACCGATTGACACCTCCCCACTCTCATGCTCACTGATTCACACTCCCCCACTCTCACACTCACGGATTCACACCTCTCCACTCTTACACTCACCGATTCACACCTCCACTCTCACACTCATCGATTCACACCTCCACTCTCACACTCACCGATTCACAACTCCTCACCCTCACACTCACCGATTCACACCTCCCCACTCTCACTCTTACCGATTCACACCACCCACATCTCACACTCACGGATTCACACCTCCCTACTATCACACTCACCGATTCACACCTGCCCACTCTCACACTCACCGATTCACACCTCCACTCTCACACTCACCGATTCACACCTCCACCATCACACTCACCGATTCACACATCCACTCTCACACTCACTGATTCACACCTCCCCACTCTCACACTCACCGATTCACACCTCCCCACTCTCACACTCAACGATTCACATCTCCACTCTCACACTCACCGATTCACATCTGCCCACTCTCACACTCACTGATTCACAGCTGCCGACTCTCACACTCACCGATTCACACCTCCCCACTCTCACACTCACCGATTTACACTTCCTCTCTCACAATCACCGATTCACACCACCACACTCTCATGCTCACTGATTCACACTCCCCCACTCTCACACTCACGGATTCACACCTCCCCACTCACACACTCAGCAATTCACACCTCCACTCTCAGACTCACTGATGCACAGCACCTCTCTCTCACTCACCGATTCACAGCTCCCCTCACACATTCACCGATTCACACCCTTACTATCACACTCACTGATTCACACCCCCACTCTCACACTCACTGATTCACACCTGCACTGACACACTCAACGATTCACACCTCCCCACTCTCACACTCACCGATTCACACCTACCCCCTTTCACAATCACCGATTCACACCTCCCCTTCTCACACTCACCGATTCACACCTCCCCGCTCTCACACTCACCAATTCACACCTCCGCCTCTCACACTCACCGATTCACACCTCCCCAAACTCACACTCACCGATTCACACCCTCACTCACAATCACCGATTCACACCTTCCCACTCTCACTCTCACCGATTCCAACCTCCCCCTTCTCACACTCAACGATTCACACCTCCCCACTCTCACACTCACTGATTCACACCTCCCCCTCTCACACTCACCAATTCACACCTCCACTCTCACACTCACTGATTCACAGCTCCTCTCTGACACTCACCGTTTCACAGCTCCATTCACACATTCACCGATTCACACCCTCACTCTCACACTCACCGATTCACACCTCCCCACTCTCATGCTCACTGATTCACAACCCCAATCACACTATCACCGATTCACAGCCCCACTCTCACACTCACCGATTCACACCTCCCCCTCTCACACTCACCAATTCACACTTCCACTCTCATAGTCACCGATTCACCGCTCCACTCTCACACTCACCGAGTCAGACCACGCCACTCTCACACTCACTGATTCACACCTCTCTACTCTCACACTCACCGATTCAGACCTCCACTCTCACACTCATCGATTCAGACCTCCACTCACACATTCACCGATTCAGACCCCCACTCTCACACTCACCGATTCACACCTCCCCACTCTCATGATCACTGATTCACACTCCCCCACTCTCACACTTACAGATTCACACCTCCCCACTCTCACAACCACCGATTCACCTCCACTCACACACTCACCGATTCACACCTCCACTCACACACTCACTGATTCACACCTCCACTCTCACACTCACCAATTCACAGCTCCACTCTCACACTCACTGATTCACACCTCCCCCTCTCACACTCACCGATTCACACCTCCACTCTCACACTCACCGATTCACACCACCCACTCTCACACTCACTGATTCACACCTCCACTCTCACACTCACCGATTCACACCTCCACTCTCACACTCACCGATTCACAGCTGCCCACTCTCACACTCACTGATTCACAGCTGCCCACTCTCACACTCACTGATTCACACCTCCCCTCTCACACTCACCGATTCACACCTGCACTCACACACTCAACGATTCACACCTCCCCACTCTCACACTCACCGATTCACACCTCCCCCCTTTCACAATCACCGATTCACACCTCCCCAATCTCACATGCACCGATTCACACCTTCCCCTTCTCACACTCACCGATTCACACCTCCCCACTCTCACACTCACTGATTCACACCTCTCCCTCTCACATTCACCGATTCACACCTCCGCCTCTCACACTCACCGATTCACAGCACCCCAATCTCACACTCGCCGATTCACACCTCCACTCTCACACTCACCGATTCACACCTCCACTCTCACACTCACCGATTCACAGCTGCCCACTCTCACACTCACTGATTCACACCACCACTCTAAAACTCACCGATTCACACCTCCCACTCTCACACTCACCGATTCACACTTCCACTCTCACACTCACCGATTCACACCTCCCACTCACACTCACCGATTCACACCTCCACTCTCACACTCACCAATTCACACCTCCACTCTCACACTCACCAAGTCAGAGCACCCCTCTCTCACACTCACCGATTCACACCTCCCCACTCTCACACTCACCGATTCACTCCTCCCCATTCTCACACTCACCGATTCACACTTCCACTCTCACACTCACCGATTAACACCTCCACGCTCACACTCAACGATTCACACCTCCCCACTCTCACACTCACCGATTCACACTTCCACTCTCACACTCACCGATTCACACCTCCACTCTCACACGCATCGATTCACTCCTCCACTCTCACACTCAACGATTCACACATCCACTCTCACACTCACTGATTCACACCTCCCCACTCTCACACTCACCGATTCACACCTCCCCACTCTCATGCTCACTGATTCACACCCCCACTCATACTATCACTGATTCACACCCCCAATTGGACACTCACCGATTCACACTCCCCCACTCTCACACTCACGGATTCACACCTCTCCACTCTTACACTCAGCGATTCACACCTCCACTCTCACTCTCACTGAGTCACACCTCCACTCTCACACTCACCGATTCACTACTCCTCACACTCACACTCACCGATTCACACCTCCCCACTCTCACTCTCTCCGATTCACACCTCCCCCATTCTCACACTCACTAATTCACACCTCCCCACTCTTACACTCACAGAGTCACACCACCCAACCCTCACACTCACCGATTCAGACCTCCCCACTCTCACACTCACCGATGCACACCTCCCCACTCTCACACGCACCGATTCACACCTCCACTCTCACACTCACCGAGTCACACCTCCAATCTCACACTCACCAATTCACACCTCCACTCACACATTCACCGATTCAGTCCCCCACTCTCACACTCACCGATTCACACCTCCCCACTCTCACGATCACTGATTCACACACCCCCACTCTCACACTCACTGATTCACACCTCCACTCTCACACTTACCGATTCACACCTCCACTCTCACACTCAATGATTCACACCTCCCCACTCTCACACCCACTGATCCACACTCCCCCACTCTCACACTCACGGATTCACACCTCCCCACTCTCACACACACCGATTCACACTTCCACTCTCACACTAACCGATTCACAGCTCCACTCTCACACTCACCGATTCACACCTCCACTCACACACTCAGCGATTCACACCTCCCGCTCTCACACTCAACGATTCACACCTCCACTCTCACACTCACGAGTCAGACCACTCCACTCTCACAGTCACCGATTCACACCTCCCCACTCTCACAAAAACCGACTCACACCTACCAACTCTCACACTCACCGATTCACACCTCCCCCTTCTCACACTCACCGATTCACACCTCCGCCTCTCACACTCACCGATTCACAGCACCCCACTCTCACACTCACCGATTCACAGCTCCACTCTCACACTCATTGATTCACACCTCCACTCTCACACTCACCGATTCACTGCTCCACTCACACAGTCACTCATTCAGACCCTCACTCTCAATCACCGATTCACACCTCCCCACTCTCACACTCACCGATTCACACCTCCACTCACACACTCACCGGGTCACACCACCCCACTCTCACACTCACCGTTTCACACCTCCCCACTCTCACACTCACCGATTCACACCTCCCCACTCTCACACTCACCGATTCACAGCTCCCCACTCTCACACTCACCGATTCAGACCTCCACTCATCATATTCACCGATTCAGACCCCCACTCTCACACTCACCGATTCACACCTCCCCACTCTCACGATCACTGATTCACACTCCCCCACTCTCACACTTACGGATTCACACCTCCCCACTCTCACAACCACCGATTCACCTCCACTCACACACTCACCAATTCACACCTCCACTCACACACTCACCGATTCACACCTCCACACTCTCACACTCACCGATTCACACCTCCCCCCTTTCACAATCACCGATTCACACCTCCCCACTCTCACACTCACCGATTCACACCTCCCCCTTCTCACACTCAGCGATTCACACCTCCCCACTCTCACACTCACTGATTCACACCTCCCCCTCTCACATTCACCGATTCACACCTCCACTCTCACACTCACCGAGTAACACCACCCCACTCTCACACTCACCGATTCACACCTCCCCACACTCACACTCACCGATTCACACCTCCACTCTGACATTCACCGATTCACACCTCCCCACTCTCACACTCACCGATTCACACCTCCCCACTCTCACACTCACCGATTCACAGCTCCACTCATACAGTCACCGATACAGACCCTCACTCACAATCACCGAGTCACACCTCCCCACTCTCACACTCACCAATTCACACCTCCCCACTCTCACACTCACCGATTCACATCTCCACTCTCACACTGACCGATTCACACCTCCACTCTCACACTCAAAGATTCACACTTCCCCACTCTCACGATCACTGATTCACACTCCCCCACTCTCACACTCAGGGATTCACACCTCCCGACTCTCACACTCACCGATTCACACTTCCACTCTCACACTAACCGAGTCACAGCTCCACTCTCACACTTACCGATTCACACCTCCACTCACACATTCAGCAAATCACACCTCCCACTCTCACACTCAACGATTCACACCTCCACTCTCACACTCACCGAGTCATACCACCCCACTCTCACACTCACCGATTCACACTTCCAACTCTCACACTCACCGATTCACACCTCCACTCTCACACTCACCGATTCACACCTCCACTCTCACACTCACCGATTCACACTTGCACACTCACACTCACTGATTCACACCTCCACTCTCACACTCACCGATTCACACCTCCACTCTCACACTCACCGATTTACACATCCACTCTCACACTCACTGATTCACACCTGCCCACTCTCTCACTCACCGATTCACATCTCCCCACTCTCACACTCACCGATTCACACCTCCACTCTCACACTCACCGACTCACAGCTGCCCACTCTCACATTCACCGATTCACAGCTGCCCACTCTCACACTCACCGATTCACACCTCCCCCTCTCACAACCACCGATTCACACCTCCCCATTCTCACACTCATCGATTCACACCTCCCCCTTCTCACACTCACTGATTCACACCTCCCCACTCTCACACTCACTGATTCACACCTTCCCCTCTCACATTCACTGATTCACACCTCCGCCTCACACACTCACCGATTCACACCTCCCCACTCTCACAGTCACTGATTCACACCTCCACTCTCACAATCATCGATTCACACCTCCTCACTCTCACACTCACCGATTCACACCTCTCCGATTCACACCTCCCCACTCTCACACTCACTGATTCACACCTTCCCCTCTCACATTGACTGATTCACACCTCCGCCTCACACACTCACCGATTCACAGCACCCCACTCTCACATTCACCGATTCACACCTCCGCCTCTCACACTCACCGATTCACACCTCCACTCACACACTCAACGATTCACCCCCACCCAAACTCACACTCACCGATTCACACCTCCCCACTCTCACACTCACTGATTCACAGCTCCCCACTCTCACACTCACCGATTCAGACCTCCACTCATCATATTCACCGATTCAGACCCCCACTCTCACACTCACCGATTCACACCTCCCCACTCTCACGATCACTGATTCACACTCCCCCACTCTCACACTTACGGATTCACACCTCCCCACTCTCACACTCACCGATTCACACCTTCCCCCTTTCACAATCACCGAATCACACCTCCCCACTCTCACATTCACCGATTCACACCTCCCACTTCTCACACTCAGCGATTCACACCTCCCCACTCTCACACTCACTGATTCACACCTCCCCCTCTCACATTCACCGATTCACACCTCCACTCTCACACTCACCGAGTAACACCACCCCACTCTCATGCTCACCGATTCACACCTCCCCACACTCACACTCACCGATTCACACCTCCAGTCTGACATTCACCGATTCACACCTCCCCACTCTCACAGTCACTGATTCACACCTCCACTCTCACAATCATCGATTCACACCTCCCCACTCTCACACTCACCGATTCACACCTCCCCGATTCACACCTCCCCACTCTCACACTCACTGATTCACACCTTCCCCTCTCACGTTCACTGATTCACACCTCCGCCTCACACACTCACCGATTCACACCTCCCCACTCTCACAGTCACTGATTCACACCTCCACTCTCACAATCATCGATTCACACCTCCCCACTCTCACACTCACCGATTCACACCTCCCCGATTCACACCTCCCCACTCTCACACTCACTGATTCATACCTTCCCCTCTCACATTGACTGATTCACACCTCCGCCTCACACAATCACCGATTCACAGCACCCCACTCTCACATTCACTGATTCACACCTCCGCCTCTCACACTCACCGATTCACACCTCCACTCACACACTCAATGATTCACCCCCACCCAAACTCACACTCACCGATTCACACCTCCCCACTCTCACACTCACTGATTCACAGCTCCCCACTCTCACACTCACCGATTCAGACCTCCACTCATCATATTCACCGATTCAGACCCCCACTCTCACACTCACCAATTCACACCTCCCCACTCTCACGATCACTGATTCACACTCCCCCACTCTCACACTTACGGATTCACACCTCCCCACTCTCACACTCACCGATTCACACCTTCCCCCTTTCACAATCACCGAATCACACCTCCCCACTCTCACACTCACCGATTCACACCTCCCACTTCTCACACTCAGCGATTCACACCTCCCCACTCTCACACTCACTGATTCACACCTCCCCCTCTCACATTCACCGATTCACACCTCCACTCTCACACTCACCGAGTAACACCACCCCACTCTCACGCTCACCGATTCACACCTCCCAACACTCACACTCACCGATTCACACCTCCAGTCTGACATTCACCGATTCAAACCTCCCCACTCTCACACTCACCGATTCACACCTCCCCACTCTCACACTCACCGATTCACAGCTCCACTCACACAGTCACCGATACAGACCCTCACTCACAATCACCGAGTCACACCTCCCCACTCTCACACTCACCAATTCACACCTCCCACTCTCACGCTCAACGATTCACACCTCCACTCTCACACTCACCGAGTCAGACCACCCCACTCTCACACTCACCGATTCACACTTCCAACTCTCACACTCACCGATTCACACCTCCACTCTCACACTCACCGATTCACACCTCCACTCCACACTCACCGATTCACACATCCACTCTCACACTCACTGATTCACACCTCCCCACTCTCACACTCACCGATTCACACTTCCACTCTCACACTCACCGATTCACACCTCCACTCTCACACTCACCAATTCACACCTCCACTCTCACACTCACCGATTTACACATCCACTCTCACACTCACTGATTCACAAATCCCCACTCTCTCACTCACCGATTCACATCTCCCCACTCACACTCACCGATTCACACCTCCACTCTCACACTCACCGACTCACAGCTGCCCACTCTCACACTCACTGATTCACAGCTGCCCACTCGCACACTCACCGATGCACACCTCCCCACCCTCACAATCACCGATTCACACCTCCCCACTCTCACATTCACCGATTCACACCTCCCCCTCTCACAATCACCGATTCACACCTCCCCACTCTCACACTCACCGATTCACACCTCCCCCTTCTCACACTCACCGATTCACACTCCCCACTCTCACACTCACTCATTCACACCTTCCCCTCTCACATTCACTGATTCACACCTCCGCCTCACACACTAACCGATTCACAGCACCCCCTTCTCACACTCACCGATTCACACCTCCCCACTCTCACACTCACTGATTCACACCTTCCCCTCTCACATTCACTGATTCACACCTCCTCCTCTCACACTCACCGATTCACAGCTCCCCACTCTCACACTCACCGATTCACACATCCGCCTCTCACACTCACCGATTCACACCTCCACTCACACACTCAACGATTCACACCTACCCAAACTCACACTCACCGATTCACACCTCCCCACTCTCATGCTCACCGATTCACACCTTTCCAAACTCACACTCACCGATTCACACCTCCACTCTCACACTCACCAATTCACACCTCCCCACTCTCACTCACCGATTCACACCTCCCCAACCATCACTCACGGATTCACAGCTCCCCACTCTCACACTCACCGATTCACACTTCCACTCTCACACTAACCGATTGACAGCTCCACTCTCACACTCACTGATTCACACCTCCCCAAACTCACTCTCACCGATTCACACCTGCACTCTCACACTCACCGAGTCACACCACCCCACTCTCACACTCACCGATTCACACCTCCCCACACTCACACTCACCGAGTCACACCTCCACTCTCACACTCACCGATTCACACTTCCACTCTCACACTCACCGATTCACAGCTCCACTCACACAGTCTCCTATTCACACCCTTACAATCACCGATTCACACCTCCCCACTCTGACACTCCCTGATTCACACCTCCACTCTCACACTTACCGATTCACACCTCCACTCTCACACTCAATGATTCACACCTCCCCACTCTCACACTCACTGATTCACACTCCCCCACTCTCACACTCACGGATTCACACTTCCCCACTCTCACACACACCGATTCACACTTCCACTCTCACACTAACCGATTCACAGCTCCACTCTCATACTCACCGATTCACACCTCCACTCACACACTCAGCGATTCACACCTCCCACTCTCACACTCACCAATTCACACCTCCACTCTCACACTCACCGAATCACACCTTCACTCTCACACTCACCGATTCACAACTCCTCACACTCACCGATTCACACCTCCCCACTCTCACACTTACCGATTCACACCTCCCCCTTCTCACACTCACCGATTCACACCTCCCTACTCTCACACTCACTGATGTACACCTCCCCCTCTCACATTCACCGATTCACACCTGCGCATCTCACACTCACCGATTCACACCTCCACTCTCACACTTTCTGATTCACACCTCCCCACTCTCACGCTCACTGATTCACACTCCCCCACTCTCACACATACGGATTCACACCTCCCCACTTTCACAACCAAAGATTCACCTCCACTCAAACACTCACCGATTCACACCTCCACTCACACACTCAACGATTCACACCTACCCAAACTCACACTCACCGATTCACACCTCCCCACTCTCACACTCACCGAATCACACCTCCCCAAACTCACACTCACCGATTCACACCACCACTCTCACACTCACCGATTCACACCTCCCCACACTGACACTCACTGATTCACACCTCCACTCTCACACCGATTCACACCTCCACTCTCACACTCAATGATTCACACCTCCCCACTCACACTCACTGATTCACACTCCCCCACTCTCACACTCACGGATTCACACCTCCCCACTCTCACACACCGATTCACACTTCCACTCTCACACTAACCGATTCACAGCTCCACTCTCACACTCACCGATTCACACCTCCACTCACACACTCAGCGATTCACACCTCCCATGCTCACACTCAACGATTCACACCTCCACTCTCACACTCACGAGTCAGACCACCCCACTCTCACACTCACCGATTCACACCTCTCCACTCTCACACTGAACGATTTACACCTCCCCACTCTCATACTCACTGATTCACACTTCCACTCTCACACCCACCGATTCACACCTCCACTCTCACACTCACCGAATCACATCTCCACTCTCACACTCACCGATTCACACATCCACTCTCACACTCACTGATTCACACCTCCCCACTCTCACACTCACCGATTCACAGCTGCCCACTCTCACACTCACCAATTCACACCTCCATCTCACACTGACCGATTCACACCTCCACTCTCACACTCAACGATTTACACCTCCCCACTCTCACACTCACCGATTCACACTTCCACTCTCACACTCACCGATTCACACCTCCACTCTCACACTCA
This sequence comes from Isurus oxyrinchus, assembly GCA_026770705.1. Classification (NCBI taxonomy): domain Eukaryota; kingdom Metazoa; phylum Chordata; class Chondrichthyes; order Lamniformes; family Lamnidae; genus Isurus; species Isurus oxyrinchus. Next base: position 52,982 of record JANJGN010000201.1, read on the forward strand.
CCAATTCACACCTCCACTCTCACACTCACTGATTGACAGCTCCTCTCTCACACTCACTGATTCACAGCTCCACTCACTCATTCACCGATTCACACCTCCCCACTCTCACGCTCACTGATTCACACCCCCACTCACCCATTCACCGATTCACACCCCCAATCGGATTCTCACCGATTCACACCTCCCCACTCTCTCGCTCACTGTTTCACACTCCCCCAATCTCACACTCATGGATTCACACCTCTCCACTCTTACACTCACCAATTCACACCTCCACTCTCACACTCACCGAATCACACCTTCACTCTCACACTCACCGATTCACAACTCCTCACACTCACCAATTCACACCTCCCACTCTCACACTTACCGATTCACACCTCCCCCTTCTCACACTCACCGATTCACACCTCCCCACACTGACACTCACTGATTCACACCTCCACTCTCACACCGATTCACACCTCCACTCTCACACTCAATGATTCACACCTCCCCTCTCACACTCACTGATTCACACTCCCCCACTCTCACACTCACGGATTCACACCTCCCCACTCTCACACACCGATTCACACTTCCACTCTCACACTAACCGATTCACAGCTCCACTCTCACACTCACCGATTCACACCTCCACTCACAAACTCAGCGATTCACACCTCCCATGCTCACACTCAACGATTCACACCTCCACTCTCACACTCACGAGTCAGACCACCCCACTCTCACACTCACCGATTCACACCTCTCCACTCTCACACTGAACGATTTACACCTCCCCACTCTCATACTCACTGATTCACACTTCCACTCTCACACCCACCGATTCACACCTCCACTCTCACACTCACAGAATCACATCTCCACTCTCACACTCACTGATTCACACATCCACTCTCACACTCACTGATTCACACCTCCCCACTCTCACACTCACCGATTCACAGCTGCCCACTCTCACACTCACCAATTCACACCTCCATCTCAAACTGACCGATTCACACCTCCACTCTCACACTCACCGATTCACACCTTCCCCCTTTCACAATCACCGAATCACACCTCCCCACTCTCACATTCACCGATTCACACCTCCCACTTCTCACACTCAGCGATTCACACCTCCCCACTCTCACACTCACTGATTCACACCTCCCCCTCTCACATTCACCGATTCACACCTCCACTCTCACACTCACCGAGTAACACCACCCCACTCTCATGCTCACCGATTCACACCTCCCCACACTCACACTCACCGATTCACACCTCCAGTCTGACATTCACCGATTCACACCTCCCCACTCTCACAGTCACTGATTCACACCTCCACTCTCACAATCATCGATTCACACCTCCCCACTCTCACACTCACCGATTCACACCTCCCCGATTCACACCTCCCCACTCTCACACTCACTGATTCACACCTTCCCCTCTCACATTGACTGATTCACACCTCCGCCTCACACACTCACCGATTCACAGCACCCCACTCTCACATTCACCGATTCACACCTCCGCCTCTCACACTCACCGATTCACACCTCCCCACTCTCACACTCACTGATTCACAGCTCCCCACTCTCACACTCACCGATTCAGACCTCCACTCATCATATTCACCGATTCAGACCCCCACTCTCACACTCACCGATTCACACCTCCCCACTCTCACGATCACTGATTCACACTCCCCCACTCTCACAATTACGGATTCATACCTCCCCACTCTCACACTCACCGATTCACACCTTCCCCCTTTCACAATCACCGAATCACACCTCCCCACTCTCACACTCACCGATTCACACCTCCCACTTCTCACACTCAGCGATTCACACCTCCCCACTCTCACACTCACTGATTCACACCTCCCCCTCTCACATTCACCGATTCACACCTCCACTCTCACACTCACCAAGTAACACCACCCCACTCTCACGCTCACCGATTCACACCTCCCAACACTCACACTCACCGATTCACACTTCCAGTTTGACATTCACCGATTCACACCTCCCCACTCTCACACTCACCGATTCACACCTCCCCACTCTCACACTCACCGATTCACAGCTCCACTCACACAGTCACCGATACAGACCCTCACTCACAATCACCGAGTCACACCTCCCCACTCTCACACTCACCAATTCACACCTCCCACTCTCACACTCAACGATTCACACCTCCACTCTCACACTCACCGAGTCAGACCACCCCACTCTCACACTCACCGATTCACACTTCCAACTCTCACACTCACCGATTCACACCTCCACTCTCACACTCACCGATTCACACCTCCACTCCACACTCACCGATTCACACATCCACTCTCACACTCACTGATTCACACCTCCCCACTCTCACACTCACCGATTCACACTTCCACTCTCACACTCACCGATTCACACCTCCACTCTCACACTCACCAATTCACACCTCCACTCTCACACTCACCGATTTACACATCCACTCTCACACTCACTGATTCACACCTCCCCACTCTCTCACTCACCGATTCACATCTCCCCACTCACACTCACCGATTCACACCTCCACTCTCACACTCACCGACTCACAGCTGCCCACTCTCACACTCACTGATTCACAGCTGCCCACTCGCACACTCACCGATTCACACCTCCCCACCCTCACAATCACCGATTCACACCTCCCCACTCTCACATTCACCGATTCACACCTCCCCCTCTCACAATCACCGATTCACACCTCCCCACTCTCACACTCACCGATTCACACCTCCCCCTTCTCACACTCACCGATTCACACTCCCCACTCTCACACTCACTCATTCACACCTTCCCCTCTCACATTCACTGATTCACACCTCCGCCTCACACACTAACCAATTCACAGCTCCCCCTTCTCACACTCACCGATTCACACCTCCCCACTCTCACACTCACTGATTCACACCTTCCCCTCTCACATTCACTGATTCACACCTCCTCCTCTCACACTCACCAATTCACAGCTCCCCACTCTCACACTCACCGATTCACACATCCGCCTCTCACACTCACCGATTCACACCTCCACTCACACACTCAACAATTCACACCTACCCAAACTCACACTCACCGATTCACACCTCCCCACTCTCACGCTCACCGATTCACACCTTTCCAAACTCACACTCACCGATTCACACCTCCACTCTCACACTCACCAATTCACACCTCCCCACTCTCACTCACCGATTCACACCTCCCCAACCATCATTCACGGATTCACAGCTCCCCACTCTCACACTCACCGATTCACACTTCCACTCTCACACTAACCGATTGACAGCTCCACTCTCACACTCACTGATTCACACCTCCCCAAACTCACTCTCACCGATTCACACCTGCACTCTCACACTCACCGAGTCACACCACCCCACTCTCACACTCAGCGATTCACACCTCACCACACTCACACTCACCGAGTCACACCTCCACTCTCACACTCACCGATTCACACCTCCCCACACTGACACTCACTGATTCACACCTCCACTCTCACACCGATTCACACCTCCACTCTCACACTCAATGATTCACACCTCCCCACTCACACTCACTGATTCACACTCCCCCACTCTCACACTCACGGATTCACACCTCCCCACTCTCACACACCGATTCACACTTCCACTCTCACACTAACCGATTCACAGCTCCACTCACACACTCAGCGATTCACACCTCCCATGCTCACACTCAACGATTCACACCTCCACTCTCACACTCACGAGTCAGACCACCCCACTCTCACACTCAACGATTCACACCTCTCCACTCTCACACTGAACGATTTACACCTCCCCACTCTCATACTCACTGATTCACACATCCACTCTCACACCCACCGATTCACACCTCCACTCTCACACTCACCGAATCACATCTCCACTCTCACACTCACCGATTCACACATCTGCTCTCACACTCACTGATTCACACCTCCCCACTCTCACACTCACCGATTCACAGCTGCCCACTCTCACACTCACCAATTCACACCGCCATCTCACACTGACCGATTCACACCTCCACTCTCACACTCAACGATTTACACCTCCCCACTCTCACACTCACCGATTCACACTTCCACTCTCACACTCACCGATTCACACCTCCACTCTCACACTCACCAATTCACACCTCCACTCTCACACTCACTGATTGACAGCTCCTCTCTCACACTCACCGATTCACAGCTCCACTCACTCATTCACCGATTCACACCTCCCCACTCTCACGCTCACTGATTCACACCCCCACTCACCCATTCACCGATTCACACCACCAATCGGACTCTCACCGATTCACACCTCCCCACTCTCTCGCTCACTGTTTCACACTCCCCCAATCTCACACTCATGGATTCACACCTCTCCACTCTTACACTCACCAATTCACACCTCCACTCTCACACTCACCGAATCACACCTTCACTCTCACACTCACCGATTCACAACTCCTCACACTCACCGATTCACACCTCCCCGCACTCACACTCACCGACTCACACCTCCACTCTCACACTCACCGATTCACACCTCCCCACACTGACACTCACTGATTCACACCTCCACTCTCACACCGATTCACACCTCCACTCTCACACTCAATGATTCACACCTCCCCACTCACACTCACTGATTCACACTCCCCCACTCTCACACTCACGGATTCACACCTCCCCACTCTCACACACCGATTCACACTTCCACTCTCACACTAACCGATTCACAGCTCCACTCTCACACTCACCGATTCACACCTCCACTCACACACTCAGCGATTCACACCTCCCATGCTCACACTCAACGATTCACACCTCCACTCTCACACTCACGAGTCAGACCACCCCACTCTCACACTCACCGATTCACACCACTCCACTCTCACACTGAACGATTTACACCTCCCCACTCTCATACTCACTGATTCACACTTCCACTCTCACACCCACCGATTCACACCTCCACTCTCACACTCACCGAATCACATCTCCACTCTCACACTCACCGATTCACACATCCACTCTCACACTCACTGATTCACACCTCCCCACTCTCACACTCACCGATTCACAGCTGCCCACTCTCACACTGACCGATTCACACCTCCACTCTCACACTCAACGATTTACACCTCCCCACTCTCACACTCACCGATTCACACTTCCACTCTCACACTCACCGATTCACACCTCCACTCTCACACTCACCAATTCACACCTCCACTCTCACACTCACTGATTGACAGCTCCTCTCTCACACTCACTGATTCACAGCTCCACTCACTCATTCACCGATTCACACCTCCCCACTCTCACGCTCACTGATTCACACCCCCACTCACCCATTCACCGATTCACACCCCCAATCGGACTCTCACCGATTCACCCCTCCCCACTCTCTCGCTCACTGTTTCACACTCCCCCAATCTCACACTCATGGATTCACACCTCTCCACTCTTACACTCACCAATTCACACCTCCACTCTCACACTCACCGAATCACACCTTCACTCTCACACTCACTGATTCACAACTCCTCACACTCACCGATTCACACCTCCCACTCTCACACTTACCGATTCACACCTCCCCCTTCTCACACTCACCGATTCACACCTCCCCACACTGACACTCACTGATTCACACCTCCACTCTCACACCGATTCACACCTCCACTCTCACACTCAATGATTCAACCTCCCCACTCACACTCACTGATTCACACTCCCCCACTCTCACACTCACGGATTCACACCTCCCCACTCTCACACACCGATTCACACTTCCACTCTCACACTAACCGATTCACAGCTCCACTCTCACACTCACCGATTCACACCTCCACTCACACACTCAGCGATTCACACCTCCCATGCTCACACTCAACGATTCACACCTCCACTCTCACACTCACGAGTCAGACCACCCCACTCTCACACTCACCGATTCACACCTCTCCACTCTCACACTGAACGATTTACACCTCCCCACTCTCATACTCACTGATTCACACTTCCACTCTCACACCCACCGATTCACACCTCCACTCTCACACTCAACGAATCACATCTCCACTCTCACACTCACCGATTCACACATCCACTCTCACACTCACTGATTCACACCTCCCCACTCTCACACTCACCGATTCACAGCTGCCCACTCTCACACTCACCAATTCACACCTCCATCTCACACTGACCGATTCACACCTCCACTCTCACACTCACCGATTCACACCTTCCCCCTTTCACAATCACCGAATCACACCTCCCCACTCTCACACTCACCGATTCACACCTCCCACTTCTCACACTCAGCGATTCACACCTCCCCACTCTCACACTCACTGATTCACACCTCCCCCTCTCACATTCACCGATTCACACCTCCACTCTCACACTCACCGAGTAACACCACCCCACTCTCATGCTCACCGATTCACACCTCCCCACACTCACACTCACCGATTCACACCTCCAGTCTGACATTCACCGATTCACACCTCCCCACTCTCACAGTCACTGATTCACACCTCCACTCTCACAATCATCGATTCACACCTCCCCACTCTCACACTCACCGATTCACACCTCCCCGATTCACACCTCCCCACTCTCACACTCACTGATTCACACCTTCCCCTCTCACATTCACTGATTCACACCTCCGCCTCACACACTCACCGATTCACACCTCCCCACTCTCACAGTCACTGATTCACACCTCCACTCTCACAATCATCGATTCACACCTCCCCACTCTCACACTCACCGATTCACACCTCCCCGATTCACACCTCCCCACTCTCACACTCACTGATTCACACCTTCCCCTCTCACATTGACTGATTCACACCTCCGCCTCACACACTCACCGATTCACAGCACCCCACTCTCACATTCACCGATTCACACCTCCGCCTCTCACACTCACCGATTCACACCTCCCCACTCTCACACTCACTGATTCACAGCTCCCCACTCTCACACTCACCGATTCAGACCTCCACTCATCATATTCACCGATTCAGACCCCCACTCTCACACTCACCGATTCACACCTCCCCACTCTCACGATCACTGATTCACACTCCCCCACTCTCACACTTACGGATTCACACCTCCCCACTCTCACACTCACCGATTCACACCTTCCCCCTTTCACAATCACCGAATCACACCTCCCCACTCTCACACTCACCGATTCACACCTCCCACTTCTCACACTCAGCGATTCACACCTCCCCACTCTCACACTCACTGATTCACACCTCCCCCTCTCACATTCACCGATTCACACCTCCACTCTCACACTCACCGAGTAACACCACCCCACTCTCACGCTCACCGATTCACACCTCCCAACACTCACACTCACCGATTCACACTTCCAGTCTGACATTCACCGATTCACACCTCCCCACTCTCACACTCAAAGATTCACACCTCCCCACTCTCACACTCACCGATTCACAGCTCCACTCACACAGTCACCGATACAGACCCTCACTCACAATCACCGAGTCACACCTCCCCACTCTCACACTCACCAATTCACACCTCCCACTCTCACACTCAACGATTCACACCTCCACTCTCACACTCACCGAGTCAGACCACCCCACTCTCACACTCACCGATTCACACTTCCAACTCTCACACTCACCGATTCACACCTCCACTCTCACACTCACCGATTCACACCTCCACTCCACACTCACCGATTCACACATCCACTCTCACACTCACTGATTCACACCTCCCCACTCTCACACTCACCGATTCACACTTCCACTCTCACACTCACCGATTCACACCTCCACTCTCACACTCACCAATTCACACCTCCACTCTCACACTCACCGATTTACACATCCACTCTCACACTCACTGATTCACACCTCCCCACTCACACTCACCGATTCACACCTCCACTCTCACACTCACCGACTCACAGCTGCCCACTCTCACACTCACTGATTCACAGCTGCCCACTCGCACACTCACCGATTCACACCTCCCCACCCTCACAATCACCGATTCACACCTCCCCACTCTCACATTCACCGATTCACACCTCCCCCTCTCACAATCACCGATTCACACCTCCCCACTCTCACACTCACCGATTCACACCTCCCCCTTCTCACACTCACCGATTCACACTCCCCACTCTCACACTCACTGATTCACACCTTCCCCTCTCACATTCACTGATTCACACCTCCGCCTCACACACTAACCGATTCACAGCACCCCCTTCTCACACTCACCGATTCACACCTCCCCACTCTCACACTCACTGATTCACACCTTCCCCTCTCACATTCACTGATTCACACCTCCTCCTCTCACACTCACCAATTCACAGCTCCCCACTCTCACACTCACCGATTCACACATCCGCCTCTCACACTCACCGATTCACACCTCCACTCACACACTCAACGATTCACACCTACCCAAACTCACACTCACCGATTCACACCTCCCCACTCTCACGCTCACCGATTCACACCTTTCCAAACTCACACTCACCGATTCACACCTCCACTCTCACACTCACCAATTCACACCTCCCCACTCTCACTCACCGATTCACATCTCCCCAACCATCACTCACGGATTCACAGCTCCCCACTCTCACACTCACCGATTCACACTTCCACTCTCACACTAACCGATTGACAGCTCCACTCTCACACTCACTGATTCACACCTCCCCAAACTCACTCTCACCGATTCACACCTGCACTCTCACACTCAGCGAGTCACACCACCCCACTCTCACACTCACCGATTCACACCTCCCCACACTCACACTCACCGAGTCACACCTCCACTCTCACACTCACCGATTCACACTTCCACTCTCACACTCACCGATTCACAGCTCCACTCACACAGTCTCCTATTCACACCCTTACAATCACCGATTCACACCTCCCCACTCTCACACTCACCGATTCACACCTCCCCACTCTGACACTCACTGATTCACACCTCCACTCTCACACTTACCGATTCACACCTCCACTCTCACACTCAATGATTCACACCTCCCCACTCTCACACTCACTGATTCACACTCCCCTACTCTCACACTCACGGATTCACACTTCCCCACTCTCACACACAACGATTCACACTTCCACTCTCACACTAACCGATTCACAGCTCCACTCTCATACTCACCGATTCACACCTCCACTCACACACTCAGCGATTCACACCTCCCACTCTCACACTCACCAATACACACCTCCACTCTCACACTCACCGAATCACACCTTCACTCTCACACTCACCGATTCACAACTCCTCACACTCACCGATTCACACCTCCCCACTCTCACACTTACCGATTCACACCTCCCCCTTCTCACACTCACCGATTCACACCTCCCTACTCTCACACTCACTGATGTACACCTCCCCCTCTCACATTCACCGATTCACACCTGCGCATCTCACACTCACCGATTCACACCTCCACTCTCACACTTTCTGATTCACACCTCCCCACTCTCACGCTCACTGATTCACACTCCCCCACTCTCACACTTACGGATTCACACCTCCCCACTTTCACAACCAAAGATTCACCTCCACTCAAACACTCACCGATTCACACCTCCACTCACACACTCAACGATTCACACCTACCCAAACTCACACTCACCGATTCACACCTCCCCACTCTCACACTCACCGAATCACACCTCCCCAAACTCACACTCACCGATTCACACCACCACTCTCACACTCACCGATTCACAACTCCCCACACTGACACTCACTGATTCACACCTCCACTCTCACACCGATTCACACCTCCACTCTCACACTCAATGATTCACACCTCCCCACTCACACTCACTGATTCACACTCCCCCACTCTCACACTCACGGATTCACACCTCCCCACTCTCACACACCGATTCACACTTCCACTCTCACACTAACCGATTCACAGCTCCACTCTCACACTCACCGATTCACACCTCCACTCACACACTCAGCGATTCACACCTCCCATGCTCACACTCAACGATTCACACCTCCACTCTCACACTCACGAGTCAGACCACCCCACTCTCACACTCACCGATTCACACCTCTCCACTCTCACACTGAACGATTTACACCTCCCCACTCTCATACTCACTGATTCACACTTCCACTCTCACACCCACCGATTCACACCTCCACTCTCACACTCACCGATTCACACATCCACTCTCACACTCACTGATTCACACCTCCCCACTCTCACACTCACCGATTCACAGCTGCCCAATCTCACACTCACCAATTCACACCTCCATCTCACACTGACCGATTCACACCTCCACTCTCACACTCAACGATTTACACCTCCCCACTCTCACACTCACCGATTCACACTTCCACTCTCACACTCACCGATTCACACCTCCACTCTCACACTCACCAATTCACACCTCCACTCTCACACTCACTGATTGACAGCTCCTCTCTCACACTCACTGATTCACAGCTCCACTCACTCATTCACCGATTCACACCTCCCCACTCTCACGCTCACTGATTCACACCCCCACTCACCCATTCACCGATTCACACCCCCAATCGGACTCTCACCGATTCACACCTCCCCACTCTCTCGCTCACTGTTTCACACTCCCCCAATCTCACACTCATGGATTCACACCTCCCCACTCTCACACACCGATTCACACTTCCACTCTCACACTAACCGATTCACAGCTCCACTCTCACACTCACCGATTCACACCTCCACTCACACACTCAGCGATTCACACCTCCCATGCTCACACTCAACGATTCACACCTCCACTCTCACACTCACGAGTCAGACCACCCCACTCTCACACTCACCGATTCACACCTCTCCACTCTCACACTGAACGATTTACACCTCCCCACTCTCATACTCACTGATTCACACTTCCACTCTCACACCCACCGATTCACACCTCCACTCTCACACTCACCGAATCACATCTCCACTCTCACACTCACCGATTCACACATCCACTCTCACACTCACTGATTCACACCTCCCCACTCTCACACTCACCGATTCACAGCTGCCCACTCTCACACTCACCAATTCACACCTCCATCTCACACTGACCGATTCACACCTCCACTCTCACACTCAACGATTTACACCTCCCCACTCTCACACTCACCGATTCACACTTCCACTCTCACACTCACCGATTCACACCTCCACTCTCACACTCACCAATTCACACCTCCACTCTCACACTCACTGATTGACAGCTCCTCTCTCACACTCACTGATTCACAGCTCCACTCACTCATTCACCGATTCACACCTCCCCACTCTCACGCTCACTGATTCACACCCCCACTCACCCATTCACCGATTCACACCCCCAATCAGACTCTCACCGATTCACACCTCCCCACTCTCTCGCTCACTGTTTCACACTCCCCCAATCTCACACTCATGGATTCACACCTCTCCACTCTTACACTCACCAATTCACACCTCCACTCTCACACTCACCGAATCACACCTTCACTCTCACACTCACTGATTCACAACTCCTCACACTCACCGATTCACACCTCCCATGCTCACACTTACCGATTCACACCTCCCCCTTCTCACACTCACTGATTCACACCTCCCCACACTGACACTCACTGATTCACACCTCCACTCTCACACCGATTCACACCTCCACTCTCACACTCAATGATTCACACCTCCCCACTCACACTCACTGATTCACACTCCCCCAGTCTCACACTCACGGATTCACACCTCCCCACTCTCACACACCGATTCACACTTCCACTCTCACACTAACCAATTCACAGCTCCACTCTCACACTCACCGATTCACACCTCCACTCACACACTCAGCGATTCACACCTCCCATGCTCACACTCAACGATTCACACCTCCACTCTCACACTCACGAGTCAGACCACCCCACTCTCACACTCACCGATTCACACCTCTCCACTCTCACACTGAACGATTTACACCTCCCCACTCTCATACTCACTGATTCACACTTCCACTCTCACACCCACCGATTCACACCTCCACTCTCACACTCACCGAATCACATCTCCACTCTCACACTCACCGATTCACACATCCACTCTCACACTCACTGATTCACACCTCCCCACTCTCACACTCACCGATTCACAGCTGCCCACTCTCACACTCACCAATTCACACCTCCATCTCACACTGACCAATTCACACCTCCACTCTCACCCTCACCGATTCACACCTTCCCCCTTTCACAATCACCGAATCACACCTCCCCACTCTCACATTCACCGATTCACACCTCCCACTTCTCACACTCAGCGATTCACACCTCCCCACTCTCACACTCACTGATTCACACCTCTCCCTCTCACATTCACCGATTCACACCTCCACTCTCACACTCACCGAGTAACACCACCCCACTCTCATGCTCACCGATTCACACCTCCCCACACTCACACTCACCGATTCACACCTCCAGTCTGACATTCACCGATTCACACCTCCCCACTCTCACAGTCACTGATTCACACCTCCACTCTCACAATCATCGATTCACACCTCCCCACTCTCACACTCACCGATTCACACCTCCCTGATTCACACCTCCCCACTCTCTCGCTCACTGTTTCACACTCCCCCAATCTCACACTCATGGATTCACACCTCTCCACTCTTACACTCACCAATTCACACCTCCACTCTCACACTCACCGAATCACACCTTCACTCTCACACTCACTGATTCACAACTCCTCACACTCACCGATTCACACCTCCCACTCTCACACTTACCGATTCACACCTCCCCCTTCTCACACTCACCGATTCACACCTCCCCACACTGACACTCACTGATTCACACCTCCACTCTCACACCGATTCACACCTCCACTCTCACACTCAATGATTCAACCTCCCCACTCACACTCACTGATTCACACTCCCCCACTCTCACACTCACGGATTCACACCTCCCCACTCTCACACACCGATTCACACTTCCACTCTCACACTAACCGATTCACAGCTCCACTCTCACACTCACCGATTCACACCTCCACTCACACACTCAGCGATTCACACCTCCCATGCTCACACTCAACGATTCACACCTCCACTCTCACACTCACGAGTCAGACCACCCCACTCTCACACTCACCGATTCACACCTCTCCACTCTCACACTGAACGATTTACACCTCCCCACTCTCATACTCACTGATTCACACTTCCACTCTCACACCCACCGATTCACACCTCCACTCTCACACTCAACGAATCACATCTCCACTCTCACACTCACCGATTCACACATCCACTCTCACACTCACTGATTCACACCTCCCCACTCTCACACTCACCGATTCACAGCTGCCCACTCTCACACTCACCAATTCACACCTCCATCTCACACTGACCGATTCACACCTCCACTCTCACACTCACCGATTCACACCTTCCCCCTTTCACAATCACCGAATCACACCTCCCCACTCTCACACTCACCGATTCACACCTCCCACTTCTCACACTCAGCGATTCACACCTCCCCACTCTCACACTCACTGATTCACACCTCCCCCTCTCACATTCACCGATTCACACCTCCACTCTCACACTCACCGAGTAACACCACCCCACTCTCATGCTCACCGATTCACACCTCCCCACACTCACACTCACCGATTCACACCTCCAGTCTGACATTCACCGATTCACACCTCCCCACTCTCACAGTCACTGATTCACACCTCCACTCTCACAATCATCGATTCACACCTCCCCACTCTCACACTCACCGATTCACACCTCCCCGATTCACACCTCCCCACTCTCACACTCACTGATTCACACCTTCCCCTCTCACATTCACTGATTCACACCTCCGCCTCACACACTCACCGATTCACACCTCCCCACTCTCACAGTCACTGATTCACACCTCCACTCTCACAATCATCGATTCACACCTCCCCACTCTCACACTCACCGATTCACACCTCCCCGATTCACACCTCCCCACTCTCACACTCACTGATTCACACCTTCCCCTCTCACATTGACTGATTCACACCTCCGCCTCACACACTCACCGATTCACAGCACCCCACTCTCACATTCACCGATTCACACCTCCGCCTCTCACACTCACCGATTCACACCTCCCCACTCTCACACTCACTGATTCACAGCTCCCCACTCTCACACTCACCGATTCAGACCTCCACTCATCATATTCACCGATTCAGACCCCCACTCTCACACTCACCGATTCACACCTCCCCACTCTCACGATCACTGATTCACACTCCCCCACTCTCACACTTACGGATTCACACCTCCCCACTCTCACACTCACCGATTCACACCTTCCCCCTTTCACAATCACCGAATCACACCTCCCCACTCTCACACTCACCGATTCACACCTCCCACTTCTCACACTCAGCGATTCACACCTCCCCACTCTCACACTCACTGATTCACACCTCCCCCTCTCACATTCACCGATTCACACCTCCACTCTCACACTCACCGAGTAACACCACCCCACTCTCACGCTCACCGATTCACACCTCCCAACACTCACACTCACCGATTCACACTTCCAGTCTGACATTCACCGATTCACACCTCCCCACTCTCACACTCAAAGATTCACACCTCCCCACTCTCACACTCACCGATTCACAGCTCCACTCACACAGTCACCGATACAGACCCTCACTCACAATCACCGAGTCACACCTCCCCACTCTCACACTCACCAATTCACACCTCCCACTCTCACACTCAACGATTCACACCTCCACTCTCACACTCACCGAGTCAGACCACCCCACTCTCACACTCACCGATTCACACTTCCAACTCTCACACTCACCGATTCACACCTCCACTCTCACACTCACCGATTCACACCTCCACTCCACACTCACCGATTCACACATCCACTCTCACACTCACTGATTCACACCTCCCCACTCTCACACTCACCGATTCACACTTCCACTCTCACACTCACCGATTCACACCTCCACTCTCACACTCACCAATTCACACCTCCACTCTCACACTCACCGATTTACACATCCACTCTCACACTCACTGATTCACACCTCCCCACTCACACTCACCGATTCACACCTCCACTCTCACACTCACCGACTCACAGCTGCCCACTCTCACACTCACTGATTCACAGCTGCCCACTCGCACACTCACCGATTCACACCTCCCCACCCTCACAATCACCGATTCACACCTCCCCACTCTCACATTCACCGATTCACACCTCCCCCTCTCACAATCACCGATTCACACCTCCCCACTCTCACACTCACCGATTCACACCTCCCCCTTCTCACACTCACCGATTCACACTCCCCACTCTCACACTCACTGATTCACACCTTCCCCTCTCACATTCACTGATTCACACCTCCGCCTCACACACTAACCGATTCACAGCACCCCCTTCTCACACTCACCGATTCACACCTCCCCACTCTCACACTCACTGATTCACACCTTCCCCTCTCACATTCACTGATTCACACCTCCTCCTCTCACACTCACCAATTCACAGCTCCCCACTCTCACACTCACCGATTCACACATCCGCCTCTCACACTCACCGATTCACACCTCCACTCACACACTCAACGATTCACACCTACCCAAACTCACACTCACCGATTCACACCTCCCCACTCTCACGCTCACCGATTCACACCTTTCCAAACTCACACTCACCGATTCACACCTCCACTCTCACACTCACCAATTCACACCTCCCCACTCTCACTCACCGATTCACATCTCCCCAACCATCACTCACGGATTCACAGCTCCCCACTCTCACACTCACCGATTCACACTTCCACTCTCACACTAACCGATTGACAGCTCCACTCTCACACTCACTGATTCACACCTCCCCAAACTCACTCTCACCGATTCACACCTGCACTCTCACACTCACCGAGTCACACCACCCCACTCTCACACTCACCGATTCACACCTCCCCACACTCACACTCACCGAGTCACACCTCCACTCTCACACTCACCGATTCACACTTCCACTCTCACACTCACCGATTCACAGCTCCACTCACACAGTCTCCTATTCACACCCTTACAATCACCGATTCACACCTCCCCACTCTCACACTCACCGATTCACACCTCCCCACTCTGACACTCACTGATTCACACCTCCACTCTCACACTTACCGATTCACACCTCCACTCTCACACTCAATGATTCACACCTCCCCACTCTCACACTCACTGATTCACACTCCCCTACTCTCACACTCACGGATTCACACTTCCCCACTCTCACACACAACGATTCACACTTCCACTCTCACACTAACCGATTCACAGCTCCACTCTCATACTCACCGATTCACACCTCCACTCACACACTCAGCGATTCACACCTCCCACTCTCACACTCACCAATACACACCTCCACTCTCACACTCACCGAATCACACCTTCACTCTCACACTCACCGATTCACAACTCCTCACACTCACCGATTCACACCTCCCCACTCTCACACTTACCGATTCACACCTCCCCCTTCTCACACTCACCGATTCACACCTCCCTACTCTCACACTCACTGATGTACACCTCCCCCTCTCACATTCACCGATTCACACCTGCGCATCTCACACTCACCGATTCACACCTCCACTCTCACACTTTCTGATTCACACCTCCCCACTCTCACGCTCACTGATTCACACTCCCCCACTCTCACACTTACGGATTCACACCTCCCCACTTTCACAACCAAAGATTCACCTCCACTCAAACACTCACCGATTCACACCTCCACTCACACACTCAACGATTCACACCTACCCAAACTCACACTCACCGATTCACACCTCCCCACTCTCACACTCACCGAATCACACCTCCCCAAACTCACACTCACCGATTCACACCACCACTCTCACACTCACCGATTCACAACTCCCCACACTGACACTCACTGATTCACACCTCCACTCTCACACCGATTCACACCTCCACTCTCACACTCAATGATTCACACCTCCCCACTCACACTCACTGATTCACACTCCCCCACTCTCACACTCACGGATTCACACCTCCCCACTCTCACACACCGATTCACACTTCCACTCTCACACTAACCGATTCACAGCTCCACTCTCACACTCACCGATTCACACCTCCACTCACACACTCAGCGATTCACACCTCCCATGCTCACACTCAACGATTCACACCTCCACTCTCACACTCACGAGTCAGACCACCCCACTCTCACACTCACCGATTCACACCTCTCCACTCTCACACTGAACGATTTACACCTCCCCACTCTCATACTCACTGATTCACACTTCCACTCTCACACCCACCGATTCACACCTCCACTCTCACACTCACCGATTCACACATCCACTCTCACACTCACTGATTCGCACCTCCCCACTCTCACACTCACCGATTCACAGCTGCCCAATCTCACACTCACCAATTCACACCTCCATCTCACACTGACCGATTCACACCTCCACTCTCACACTCAACGATTTACACCTCCCCACTCTCACACTCACCGATTCACACTTCCACTCTCACACTCACCGATTCACACCTCCACTCTCACACTCACCAATTCACACCTCCACTCTCACACTCACTGATTGACAGCTCCTCTCTCACACTCACTGATTCACAGCTCCACTCACTCATTCACCGATTCACACCTCCCCACTCTCACGCTCACTGATTCACACCCCCACTCACCCATTCACCGATTCACACCCCCAATCGGACTCTCACCGATTCACACCTCCCCACTCTCTCGCTCACTGTTTCACACTCCCCCAATCTCACACTCATGGATTCACACCTCCCCACTCTCACACACCGATTCACACTTCCACTCTCACACTAACCGATTCACAGCTCCACTCTCACACTCACCGATTCACACCTCCACTCACACACTCAGCGATTCACACCTCCCATGCTCACACTCAACGATTCACACCTCCACTCTCACACTCACGAGTCAGACCACCCCACTCTCACACTCACCGATTCACACATCTCCACTCTCACACTGAACGATTTACACCTCCCCACTCTCATACTCACTGATTCACACTTCCACTCTCACACCCACCGATTCACACCTCCACTCTCACACTCACCGAATCACATCTCCACTCTCACACTCACCGATTCACACATCCACTCTCACACTCACTGATTCACACCTCCCCACTCTCACACTCACCGATTCACAGCTGCCCACTCTCACACTCACCAATTCACACCTCCATCTCACACTGACCGATTCACACCTCCACTCTCACACTCAACGATTTACACCTCCCCACTCTCACACTCACCGATTCACACTTCCACTCTCACACTCACCGATTCACACCTCCACTCTCACACTCACCAATTCACACCTCCACTCTCACACTCACTGATTGACAGCTCCTCTCTCACACTCACTGATTCACAGCTCCACTCACTCATTCACCGATTCACACCTCCCCACTCTCACGCTCACTGATTCACACCCCCACTCACCCATTCACCGATTCACACCCCCAATCAGACTCTCACCGATTCACACCTCCCCACTCTCTCGCTCACTGTTTCACACTCCCCCAATCTCACACTCATGGATTCACACCTCTCCACTCTTACACTCACCAATTCACACCTCCACTCTCACACTCACCGAATCACACCTTCACTCTCACACTCACTGATTCACAACTCCTCACACTCACCGATTCACACCTCCCATGCTCACACTTACCGATTCACACCTCCCCCTTCTCACACTCACTGATTCACACCTCCCCACACTGACACTCACTGATTCACACCTCCACTCTCACACCGATTCACACCTCCACTCTCACACTCAATGATTCACACCTCCCCACTCACACTCACTGATTCACACTCCCCCAGTCTCACACTCACGGATTCACACCTCCCCACTCTCACACACCGATTCACACTTCCACTCTCACACTAACCAATTCACAGCTCCACTCTCACACTCACCGATTCACACCTCCACTCACACACTCAGCGATTCACACCTCCCATGCTCACACTCAACGATTCACACCTCCACTCTCACACTCACGAGTCAGACCACCCCACTCTCACACTCACCGATTCACACCTCTCCACTCTCACACTGAACGATTTACACCTCCCCACTCTCATACTCACTGATTCACACTTCCACTCTCACACCCACCGATTCACACCTCCACTCTCACACTCACCGAATCACATCTCCACTCTCACACTCACCGATTCACACATCCACTCTCACACTCACTGATTCACACCTCCCCACTCTCACACTCACCGATTCACAGCTGCCCACTCTCACACTCACCAATTCACACCTCCATCTCACACTGACCAATTCACACCTCCACTCTCACCCTCACCGATTCACACCTTCCCCCTTTCACAATCACCGAATCACACCTCCCCACTCTCACATTCACCGATTCACACCTCCCACTTCTCACACTCAGCGATTCACACCTCCCCACTCTCACACTCACTGATTCACACCTCTCCCTCTCACATTCACCGATTCACACCTCCACTCTCACACTCACCGAGTAACACCACCCCACTCTCATGCTCACCGATTCACACCTCCCCACACTCACACTCACCGATTCACACCTCCAGTCTGACATTCACCGATTCACACCTCCCCACTCTCACAGTCACTGATTCACACCTCCACTCTCACAATCATCGATTCACACCTCCCCACTCTCACACTCACCGATTCACACCTCCCCGATTCACACCTCCCCACTCTCACACTCACTGATTCACACCTTCCCCTCTCACATTCACTGATTCACACCTCCGCCTCACACACTCACCGATTCACACCTCCCCACTCTCACAGTCACTGATTCACACCTCCACTCTCACAATCATCGATTCACACCTCCCCACTCTCACACTCACCGATTCACACCTCCCCGATTCACACCTCCCCACTCTCACACTCACTGATTCACACCTTCCCCTCTCACATTGACTGATTCACACCTCCGCCTCACACACTCACCGATTCACAGCACCCCACTCTCACATTCACCGATTCACACCTCCGCCTCTCACACTCACCGATTCACACCTCCACTCACACACTCAACGATTCACCCCCACCCAAACTCACACTCACCGATTCACACCTCCCCACTCTCACACTCACTGATTCACAGCTCCCCACTCTCACACTCACCGATTCAGACCTCCACTCATCATATTCACCGATTCAGACCCCCACTCTCACACTCACCGATTCACACCTCCCCACTCTCACGCTCACCGATTCACACCTTTCCAAACTCACACTCACCGATTCACACCTCCACTCTCACACTCACCAATTCACACCTCCCCACTCTCACTCACCGATTCACACCTCCCCAACCATCACTCACGGATTCACAGCTCCCCACTCTCACACTCACCGATTCACACTTCCACTCTCACACTAACCGATTGACAGCTCCACTCTCACACTCACTGATTCACACCTCCCCAAACTCACTCTCACCGATTCACACCTGCACTCTCACACTCACCGAGTCACACCACCCCACTCTCACACTCACCGATTCACACCTCCCCACACTCACACTCACCGAGTCACACCTCCACTCTCACACTCACCGATTCACACTTCCACTCTCACACTCACCGATTCACAGCTCCACTCACACAGTCTCCTATTCACACCCTTACAATCACCGATTCACACCTCCCCACTCTCACACTCACCGATTCACACCTCCCCACTCTGACACTCACTGATTCACACCTCCACTCTCACACTTACCGATTCACACCTCCACTCTCACACTCAATGATTCACACCTCCCCACTCTCACACTCACTGATTCACACTCCCCCACTCTCACACTCACGGATTCACACTTCCCCACTCTCACACACACCGATTCACACTTCCACTCTCACACTAACCGATTCACAGCTCCACTCTCATACTCACCGATTCACACCTCCACTCACACACTCAGCGATTCACACCTCCCACTCTCACACTCACCAATTCACACCTCCACTCTCACACTCACCGAATCACACCTTCACTCTCACACTCACCGATTCACAACTCCTCACACTCACCGATTCACACCTCCCCACTCTCACACTTACCGATTCACACCTCCCCCTTCTCACACTCACCGATTCACACCTCCCTACTCTCACACTCACTGATGTACACCTCCCCCTCTCACTTTCACCGATTCACACCTGCGCATCTCACACTCACCGATTCACACCTCCACTCTCACACTTTCTGATTCACACCTCCCCACTCTCACGCTCACTGATTCACACTCCCCCACTCTCACACTTACGGATTCACACCTCCCCACTTTCACAACCAAAGATTCACCTCCACTCAAACACTCACCGATTCACACCTCCACTCACACACTCAACGATTCACACCTACCCAAACTCACACTCACTGATTCACACCTCCCCACTCTCACACTCACCGAATCACACCTCCCCAAACTCACACTCACCGATTCGCACCACCACTCTCACACTCACCGATTCACACCTCCCCACACTGACACTCACTGATTCACACCTCCACTCTCACACCGATTCACACCTCCACTCTCACACTCAATGATTCACACCTCCCCACTCACACTCACTGATTCACACTCCCCCACTCTCACACTCACGGATTCACACCTCCCCACTCTCACACACCGATTCACACTTCCACTCTCACACTAACCGATTCACAGCTCCACTCTCACACTCACCGATTCACACCTCCACTCACACACTCAGCGATTCACACCTCCCATGCTCACACTCAACGATTCACACCTCCACTCTCACACTCACGAGTCAGACCACCCCACTCTCACACTCACCGATTCACACCTCTCCACTCTCACACTGAACGATTTACACCTCCCCACTCTCATACTCACTGATTCACACTTCCACTCTCACACCCACTGATTCACACCTCCACTCTCACACTCACCGAATCACATCTCCACTCTCACACTCACCGATTCACACATCCACTCTCACACTCACTGATTCACACCTCCCCACTCTCACACTCACCGATTCACAGCTGCCCACTCTCACACTCACCAATTCACACCTCCATCTCACACTGACCGATTCACACCTCCACTCTCACACTCAACGATTTACACCTCCCCACTCTCACACTCACCGATTCACACTTCCACTCTCACACTCACCGATTCACACCTCCACTCTCACACTCACCAATTCACACCTCCACTCTCACACTCACTGATTGACAGCTCCTCTCTCACACTCACTGATTCACAGCTCCACTCACTCATTCACCGATTCACACCTCCCCACTCTCACGCTCACTGATGCACACCCCCACTCACCCATTCACCGATTCACACCCCCAATCGGACTCTCACCGATTCACACTTCCACTCTCACACTCACCGATTCACACCTCCACTCTCACACTCACCAATTCACACCTCCACTCTCACACTCACTGATTGACAGCTCCTCTCTCACACTCACTGATTCACAGCTCCACTCACTCATTCACCGATTCACACCTCCCCACTCTCACGCTCACTGATTCACACCCCCACTCACCCATTCACCGATTCACACCCCCAATCGGACTCTCACCGATTCACACCTCCCCACTCTCTCGCTCACTGTTTCACACTCCCCCAATCTCACACTCATGGATTCACACCTCTCCACTCTTACACTCACCAATTCACACCTCCACTCTCACACTCACCGAATCACACCTTCACTCTCACACTCACCGATTCACAACTCCTCACACTCACCGATTCACACCTCCCACTCTCACACTTACCGATTCACACCTCCCCCTTCTCACACTCACCGATTCACACCTCCCTACTCTCACACTCACTGATGTACACCTCCCCCTCTCACATTCACCGATTCACACCTGCGCATCTCACACTCACCGATTCACACCTCCACTCTCACACTTTCTGATTCACACCTCCCCACTCTCACGCTCACTGATTCACACTCCCCCACTCCCACACTTACGGATTCACACCTCCCCACTTTCACAACCAAAGATTCACCTCCACTCAAACACTCACCGATTCACACCTCCACTCACACACTCAACGATTCACACCTACCCAAACTCACACTCACCGATTCACACCTCCCCACTCTCACACTCACCGAATCACACCTCCCCAAACTCACACTCACCGATTCACACCACCACTCTCACACTCACCGATTCACACCTCCCCACCCTCACCCACCGATTCACACCACCCCAAACTCACACTCACCGATTCACACCTCCACTCTCACACTCACTGAGTCACACCAACCCACTCTCACACTCAACGATTCAGATCCGCCCCACACACAGTCAGCGAATCACACCTCCACTCTCACAATCACCGATTCACACCTCCACTCTCACACTCACCGATTCACACCTCCCCACTCTCACGCTCACTGATTCACACTCCCCCACTCTCACACTCACGGATTCACAGCTCCCCACTCTCACACTCACCGATTCACATTTCCACTCTCACATTAACGGATTCACAGCTCCACTCTCACACTCATTGATTCACACCTGCACTCACACACTCAACGATTCACACCTCCCCAAACTCACACTCACCGATTCACACCTCCAATCTCACACTCACCGAGTGACACCACCCCACTCTCACACTCACCGATTCACACCTCCCCACTCTCACACTCACCGAATCACACCTCCCCAAACTCACACTCACCGATTCACACCACCACTCTCACACTCACCGATTCACACCTCCCCACACTACACTCACTGATTCACACCTCCACTCTCACACCGATTCACACCTCCACTCTCACACTCAATGATTCACACCTCCCCACTCACACTCACTGATTCACACTCCCCCACTCTCACACTCACGGATTCACACCTCCCCACTCTCACACACCGATTCACACTTCCACTCTCACACTAACCGATTCACAGCTCCACTCTCACACTCACCGATTCACACCTCCACTCACACACTCAGCGATTCACACCTCCCATGCTTACACTCAACGATTCACACCTCCACTCTCACACTCACGAGTCAGACCACCCCACTCTCACACTCACCGATTCACACCTCTCCACTCTCACACTGAACGATTTACACCTCCCCACTCTCATACTCACTGATTCACACTTCCACTCTCACACCCACCGATTCACACCTCCACTCTCACACTTACCGAATCACATCTCCACTCTCACACTCACCGATTCACACATCCACTCTCACACTCACTGATTCACACCTCCCCACTCTCACACTCACCGATTCACAGCTGCCCACTCTCACACTCACCAATTCACACCTCCATCTCACACTGACCGATTCACACCTCCACTCTCACACTCAACGATTTACACCTCCCCACTCTCACACTCACCGATTCACACTTCCACTCTCACACTCACCGATTCACACCTCCACTCTCACACTCACCAATTCACACCTCCACTCTCACACTCACTGATTGACAGCTCCTCTCTCACACTCACTGATTCACAGCTCCACTCACTCATTCACCGATTCACACCTCCCCACTCTCACGCTCACTGATTCACACCCCCACTCACCCATTCACCGATTCACACCCCCAATCGGACTCTCACCGATTCACACCTCCCCACTCTCTCGCTCACTGTTTCACACTCCCCCAATCTCACACTCATGGATTCACACCTCTCCACTCTTACACTCACCAATTCACACCTCCACTCTCACACTCACCGAATCACACCTTCACTCTCACACTCACCGATTCACAACTCCTCACACTCACCGATTCACACCTCCCACTCTCACACTTACCGATTCACACCTCCCCCTTCTCACACTCACCGATTCACACCTCCCTACTCTCACACTCACTGATGTACACCTCCCCCTCTCACATTCACCGATTCACACCTGCGCATCTCACACTCACCGATTCACACCTCCACTCTCACACTTTCTGATTCACACCTCCCCACTCTCACGCTCACTGATTCACACTCCCCCACTCCCACACTTACGGATTCACACCTCACCACTTTCACAACCAAAGATTCACCTCCACTCAAACACTCACCGATTCACACCTCCACTCACACACTCAACGATTCACACCTACCCAAACTCACACTCACCGATTCACACCTCCCCACTCTCACACTCACCGAATCACACCTCCCCAAACTCACACTCACCAATTCACACCACCACTCTCACACTCACCGATTCACACCTCCCCACCCTCACCCACCGATTCACACCACCCCAAACTCACACTCACCGATTCACACCTCCACTCTCACACTCACTGAGTCACACCAACCCACTCTCACACTCACCGATTCAGATCCGCCCCACACTCACAGTCACCGAATCACACCTCCACTCTCACAATCACCGATTCACAC
The DNA here is from genome assembly GCA_026770705.1 of Isurus oxyrinchus. Lineage (NCBI taxonomy): Eukaryota > Metazoa > Chordata > Chondrichthyes > Lamniformes > Lamnidae > Isurus > Isurus oxyrinchus. Next base: position 78,692 of record JANJGN010000201.1, read on the forward strand.
CTCCACTCTCACACTCACCGATTCACACCTCCATACTCTCACGCTCACTGATTCACACTCCCCCACTCTCACACTCACGGATTCACAGCTCCCCACTCTCACACTCACCGATTCACATTTCCACTCTCACATTAACGGATTCACAGCTCCACTCTCACACTCATTGATTCACACCTGCACTCACACACTCAACGATTCACACCTCCCCAAACTCACACTCACCGATTCACACCTCCAATCTCACACTCACCGAGTGACACCACCCCACTCTCACACTCACCGATTCACACCTCCCCACACTCACACTCACCGATTCACACCTCCACTCTCACACTAACCGATTCAAACTTCCACTCTCACACTCACCGATTCACAGCTCCACTCACACAGTCACCGATTCACACCCTCACTCACAATCACCGATTCACACCTCCCCACTATCACACTCACCGATTCATTCCTCCCCACTCTCACACTCAACGATTCACACTTCCACTCTCACACTGACCGATTCACACCTCCACTCTCACACTCAACGATTCACACTTCCCCACTCTCACGCTCACTGATTCACACTCCCCCATTCTCAAACTCACCGTTTCACACTTCCACTCTCACACTAACCGATTCACAGCTCCACTCTCACACTCACCGATTCACAACTCCTCACCCTCATACTCACCGATTCACACCTCCACAATCTCACACTTACCGATTCACACCTCTCCCTTCTCACACTCACCGATTCACACCTCCCCACTCACACACTCACTGATTCACACCTCCCCCTCACATTCACCGATTCACACCTCCGCCTCTCAAACTCACCGATTCACACCTCCACTCTCACACTCACCGATTCACACCTCCCCACTCACATGCTCACTGATTGACACTCCCCCACTCTCACACTCACCGATTCACACCTCCACTCTCACACTCACCGAGTAACACCACCCCACTCTCACACTCACCGATTCAGATCCTCCCCACACTCACAGTCACCGATTCACACCTCCACTCTCACACTCACCGATTCACACCTCCCCAAACTCACACTCACCGATTCACACCTCCAATCTCACACTCACCGAGTCACACCACCCCACTCTCACACTCATCGATTCACACCTCGCCACAGTCACACTCACCGATTCACACCTCCAATCTCACACTCACCGATTCACACTTCCACTCTCACACTCTCCGATTCACAGCTCCACTCACACAGTCACCGATTCACACTCTCACTCACAATCACCGATTCACACCTCCCCACTCTCACAATCACCGATTCACACCTCCCCACTCTCACACTCACCGATTCACACCTCCCAACTCTCACACTGAACGATTCACACCTCCACTCTCACACTCAACGATTCACACCTCCCCACTCTCACGCTCACTGATTCACACTCCCCCACTCTCACACTCACGGATTCACAGCTCCCCACTCTCACACTCACCGATTCACACTTCCACTCTCACACAAACCGATTCACAGCTCTACTCTCACACTCACCGATTCACACCTCCACTCACACACTCAGCGATTCACACCTCCCACTCTCACACTCACCGATTCACACCTCCACTCTCACACTCACCGAGTCAGACCACCCCACTCTCACACTCACCGATTCACACCTCCCCACTCTCACACTCACCGATTCACACCTCCTCAATCTCACACTCACCGATTCACACCTCCACTCTCACACTGACCGATTCACACCTCCACTCTCACACTCAACGATTCACACCTCCCCACTCTCACACTCACTGATTCACACTTCCACTCTCACACTCACCGATTCACACCTCCACTCTCACACTCACCGAGTCACACCACCCCACTCTCACACTCACCGATTCAGATCCTCCCCACACTCACAGTCACCGATTCACACCTTCACTCTCACACTCACCGATTCACACCTCCCCAAACTCACACTCACCGATTCACACCTCCAATCTCACACTCACCGAGTCACACCACCCCACTCTCACACTCTTCGATTCACACCTCGCCACACTCACACTCACCGATTCACACCTCCAATCTCACACTCACCGATTCACACTTCCACTCTCACACTCTCCGATTCACAGCTCCACTCACACAGTCACCGATTCACACTCACACTCACAATCACCGATTCCCACCTCCCCACTCTCACACTCACCTATTCACACCTCCACACTCTCACACTCACCGATTCACACCTCCCCACTCTCACACTGAACGATTCACACCTCCACTCTCACACTCAACGATTCACACCTCCCCACTCTCACGCTCACTGATTCACACTCCCCCACTCTCACACTCACGGATTCACAGCTCCCCACTCTCACACTCACCAATTCACACCTCCACTCACACACTCAGCGATTCACACCTCCCACTCTCACACTCACCGATTCACACCTCCACTCTCACACTCACCGAGTCAGACCACCCCACTCTCACACTCACCGATTCACACCTCCCCACTCTCACACTCACCGATTCACACCTCCTCAATCTCACACTCACCGATTCACACCTCCACTCTCACACTGACCGATTCACACCTCCACTCTCACACTCAACGATTCACACCTCCCCACTCTCACACTCACTGATTCACACTTCCACTCACACTCACCGATTCACACCTCCACTCTCACACTCACCGATTCACACCTCCACTCTCACACTCACCGATTCACACATCCACTCTCACACTCACTGATTCACACCTCCCCACTCTCACACTCACCGATTCACACCTCCCCACTCTCACACTCACCGATTCACTCCTCCCCATACTCACACTCACCGATTCACACACCCACTCTCGCACTCGCCGATTTACACCTCCCCACTCTCACTCACCGATTCACACCTCCCCAAACTCACAGTCACCGATTCACACCTCCACTCTCACACTCACCGATTCAGATCCTCCCCACACTCACAGTCACCGATTCACACCTCCACTCTCACACTCACTGATTCACACCTCCCCAAACTCACACTCACCGATTCACACTTCCTCTCTCACACTTACCGATTCACAGCTCCACTCTCACATTCACGGATTCACACCTCCCCACTCACACACTCAGCAATTCACACCTCCACTCTAACACTCACTGTTTCACACCTCCCCACTCTCACACTCACCGATTCACAGCTCCCCACTCTCACACTCACCGATTCACACCTCCACTCTCACACTCACCGATTCACACCTCCACCATCACACTCACCGATTCACACATCCACTCTCATACTCACTGATTCACAGCTGCCGACTCTCACACTCACCGATTCACACCTCCCCACTCACACACTCACCGATTCACACTTCCTCTCTCACACTCACCGATTCACAAATCCACTCACACAGTCACCGATTCACACCCTCACTCACAATCACCGATTCACACCTCCACACTCTCATGCTCACTGATTCACACTCCCCCACTCTCACACTCACGGATTCACACCTCCCCACTCACACACTCAGCAATTCACACCTCCACTCTCACACTCCCTGATTCACAGCTCCTCTCTCACACTCACCGATTCACAGCTCCACTCACACATTCACCGATTCACACCCTTACTATCACACTCACCGATTCACACCTCCCCACTCTCACGCTCACTGATTCACAGCTCCCCACTTTCACACTCACCGATTCACACCTCCACTCTCACACACACCGATTCACACCTCCACTCACACATTCACTGATTCAGACCCCCACTCTCACACTCACCGATTCACACCTCCCCACTCTCACGATCACTGATTCACACTCCCCCACTCGCACACTTACGGATTCACACCTCCCCACTCTCACAACCACCGATTCACCTCCACTCACACACTCACCGATTCACACCTCCCCACTCTCACACTCACCGATTCACACATCCCCCCTTTCACAATCACCGATTCACACCTCCCCACTCTCACACTCACTGATTCACACCTCCCCCTCTCACATTCACCGATTCACACGTCCGCCTCTCACACTCACCGATTCACAGCACCCTACTCTCACACTCACCGATTCACACATCCACTCTCACACTCACCGATTCAGACCCCCACTCTCACACTCACCGATTCACCCCTCCCCACTCTCACGCTCACTGATTCACACTTCTCCACTCACACACTCACCGATTCACACCTCCCCACTCTCACACTCACCGATTCACTCCTCCCGCCTTTCACAATCACCGATTCACACCTCCCACTCTCAAACTCACTGATTGACACCTCCCCCTTCTCACACTCACTGATTCACAGCTCCCTACTCTCACACTCACCGATTCACACCTCCCCCTTCTCACACTCACCGATTCACACCTCCATACTCTCACACACTCTGATTCACACCACCCCTCTCACATTCACCGATTCACACCTCCCTACATTCACACTCACCGATTCACACCACCCCGCTCACATTCACCGATTCACACCTCCACTCTCACACTCACTGATTCACAGCTGCACTCACACACTCAACGATTCACACCTCCCCAAACTCACACTCACCGATTCACACCTCCAATCTCACACTCACCGAGTGACACCACCCCACTCTCACACTCACCGATTCACACCTCCCCACACTCACACTCACCGATTCACACCTCCACTCTCACACTTACCGATTCAAACTTCCACTCTCACACTCACCGATTCACAGCTCCACTCACACAGTCACCGATTCACACCCTCACTCACAATCACCGATTCACACCTCCCCACTATCACACTCACCGATTCATTCCTCCCCACTCTCACACTCAACGATTCACACTTCCACTCTCACACTGACCGATTCACACCTCCACTCTCACACTCAACGATTCACACTTCCCCACTCTCACGCTCACTGATTCACACTCCCCCATTCTCAAACTCACCGTTTCACACTTCCACTCTCACACTAACCAATTCACAGCTCCACTCTCACACTCACCGATTCACAACTCCTCACCCTCATACTCACCGATTCACACCTCCACAATCTCACACTTACCGATTCACACCTCTCCCTTCTCACACTCACCGATTCACACCTCCCCACTCACACACTCACTGATTCACACCTCCCCCTCACATTCACCGATTCACACCTCCGCCTCTCAAACTCACCGATTCACACCTCCACTCTCACACTCACCGATTCACACCTCCCCACTCACATGCTCACTGATTGACACTCCCCCACTCTCACACTCACCGATTCACACCTCCACTCTCACACTCACCGAGTAACACCACCCCACTCTCACACTCACCGATTCAGATCCTCCCCACACTCACAGTCACCGATTCACACCTCCACTCTCACACTCACCGATTCACACCTCCCCAAACTCACACCCACCGATTCACACCTCCAATCTCACACTCACCGAGTCACACCACCCCACTCTCACACTCATCGATTCACACCTCGCCACAGTCACACTCACCGATTCACACCTCCAATCTCACACTCACCGATTCACACTTCCACTCTCACACTCTCCGATTCACAGCTCCACTCACACAGTCACCGATTCACACTCTCACTCACAATCACCGATTCACACCTCCCCACTCTCACACTCACCGATTCACACCTCCCCACTCTCACACTCACCGATTCACACCTCCCAACTCTCACACTGAACGATTCACACCTCCACTCTCACACTCAACGATTCACACCTCCCCACTCTCACGCTCACTGATTCACACTCCCCCACTCTCACACTCACGGATTCACAGCTCCCCACTCTCACACTCACCGATTCACACTTCCACTCTCACACAAACCGATTCACAGCTCTACTCTCACACTCACCGATTCACACTTCCACTCTCACACAAACCGATTCACAGCTCTACTCTCACACTCACCGATTCACACCTCCACTCACACACTCAGCGATTCACACCTCCCCAAACTCACACTCACCGATTCACACCTCCAATCCCACACTCACCGAGTCACACCACCCCACTCTCACACTCATCGATTCACACCTCGCCACAGTCACACTCACCGATGCACACCTCCAATCTCACACTCACCGATTCACACTTCCACTCTCACACTCTCCGATTCACAGCTCCACTCACACAGTCACCGATTCACACTCTCACTCACAATCACCGATTCACACCTCCCCACTCTCACACTCACCGATTCACACCTCCCCACTCTCACACTCACCGATTCACACCTCCCAACTCTCACACTGAACGATTCACACCTCCACTCTCACACTCAACGATTCACACCTCCCCACTCTCACGCTCACTGATTCACACTCCCCCACTCTCACACTCACGGATTCACAGCTCCCCACTCTCACACTCACCGATTCACACTTCCACTCTCACACAAACCGATTCACAGCTCTACTCTCACACTCACCGATTCACACCTCCACTCACACACTCAGCGATTCACACCTCCCACTCTCACACTCACCGATTCACACCTCCACTCTCACACTGACCGATTCACACCTCCACTCTCACACTCAACGATTCACACCTCCCCACTCTCACACTCACTGATTCACACTTCCACTCTCACACTCACCGATTCACACCTCCACTCTCACACTCACCGAGTCACACCACCCCACTCTCACACTCACCGATTCAGATCCTCCCCACACTCACAGTCACCGATTCACACCTCCACTCTCACACTCACCGATTCACACCTCCCCAAACTCACACTCACCGATTCACACCTCCAATCTCACACTCACCGAGTCACACCACCCCACTCTCACACTCATCGATTCACACCTCGCCACACTCACACTCACCGATTCACACCTCCCCACTCTCACACTCACCGATTCACACCTCCCCACTCTGACACTCACTGATTCACACCTCCACTCTCACACTTACCGATTCACACCTCCACTCTCACACTCAATGATTCACACCTCCCCACTCTCACACTCACTGATTCACACTCCCCCACTCTCACACTCACGGATTCACACTTCCCCACTCTCACACACACCGATTCACACTTCCACTCTCACACTAACCGATTCACAGCTCCACTCTCATACTCACCGATTCACACCTCCACTCACACACTCAGCGATTCGCACCTCCCACTCTCACACTCACCAATTCACACCTCCACTCTCACACTCACCGAATCACACCTTCACTCTCACACTCACCGATTCACAACTCCTCACACTCACCGATTCACACCTCCCCACTCTCACACTTACCGATTCACACCTCCCCCTTCTCACACTCACCGATTCACACCTCCCTACTCTCACACTCACTGATGTACACCTCCCCCTCTCACTTTCACCGATTCACACCTGCGCATCTCACACTCACCGATTCACACCTCCACTCTCACACTTTCTGATTCACACCTCCCCACTCTCACGCTCACTGATTCACACTCCCCCACTCTCACACTTACGGATTCACACCTCCCCACTTTCACAACCAAAGATTCACCTCCACTCAAACACTCACCGATTCACACCTCCACTCACACACTCAACGATTCACACCTACCCAAACTCACACTCAATGATTCACACCTCCCCACTCTCACACTCACCGAATCACACCTCCCCAAACTCACACTCACCGATTCGCACCACCACTCTCACACTCACCGATTCACACCTCCCCACACTGACACTCACTGATTCACACCTCCACTCTCACACCGATTCACACCTCCACTCTCACACTCAATGATTCACACCTCCCCACTCACACTCACTGATTCACACTCCCCCACTCTCACACTCACGGATTCACACCTCCCCACTCTCACACACCGATTCACACTTCCACTCTCACACTAACCGATTCACAGCTCCACTCTCACACTCACCGATTCACACCTCCACTCACACACTCAGCGATTCACACCTCCCATGCTCACACTCAACGATTCACACCTCCACTCTCACACTCACGAGTCAGACCACCCCACTCTCACACTCACCGATTCACACCTCTCCACTCTCACACTGAACGATTTACACCTCCCCACTCTCATACTCACTGATTCACACTTCCACTCTCACACCCACCGATTCACACCTCCACTCTCACACTCACCGAATCACATCTCCACTCTCACACTCACCGATTCACACATCCACTCTCACACTCACTGATTCACACCTCCCCACTCTCACACTCACCGATTCACAGCTGCCCACTCTCACACTCACCAATTCACACCTCCATCTCACACTGACCGATTCACACCTCCACTCTCACACTCAACGATTTACACCTCCCCACTCTCACACTCACCGATTCACACTTCCACTCTCACACTCACCGATTCACACCTCCACTCTCACACTCACCAATTCACACCTCCACTCTCACACTCACTGATTGACAGCTCCTCTCTCACACTCACTGATTCACAGCTCCACTCACTCATTCACCGATTCACACCTCCCCACTCTCACGCTCACTGATTCACACCCCCACTCACCCATTCACCGATTCACACCCCCAATCGGACTCTCACCGATTCACACCTCCCCACTCTCTCGCTCACTGTTTCACACTCCCCCAATCTCACACTCATGGATTCACACCTCTCCACTCTTACACTCACCAATTCACACCTCCACTCTCACACTCACCGAATCACACCTTCACTCTCACACTCACCGATTCACAACTCCTCACACTCACCGATTCACACCTCCCACTCTCACACTTACCGATTCACACCTCCCCCTTCTCACACTCACCGATTCACACCTCCCTACTCTCACACTCACTGATGTACACCTCCCCCTCTCACATTCACCGATTCACACCTGCGCATCTCACACTCACCGATTCACACCTCCACTCTCACACTTTCTGATTCACACCTCCCCACTCTCACGCTCACTGATTCACACTCCCCCACTCCCACACTTACGGATTCACACCTCCCCACTTTCACAACCAAAGATTCACCTCCACTCAAACACTCACCGATTCACACCTCCACTCACACACTCAACGATTCACACCTACCCAAACTCACACTCACCGATTCACACCTCCCCACTCTCACACTCACCGAATCACACCTCCCCAAACTCACACTCACCGATTCACACCACCACTCTCACACTCACCGATTCACACCTCCCCACCCTCACCCACCGATTCACACCACCCCAAACTCACACTCACCGATTCACACCTCCACTCTCACACTCACTGAGTCACACCAACCCACTCTCACACTCAACGATTCAGATCCGCCCCACACGCACAGTCACCGAATCACACCTCCACTCTCACAATCACCGATTCACACCTCCACTCTCACACTCACCGATTCACACCTCCCCACTCTCACGCTCACTGATTCACACTCCCCCACTCTCACACTCACGGATTCACAGCTCCCCACTCTCACACTCACCGATTCACATTTCCACTCTCACATTAACGGATTCACAGCTCCACTCTCACACTCATTGATTCACACCTGCACTCACACACTCAACGATTCACACCTCCCCAAACTCACACTCACCGATTCACACCTCCGATCTCACACTCACCGATTGACACCACCCCACTCTCACACTCACCGATTCACACCTCCCCACACTCACACTCACCGATTCACACCTCCCCACTCTCACACTCACCGAATCACACCTCCCCAAACTCACACTCACCGATTCACACCACCACTCTCACACTCACCGATTCACACCTCCCCACACTACACTCACTGATTCACACCTCCACTCTCACACCGATTCACACCTCCGCTCTCACACTCAATGATTCACACCTCCCCACTCACACTCACTGATTCACACTCCCCCACTCTCACACTCACGGATTCACACCTCCCCACTCTCACACACCGATTCACACTTCCACTCTCACACTAACCGATTCACAGCTCCACTCTCACACTCACCGATTCACACCTCCACTCACACACTCAGCGATTCACACCTCCCATGCTCACACTCAACGATTCACACCTCCACTCTCACACTCACGAGTCAGACCACCCCACTCTCACACTCACCGATTCACACCTCTCCACTCTCACACTGAACGATTTACACCTCCCCACTCTCATACTCACTGATTCACACTTCCACTCTCACACCCACCGATTCACACCTCCACTCTCACACTTACCGAATCACATCTCCACTCTCACACTCACCGATTCACACATCCACTCTCACACTCACTGATTCACACCTCCCCACTCTCACACTCACCGATTCACAGCTGCCCACTCTCACACTCACCAATTCACACCTCCATCTCACACTGACCGATTCACACCTCCACTCTCACACTCAACGATTTACACCTCCCCACTCTCACACTCACCGATTCACACTTCCACTCTCACACTCACCGATTCACACCTCCACTCTCACACTCACCAATTCACACCTCCACTCTCACACTCACTGATTGACAGCTCCTCTCTCACACTCACTGATTCACAGCTCCACTCACTCATTCACCGATTCACACCTCCCCACTCTCACGCTCACTGATTCACACCCCCACTCACCCATTCACCGATTCACACCCCCAATCGGACTCTCACCGATTCACACCTCCCCACTCTCTCGCTCACTGTTTCACACTCCCCCAATCTCACACTCATGGATTCACACCTCTCCACTCTTACACTCACCAATTCACACCTCCACTCTCACACTCACCGAATCACACCTTCACTCTCACACTCACCGATTCACAACTCCTCACACTCACCGATTCACACCTCCCACTCTCACACTTACCGATTCACACCTCCCCCTTCTCACACTCACCGATTCACACCTCCCTACTCTCACACTCACTGATGTACACCTCCCCCTCTCACATTCACCGATTCACACCTGCGCATCTCACACTCACCGATTCACACCTCCACTCTCACACTTTCTGATTCACACCTCCCCACTCTCACGCTCACTGATTCACACTCCCCCACTCCCACACTTACGGATTCACACCTCACCACTTTCACAACCAAAGATTCACCTCCACTCAAACACTCACCGATTCACACCTCCACTCACACACTCAACGATTCACACCTACCCAAACTCACACTCACCGATTCACACCTCCCCACTCTCACACTCACCGAATCACACCTCCCCAAACTCACACTCACCAATTCACACCACCACTCTCACACTCACCGATTCACACCTCCCCACCCTCACCCACCGATTCACACCACCCCAAACTCACACTCACCGATTCACACCTCCACTCTCACACTCACTGAGTCACACCAACCCACTCTCACACTCACCGATTCAGATCCGCCCCACACTCACAGTCACCGAATCACACCTCCACTCTCACAATCACCGATTCACACCTCCACTCTCACACTCACCGATTCACACCTCCATACTCTCACGCTCACTGATTCACACTCCCCCACTCTCACACTCACGGATTCACAGCTCCCCACTCTCACACTCACCGATTCACATTTCCACTCTCACACTAACGGATTCACAGCTCCACTCTCACACTCATTGATTCACACCTGCACTCACACACTCAACGATTCACACCTCCCCAAACTCACACTCACCGATTCACACCTCCAATCTCACACTCACCGAGTGACACCACCCCACTCTCACACTCACCGATTCACACCTCCCCACACTCACACTCACCGATTCACACCTCCACTCTCACACTAACCGATTCAAACTTCCACTCTCACACTCACCGATTCACAGCTCCACTCACACAGTCACCGATTCACACCCTCACTCACAATCACCGATTCACACCTCCCCACTATCACACTCACCGATTCATTCCTCCCCACTCTCACACTCAACGATTCACACTTCCACTCTCACACTGACCGATTCACACCTCCACTCTCACACTCAACGATTCACACTTCCCCACTCTCACGCTCACTGATTCACACTCCCCCATTCTCAAACTCACCGTTTCACACTTCCACTCTCACACTAACCGATTCACAGCTCCACTCTCACACTCACCGATTCACAACTCCTCACCCTCATACTCACCGATTCACACCTCCACAATCTCACACTTACCGATTCACACCTCTCCCTTCTCACACTCACCGATTCACACCTCCCCACTCACACACTCACTGATTCACACCTCCCCCTCACATTCACCGATTCACACCTCCGCCTCTCAAACTCACCGATTCACACCTCCACTCTCACACTCACCGATTCACACCTCCCCACTCACATGCTCACTGATTGACACTCCCCCACTCTCACACTCACCGATTCACACCTCCACTCTCACACTCACCGAGTAACACCACCCCACTCTCACACTCACCGATTCAGATCCTCCCCACACTCACAGTCACCGATTCACACCTCCACTATCACACTCACCGATTCACACCTCCCCAAACTCACACTCACCGATTCACACCTCCAATCTCACACTCACCGAGTCACACCACCCCACTCTCACACTCATCGATTCACACCTCGCCACAGTCACACTCACCGATTCACACCTCCAATCTCACACTCACCGATTCACACTTCCACTCTCACACTCTCCGATTCACAGCTCCACTCACACAGTCACCGATTCACACTCTCACTCACAATCACCGATTCACACCTCCCCACTCTCACACTCACCGATTCACACCTCCCCACTCTCACACTCACCGATTCACACCTCCCAACTCTCACACTGAACGATTCACACCTCCACTCTCACACTCAACGATTCACACCTCCCCACTCTCACGCTCACTGATTCACACTCCCCCACTCTCACACTCACGGATTCACAGCTCCCCACTCTCACACTCACCGATTCACACTTCCACTCTCACACAAACCGATTCACAGCTCTACTCTCACACTCACCGATTCACACTTCCACTCTCACACAAACCGATTCACAGCTCTACTCTCACACTCACCGATTCACACCTCCACTCACACACTCAGCGATTCACACCTCCCCAAACTCACACTCACCGATTCACACCTCCAATCCCACACTCACCGAGTCACACCACCCCACTCTCACACTCATCGATTCACACCTCGCCACAGTCACACTCACCGATTCACACCTCCAATCTCACACTCACCGATTCACACTTCCACTCTCACACTCTCCGATTCACAGCTCCACTCACACAGTCACCGATTCACACTCTCACTCACAATCACCGATTCACACCTCCCCACTCTCACACTCACCGATTCACACCTCCCCACTCTCACACTCACCGATTCACACCTCCCAACTCTCACACTGAACGATTCACACCTCCACTCTCACACTAACCGATTCACAGCTCCACTCTCACACTCACCGATTCACACCTCCACTCACACACTCAGCGATTCACACCTCCCATGCTCACACTCAACGATTCACACCTCCACTCTCACACTCACGAGTCAGACCACCCCACTCTCACACTCACCGATTCACACCTCTCCACTCTCACACTGAACGATTTACACCTCCCCACTCTCATACTCACTGATTCACACTTCCACTCTCACACCCACCGATTCACACCTCCACTCTCACACTTACCGAATCACATCTCCACTCTCACACTCACCGATTCACACATCCACTCTCACACTCACTGATTCACACCTCCCCACTCTCACACTCACCGATTCACAGCTGCCCACTCTCACACTCACCAATTCACACCTCCATCTCACACTGACCGATTCACACCTCCACTCTCACACTCAACGATTTACACCTCCCCACTCTCACACTCACCGATTCACACTTCCACTCTCACACTCACCGATTCACACCTCCACTCTCACACTCACCAATTCACACCTCCACTCTCACACTCACTGATTGACAGCTCCTCTCTCACACTCACTGATTCACAGCTCCACTCACTCATTCACCGATTCACACCTCCCCACTCTCACGCTCACTGATTCACACCCCCACTCACCCATTCACCGATTCACACCCCCAATCGGACTCTCACCGATTCACACCTCCCCACTCTCTTGCTCACTGTTTCACACTCCCCCAATCTCACACTCATGGATTCACACCTCTCCACTCTTACACTCACCAATTCACACCTCCACTCTCACACTCACCGAATCACACCTTCACTCTCACACTCACCGATTCACAACTCCTCACACTCACCGATTCACACCTCCCACTCTCACACTTACCGATTCACACCTCCCCCTTCTCACACTCACCGATTCACACCTCCCTACTCTCACACTCACTGATGTACACCTCCCCCTCTCACATTCACCGATTCACACCTGCGCATCTCACACTCACCGATTCACACCTCCACTCTCACACTTTCTGATTCACACCTCCCCACTCTCACGCTCACTGATTCACACTCCCCCACTCCCACACTTACGGATTCACACCTCACCACTTTCACAACCAAAGATTCACCTCCACTCAAACACTCACCGATTCACACCTCCACTCACACACTCAACGATTCACACCTACCCAAACTCACACTCACCGATTCACACCTCCCCACTCTCACACTCACCGAATCACACCTCCCCAAACTCACACTCACCAATTCACACCACCACTCTCACACTCACCGATTCACACCTCCCCACCCTCACCCACCGATTCACACCACCCCAAACTCACACTCACCGATTCACACCTCCACTCTCACACTCACTGAGTCACACCAACCCACTCTCACACTCACCGATTCAGATCCGCCCCACACTCACAGTCACCGAATCACACCTCCACTCTCACAATCACCGATTCACACCTCCACTCTCACACTCACCGATTCACACCTCCATACTCTCACGCTCACTGATTCACACTCCCCCACTCTCACACTCACGGATTCACAGCTCCCCACTCTCACACTCACCGATTCACATTTCCACTCTCACACTAACGGATTCACAGCTCCACTCTCACACTCATTGATTCACACCTGCACTCACACACTCAACGATTCACACCTCCCCAAACTCACACTCACCGATTCACACCTCCAATCTCACACTCACCGAGTGACACCACCCCACTCTCACACTCACCGATTCACACCTCCCCACACTCACACTCACCGATTCACACCTCCACTCTCACACTAACCGATTCAAACTTCCACTCTCACACTCACCGATTCACAGCTCCACTCACACAGTCACCGATTCACACCCTCACTCACAATCACCGATTCACACCTCCCCACTATCACACTCACCGATTCATTCCTCCCCACTCTCACACTCAACGATTCACACTTCCACTCTCACACTGACCGATTCACACCTCCACTCTCACACTCAACGATTCACACTTCCCCACTCTCACGCTCACTGATTCACACTCCCCCATTCTCAAACTCACCGTTTCACACTTCCACTCTCACACTAACCGATTCACAGCTCCACTCTCACACTCACCGATTCACAACTCCTCACCCTCATACTCACCGATTCACACCTCCACAATCTCACACTTACCGATTCACACCTCTCCCTTCTCACACTCACCGATTCACACCTCCCCACTCACACACTCACTGATTCACACCTCCCCCTCACATTCACCGATTCACACCTCCGCCTCTCAAACTCACCGATTCACACCTCCACTCTCACACTCACCGATTCACACCTCCCCACTCACATGCTCACTGATTGACACTCCCCCACTCTCACACTCACCGATTCACACCTCCACTCTCACACTCACCGAGTAACACCACCCCACTCTCACACTCACCGATTCAGATCCTCCCCACACTCACAGTCACCGATTCACACCTCCACTCTCACACTCACCGATTCACACCTCCCCAAACTCACACTCACCGATTCACACCTCCAATCTCACACTCACCGAGTCACACCACCCCACTCTCACACTCATCGATTCACACCTCGCCACAGTCACACTCACCGATTCACACCTCCAATCTCACACTCACCGATTCACACTTCCACTCTCACACTCTCCGATTCACAGCTCCACTCACACAGTCACCGATTCACACTCTCACTCACAATCACCGATTCACACCTCCCCACTCTCACACTCACCGATTCACACCTCCCCACTCTCACACTCACCGATTCACACCTCCCAACTCTCACACTGAACGATTCACACCTCCACTCTCACACTCAACGATTCACACCTCCCCACTCTCACGCTCACTGATTCACACTCCCCCACTCTCACACTCACGGATTCACAGCTCCCCACTCTCACACTCACCGATTCACACTTCCACTCTCACACAAACCGATTCACAGCTCTACTCTCACACTCACCGATTCACACTTCCACTCTCACACAAACCGATTCACAGCTCTACTCTCACACTCACCGATTCACACCTCCACTCACACACTCAGCGATTCACACCTCCCCAAACTCACACTCACCGATTCACACCTCCAATCCCACACTCACCGAGTCACACCACCCCACTCTCACACTCATCGATTCACACCTCGCCACAGTCACACTCACCGATTCACACCTCCAATCTCACACTCACCGATTCACACTTCCACTCTCACACTCTCCGATTCACAGCTCCACTCACACAGTCACCGATTCACACTCTCACTCACAATCACCGATTCACACCTCCCCACTCTCACACTCACCGATTCACACCTCCCCACTCTCACACTCACCGATTCACACCTCCCAACTCTCACACTGAACGATTCACACCTCCACTCTCACACTCAACGATTCACACCTCCCCACTCTCACGCTCACTGATTCACACTCCCCCACTCTCACACTCACGGATTCACAGCTCCCCACTCTCACACTCACCGATTCACACTTCCACTCTCACACAAACCGATTCACAGCTCTACTCTCACACTCACCGATTCACACCTCCACTCACACACTCAGCGATTCACACCTCCCACTCTCACACTCACCGATTCACACCTCCACTCTCACACTGACCGATTCACACCTCCACTCTCACACTCAACGATTCACACCTCCCCACTCTCACACTCACTGATTCACACTTCCACTCTCACACTCACCGATTCACACCTCCACTCTCACACTCACCGAGTCACACCACCCCACTCTCACACTCACCGATTCAGATCCTCCCCACACTCACAGTCACCGATTCACACCTCCACTCTCACACTCACCGATTCACACCTCCCCAAACTCACACTCACCGATTCACACCTCCAATCTCACACTCACCGAGTCACACCACCCCACTCTCACACTCATCGATTCACACCTCGCCACACTCACACTCACCGATTCACACCTCCCCACTCTCACACTCACCGATTCACACCTCCCCACTCTGACACTCACTGATTCACACCTCCACTCTCACACTTACCGATTCACACCTCCACTCTCACACTCAATGATTCACACCTCCCCACTCTCACACTCACTGATTCACACTCCCCCACTCTCACACTCACGGATTCACACTTCCCCACTCTCACACACACCGATTCACACTTCCACTCTCACACTAACCGATTCACAGCTCCACTCTCATACTCACCGATTCACACCTCCACTCACACACTCAGCGATTCACACCTCCCACTCTCACACTCACCAATTCACACCTCCACTCTCACACTCACCGAATCACACCTTCACTCTCACACTCACCGATTCACAACTCCTCACACTCACCGATTCACACCTCCCACTCTCACACTTACCGATTCACACCTCCCCCTTCTCACACTCACCGATTCACACCTCCCTACTCTCACACTCACTGATGTACACCTCCCCCTCTCACATTCACCGATTCACACCTGCGCATCTCACACTCACCGATTCACACCTCCACTCTCACACTTTCTGATTCACACCTCCCCACTCTCACGCTCACTGATTCACACTCCCCCACTCCCACACTTACGGATTCACACCTCCCCACTTTCACAACCAAAGATTCACCTCCACTCAAACACTCACCGATTCACACCTCCACTCACACACTCAACGATTCACACCTACCCAAACTCACACTCACCGATTCACACCTCCCCACTCTCACACTCACCGAATCACACCTCCCCAAACTCACACTCACCGATTCACACCACCACTCTCACACTCACCGATTCACACCTCCCCACCCTCACCCACCGATTCACACCACCCCAAACTCACACTCACCGATTCACACCTCCACTCTCACACTCACTGAGTCACACCAACCCACTCTCACACTCAACGATTCAGATCCGCCCCACACGCACAGTCACCGAATCACACCTCCACTCTCACAATCACCGATTCACACCTCCACTCTCACACTCACCGATTCACACCTCCCCACTCTCACGCTCACTGATTCACACTCCCCCACTCTCACACTCACGGATTCACAGCTCCCCACTCTCACACTCACCGATTCACATTTCCACTCTCACATTAACGGATTCACAGCTCCACTCTCACACTCATTGATTCACACCTGCACTCACACACTCAACGATTCACACCTCCCCAAACTCACACTCACCGATTCACACCTCCGATCTCACACTCACCGATTGACACCACCCCACTCTCACACTCACCGATTCACACCTCCCCACACTCACACTCCCCGATTCACACCTCCCCACTCTCACACTCACTGAATCACACCTCCCCAAACTCACACTCACCGATTCACACCACCACTCTCACACTCACCGATTCACACCTCCCCACACTACACGCACTGATTCACACCTCCACTCTCACACCGATTCACACCTCCACTCTCACACTCAATGATTCACACCTCCCCACTCACACTCACTGATTCACACTCCCCCACTCTCACACTCACGGATTCACACCTCCCCACTCTCACACACCGATTCACACTTCCACTCTCACACTAACCGATTCACAGCTCCACTCTCACACTCACCGATTCACACCTCCACTCACACACTCAGCGATTCACACCTCCCATGCTCACACTCAACGATTCACACCTCCACTCTCACACTCACGAGTCAGACCACCCCACTCTCACACTCACCGATTCACACCTCTCCACTCTCACACTGAACGATTTACACCTCCCCACTCTCATACTCACTGATTCACACTTCCACTCTCACACCCACCGATTCACACCTCCACTCTCACACTTACCGAATCACATCTCCACTCTCACACTCACCGATTCACACATCCACTCTCACACTCACTGATTCACACCTCCCCACTCTCACACTCACCGATTCACAGCTGCCCACTCTCACACTCACCAATTCACACCTCCATCTCACACTGACCGATTCACACCTCCACTCTCACACTCAACGATTTACACCTCCCCACTCTCACACTCACCGATTCACACTTCCACTCTCACACTCACCGATTCACACCTCCACTCTCACACTCACCAATTCACACCTCCACTCTCACACTCACTGATTGACAGCTCCTCTCTCACACTCACTGATTCACAGCTCCACTCACTCATTCACCGATTCACACCTCCCCACTCTCACGCTCACTGATTCACACCCCCACTCACCCATTCACCGATTCACACCCCCAATCGGACTCTCACCGATTCACACCTCCCCACTCTCTCGCTCACTGTTTCACACTCCCCCAATCTCACACTCATGGATTCACACCTCTCCACTCTTACACTCACCAATTCACACCTCCACTCTCACACTCACCGAATCACACCTTCACTCTCACACTCACCGATTCACAACTCCTCACACTCACCGATTCACACCTCCCACTCTCACACTTACCGATTCACACCTCCCCCTTCTCACACTCACCGATTCACACCTCCCTACTCTCACACTCACTGATGTACACCTCCCCCTCTCACATTCACCGATTCACACCTGCGCATCTCACACTCACCGATTCACACCTCCACTCTCACACTTTCTGATTCACACCTCCCCACTCTCACGCTCACTGATTCACACTCCCCCACTCCCACACTTACGGATTCACACCTCACCACTTTCACAACCAAAGATTCACCTCCACTCAAACACTCACCGATTCACACCTCCACTCACACACTCAACGATTCACACCTACCCAAACTCACACTCACCGATTCACACCTCCCCACTCTCACACTCACCGAATCACACCTCCCCAAACTCACACTCACCAATTCACACCACCACTCTCACACTCACCGATTCACACCTCCCCACCCTCACCCACCGATTCACACCACCCCAAACTCACACTCACCGATTCACACCTCCACTCTCACACTCACTGAGTCACACCAACCCACTCTCACACTCACCGATTCAGATCCGCCCCACACTCACAGTCACCGAATCACACCTCCACTCTCACAATCACCGATTCACACCTCCACTCTCACACTCACCGATTCACACCTCCATACTCTCACGCTCACTGATTCACACTCCCCCACTCTCACACTCACGGATTCACAGCTCCCCACTCTCACACTCACCGATTCACATTTCCACTCTCACACTAACGGATTCACAGCTCCACTCTCACACTCATTGATTCACACCTGCACTCACACACTCAACGATTCACACCTCCCCAAACTCACACTCACCGATTCACACCTCCAATCTCACACTCACCGAGTGACACCACCCCACTCTCACACTCACCGATTCACACCTCCCCACACTCACACTCACCGATTCACACCTCCACTCTCACACTAACCGATTCAAACTTCCACTCTCACACTCACCGATTCACAGCTCCACTCACACAGTCACCGATTCACACCCTCACTCACAATCACCGATTCACACCTCCCCACTATCACACTCACCGATTCATTCCTCCCCACTCTCACACTCAACGATTCACACTTCCACTCTCACACTGACCGATTCACACCTCCACTCTCACACTCAACGATTCACACTTCCCCACTCTCACACTCACTGATTCACACTCCCCCATTCTCAAACTCACCGTTTCACACTTCCACTCTCACACTAACCGATTCACAGCTCCACTCTCACACTCACCGATTCACAACTCCTCACCCTCATACTCACCGATTCACACCTCCACAATCTCACACTTACCGATTCACACCTCTCCCTTCTCACACTCACCGATTCACACCTCCCCACTCACACACTCACTGATTCACACCTCCCCCTCACATTCACCGATTCACACCTCCGCCTCTCAAACTCACCGATTCACACCTCCACTCTCACACTCACCGATTCACACCTCCCCACTCACATGCTCACTGATTGACACTCCCCCACTCTCACACTCACCGATTCACACCTCCACTCTCACACTCACCGAGTAACACCACCCCACTCTCACACTCACCGATTCAGATCCTCCCCACACTCACAGTCACCGATTCACACCTCCACTCTCACACTCACCGATTCACACCTCCCCAAACTCACACTCACCGATTCACACCTCCAATCTCACACTCACCGAGTCACACCACCCCACTCTCACACTCATCGATTCACACCTCGCCACAGTCACACTCACCGATTCACACCTCCAATCTCACACTCACCGATTCACACTTCCACTCTCACACTCTCCGATTCACAGCTCCACTCACACAGTCACCGATTCACACTCTCACTCACAATCACCGATTCACACCTCCCCACTCTCACACTCACCGATTCACACCTCCCCACTCTCACACTCACCGATTCACACCTCCCAACTCTCACACTGAACGATTCACACCTCCACTCTCACACTCAACGATTCACACCTCCCCACTCTCACGCTCACTGATTCACACTCCCCCACTCTCACACTCACGGATTCACAGCTCCCCACTCTCACACTCACCGATTCACACTTCCACTCTCACACAAACCGATTCACAGCTCTACTCTCACACTCACCGATTCACACTTCCACTCTCACACAAACCGATTCACAGCTCTACTCTCACACTCACCGATTCACACCTCCACTCACACACTCAGCGATTCACACCTCCCCAAACTCACACTCACCGATTCACACCTCCAATCCCACACTCACCGAGTCACACCACCCCACTCTCACACTCATCGATTCACACCTCGCCACAGTCACACTCACCGATTCACACCTCCAATCTCACACTCACCGATTCACACTTCCACTCTCACACTCTCCGATTCACAGCTCCACTCACACAGTCACCGATTCACACTCTCACTCACAATCACCGATTCACACCTCCCCACTCTCACACTCACCGATTCACACCTCCCCACTCTCACACTCACCGATTCACACCTCCCAACTCTCACACTGAACGATTCACACCTCCACTCTCACACTCAACGATTCACACCTCCCCACTCTCACGCTCACTGATTCACACTCCCCCACTCTCACACTCACGGATTCACAGCTCCCCACTCTCACACTCACCGATTCACACTTCCACTCTCACACAAACCGATTCACAGCTCTACTCTCACACTCACCGATTCACACCTCCACTCACACACTCAGCGATTCACACCTCCCACTCTCACACTCACCGATTCACACCTCCACTCTCACACTGACCGATTCACACCTCCACTCTCACACTCAACGATTCACACCTCCCCACTCTCACACTCACTGATTCACACTTCCACTCTCACACTCACCGATTCACACCTCCACTCTCACACTCACTGAGTCACACCACCCCACTCTCACACTCACCGATTCAGATCCTCCCCACACTCACAGTCACCGATTCACACCTCCACTCTCACACTCACCGATTCACACCTCCCCAAACTCACACTCACCGATTCACACCTCCAATCTCACACTCACCGAGTCACACCACCCCACTCTCACACTCATCGATTCACACCTCGCCACACTCACACTCACCGATTCACACCTCCCCACTCTCACACTCACCGATTCACACCTCCCCACTCTGACACTCACTGATTCACACCTCCACTCTCACACTTACCGATTCACACCTCCACTCTCACACTCAATGATTCACACCTCCCCACTCTCACACTCACTGATTCACACTCCCCCACTCTCACACTCACGGATTCACACTTCCCCACTCTCACACACACCGATTCACACTTCCACTCTCACACTAACCGATTCACAGCTCCACTCTCATACTCACCGATTCACACCTCCACTCACACACTCAGCGATTCACACCTCCCACTCTCACACTCACCAATTCACACCTCCACTCTCACACTCACCGAATCACACCTTCACTGTCACACTCACCGATTCACAACTCCTCACACTCACCGATTCACACCTCCCCACTCTCACACTTACCGATTCACACCTCCCCCTTCTCACACTCACCGATTCACACCTCCCTACTCTCACACTCACTGATGTACACCTCCCCCTCTCACTTTCACCGATTCACACCTGCGCATCTCACACTCACCGATTCACACCTCCACTCTCACACTTTCTGATTCACACCTCCCCACTCTCACGCTCACTGATTCACACTCCCCCACTCTCACACTTACGGATTCACACCTCCCCACTTTCACAACCAAAGATTCACCTCCACTCAAACACTCACCGATTCACACCTCCACTCACACACTCAACGATTCACACCTACCCAAACTCACACTCACTGATTCACACCTCCCCACTCTCACACTCACCGAATCACACCTCCCCAAACTCACACTCACCGATTCGCACCACCACTCTCACACTCACCGATTCACACCTCCCCACACTGACACTCACTGATTCACACCTCCACTCTCACACCGATTCACACCTCCACTCTCACACTCAATGATTCACACCTCCCCACTCACACTCACTGATTCACACTCCCCCACTCTCACACTCACGGATTCACACCTCCCCACTCTCACACACCGATTCACACTTCCACTCTCACACTAACCGATTCACAGCTCCACTCTCACACTCACCGATTCACACCTCCACTCACACACTCAGCGATTCACACCTCCCATGCTCACACTCAACGATTCACACCTCCACTCTCACACTCACGAGTCAGACCACCCCACTCTCACACTCACCGATTCACACCTCTCCACTCTCACACTGAACGATTTACACCTCCCCACTCTCATACTCACTGATTCACACTTCCACTCTCACACCCACCGATTCACACCTCCACTCTCACACTCACCGAATCACATCTCCACTCTCACACTCACCGATTCACACATCCACTCTCACACTCACTGATTCACACCTCCCCACTCTCACACTCACCGATTCACAGCTGCCCACTCTCACACTCACCAATTCACACCTCCATCTCACACTGACCGATTCACACCTCCACTCTCACACTCAACGATTTACACCTCCCCACTCTCACACTCACCGATTCACACTTCCACTCTCACACTCACCGATTCACACCTCCACTCTCACACTCACCAATTCACACCTCCACTCTCACACTCACTGATTGACAGCTCCTCTCTCACACTCACTGATTCACAGCTCCACTCACTCATTCACCGATTCACACCTCCCCACTCTCACGCTCACTGATTCACACCCCCACTCACCCATTCACCGATTCACACCCCCAATCGGACTCTCACCGATTCACACCTCCCCACTCTCTCGCTCACTGTTTCACACTCCCCCAATCTCACACTCATGGATTCACACCTCTCCACTCTTACACTCACCAATTCACACCTCCACTCTCACACTCACCGAATCACACCTTCACTCTCACACTCACCGATTCACAACTCCTCACACTCACCGATTCACACCTCCCACTCTCACACTTACCGATTCACACCTCCCCCTTCTCACACTCACCGATTCACACCTCCCTACTCTCACACTCACTGACGTACACCTCCCCCTCTCACATTCACCGATTCACACCTGCGCATCTCACACTCACCGATTCACACCTCCACTCTCACACTTTCTGATTCACACCTCCCCACTCTCACGCTCACTGATTCACACTCCCCCACTCCCACACTTACGGATTCACACCTCCCCACTTTCACAACCAAAGATTCACCTCCACTCAAACACTCACCGATTCACACCTCCACTCACACACTCAACGATTCACACCTACCCAAACTCACACTCACCGATTCACACCTCCCCACTCTCACACTCACCGAATCACACCTCCCCAAACTCACACTCACCGATTCACACCACCACTCTCACACTCACCGATTCACACCTCCCCACCCTCACCCACCGATTCACACCACCCCAAACTCACACTCACCGATTCACACCTCCACTCTCACACTCACTGAGTCACACCAACCCACTCTCACACTCAACGATTCAGATCCGCCCCACACTCACAGTCACCGAATCACACCTCCACTCTCACAATCACCGATTCACACCTCCACTCTCACACTCACCGATTCACACCTCCCCACTCTCACGCTCACTGATTCACACTCCCCCACTCTCACACTCACGGATTCACAGCTCCCCACTCTCACACTCACCGATTCACATTTCCACTCTCACATTAACGGATTCACAGCTCCACTCTCACACTCATTGATTCACACCTGCACTCACACACTCAACGATTCACACCTCCCCAAACTCACACTCACCGATTCACACCTCCAATCTCACACTCACCGAGTGACACCACCCCACTCTCACACTCACCGATTCACACCTCCCCACACTCACACTCACCGATTCACACCTCCCCACTCTCACACTCACCGAATCACACCTCCCCAAACTCACACTCACCGATTCACACCACCACTCTCACACTCACCGATTCACACCTCCCCACACTACACTCACTGATTCACACCTCCACTCTCACACCGATTCACACCTCCACTCTCACACTCAATGATTCACACCTCCCCACTCACACTCACTGATTCACACTCCCCCACTCTCACACTCACGGATTCACACCTCCCCACTCTTACACACCGATTCACACTTCCACTCTCACACTAACCGATTCACAGCTCCACTCTCACACTCACCGATTCACACCTCCACTCACACACTCAGCGATTCACACCTCCCATGCTCACACTCAACGATTCACACCTCCACTCTCACACTCACGAGTCAGACCACCCCACTCTCACACTCACCGATTCACACCTCTCCACTCTCACACTGAACGATTTACACCTCCCCACTCTCATACTCACTGATTCACACTTCCACTCTCACACCCACCGATTCACACCTCCACTCTCACACTTACCGAATCACATCTCCACTCTCACACTCACCGATTCACACATCCACTCTCACACTCACTGATTCACACCTCCCCACTCTCACACTCACCGATTCACAGCTGCCCACTCTCACACTCACCAATTCACACCTCCATCTCACACTGACCGATTCACACCTCCACTCTCACACTCAACGATTTACACCTCCCCACTCTCACACTCACCGATTCACACTTCCACTCTCACACTCACCGATTCACACCTCCACTCTCACACTCACCAATTCACACCTCCACTCTCACACTCACTGATTGACAGCTCCTCTCTCACACTCACTGATTCACAGCTCCACTCACTCATTCACCGATTCACACCTCCCCACTCTCACGCTCACTGATTCACACCCCCACTCACCCATTCACCGATTCACACCCCCAATCGGACTCTCACCGATTCACACCTCCCCACTCTCTCGCTCACTGTTTCACACTCCCCCAATCTCACACTCATGGATTCACACCTCTCCACTCTTACACTCACCAATTCACACCTCCACTCTCACACTCACCGAATCACACCTTCACTCTCACACTCACCGATTCACAACTCCTCACACTCACCGATTCACACCTCCCACTCTCACACTTACCGATTCACACCTCCCCCTTCTCACACTCACCGATTCACACCTCCCTACTCTCACACTCACTGATGTACACCTCCCCCTCTCACATTCACCGATTCACACCTGCGCATCTCACACTCACCGATTCACACCTCCACTCTCACACTTTCTGATTCACACCTCCCC
Organism: Isurus oxyrinchus; assembly: GCA_026770705.1. Taxonomy (NCBI): domain Eukaryota; kingdom Metazoa; phylum Chordata; class Chondrichthyes; order Lamniformes; family Lamnidae; genus Isurus; species Isurus oxyrinchus. The sequence goes on from JANJGN010000201.1 coordinate 105,811, forward strand.
ACTCTCACGCTCACTGATTCACACTCCCCCACTCCCACACTTACGGATTCACACCTCACCACTTTCACAACCAAAGATTCACCTCCACTCAAACACTCACCGATTCACACCTCCACTCACACACTCAACGATTCACACCTACCCAAACTCACACTCACCGATTCACACCTCCCCACTCTCACACTCACCGAATCACACCTCCCCAAACTCACACTCACCAATTCACACCACCACTCTCACACTCACCGATTCACACCTCCCCACCCTCACCCACCGATTCACACCACCCCAAACTCACACTCACCGATTCACACCTCCACTCTCACACTCACTGAGTCACACCAACCCACTCTCACACTCACCGATTCAGATCCGCCCCACACTCACAGTCACCGAATCACACCTCCACTCTCACAATCACCGATTCACACCTCCACTCTCACACTCACCGATTCACACCTCCATACTCTCACGCTCACTGATTCACACTCCCCCACTCTCACACTCACGGATTCACAGCTCCCCACTCTCACACTCACCGATTCACATTTCCACTCTCACATTAACGGATTCACAGCTCCACTCTCACACTCATTGATTCACACCTGCACTCACACACCCACCGATTCACACCACCCCAAACTCACACTCACCGATTCACACCTCCACTCTCACACTCACTGAGTCACACCAACCCACTCTCACACTCACCGATTCAGATCCGCCCCACACTCAAAGTCACCGAATCACACCTCCACTCTCACAATCACCGATTCACACCTCCACTCTCACACTCACCGATTCACACCTCCATACTCTCACGCTCACTGATTCACACTCCCCCACTCTCACACTCACGGATTCACAGCTCCCCACTCTCACACTCACCGATTCACATTTCCACTCTCACATTAACGGATTCACAGCTCCACTCTCACACTCATTGATTCACACCTGCACTCACACACTCAACGATTCACACCTCCCCAAACTCACACTCACCGATTCACACCTCCAATCTCACACTCACCGAGTGACACCACCCCACTCTCACACTCACCGATTCACACCTCCCCACACTCACACTCACCGATTCACACCTCCACTCTCACACTAACCGATTCAAACTTCCACTCTCACACTCACCGATTCACAGCTCCACTCACACAGTCACCGATTCACACCCTCACTCACAATCACCGATTCACACCTCCCCACTATCACACTCACCGATTCATTCCTCCCCACTCTCACACTCAACGATTCACACTTCCACTCTCACACTGACCGATTCACACCTCCACTCTCACACTCAACGATTCACACTTCCCCACTCTCACGCTCACTGATTCACACTCCCCCATTCTCAAACTCACCGTTTCACACTTCCACTCTCACACTAACCGATTCACAGCTCCACTCTCACACTCACCGATTCACAACTCCTCACCCTCATACTCACCGATTCACACCTCCACAATCTCACACTTACCGATTCACACCTCTCCCTTCTCACACTCACCGATTCACACCTCCCCACTCACACACTCACTGATTCACACCTCCCCCTCACATTCACCGATTCACACCTCCGCCTCTCAAACTCACCGATTCACACCTCCACTCTCACACTCACCGATTCACACCTCCCCACTCACATGCTCACTGATTGACACTCCCCCACTCTCACACTCACCGATTCACACCTCCACTCTCACACTCACCGAGTAACACCACCCCACTCTCACACTCACCGATTCAGATCCTCCCCACACTCACAGTCACCGATTCACACCTCCACTCTCACACTCACCGATTCACACCTCCCCAAACTCACACTCACCGATTCACACCTCCAATCTCACACTCACCGAGTCACACCACCCCACTCTCACACTCATCGATTCACACCTCGCCACAGTCACACTCACTGATTCACACCTCCAATCTCACACTCACCGATTCACACTTCCACTCTCACACTCTCCGATTCACAGCTCCACTCACACAGTCACCGATTCACACTCTCACTCACAATCACCGATTCACACCTCCCCACTCTCACACTCACCGATTCACACCTCCCCACTCTCACACTCACCGATTCACACCTCCCAACTCTCACACTGAACGATTCACACCTCCACTCTCACACTCAACGATTCACACCTCCCCACTCTCACGCTCACTGATTCACACTCCCCCACTCTCACACTCACGGATTCACAGCTCCCCACTCTCACACTCACCGATTCACACTTCCACTCTCACACAAACCGATTCACAGCTCTACTCTCACACTCACCGATTCACACCTCCACTCACACACTCAGCGATTCACACCTCCCACTCTCACACTCACCGATTCACACCTCCACTCTCACACTCACCGAGTCAGACCACCCCACTCTCACACTCACCGATTCACACCTCCCCACTCTCACACTCACCGATTCACACCTCCTCAATCTCACACTCACCGATTCACACCTCCACTCTCACACTGACCGATTCACACCTCCACTCTCACACTCAACGATTCACACCTCCCCACTCTCACACTCACTGATTCACACTTCCACTCTCACACTCACCGATTCACACCTCCACTCTCACACTCACCGAGTCACACCACCCCACTCTCACACTCACCGATTCAGATCCTCCCCACACTCACAGTCACCGATTCACACCTCCACTCTCACACTCACCGATTCACACCTCCCCAAACTCACACTCACCGATTCACACCTCCAATCTCACACTCACCGAGTCACACCACCCCACTCTCACACTCATCGATTCACACCTCGCCACACTCACACTCACCGATTCACACCTCCAATCTCACACTCACCGATTCACACTTCCACTCTCACACTCTCCGATTCACAGCTCCACTCACACAGTCACCGATTCACACTCTCACTCACAATCACCGATTCTCACCTCCCCACTCTCACACTCACCTATTCACACCTCCCCACTCTCACACTCACCGATTCACACCTCCCCACTCTCACACTGAACGATTCACACCTCCACTCTCACACTCAACGATTCACACCTCCCCACTCTCACGCTCACTGATTCACACTCCCCCACTCTCACACTCACGGATTCACACCTCCCCACTCTCACACTCACCGATTCACACTTCCACTCTCACACAAACCGATTCACAGCTCTACTCTCACACTCACCAATTCACACCTCCACTCACACACTCAGCGATTCACACCTCCCACTCTCACACTCACCGATTCACACCTCCACTCTCACACTCACCGAGTCAGACCACCCCACTCTCACACTCACCGATTCACACCTCCCCACTCTCACACTCACCGATTCACACCTCCTCAATCTCACACTCACCGATTCACACCTCCACTCTCACACTGACCGATTCACACCTCCACTCTCACACTCAACGATTCACACCTCCCCACTCTCACACTCACTGATTCACACTTCCACTCTCACACTCACCGATTCACACCTCCACTCTCACACTCACCGATTCACACCTCCACTCTCACACTCACCGATTCACACATCCACTCTCACACTCACTGATTCACACCTCCCCACTCTCACACTCACCGATTCACACCTCCCCACTCTCACACTCACCGATTCACACCTCCCCATACTCACACTCACCGATTCACACACCCACTCTCGCACTCACCGATTTACACCTCCCCACTCTCACTCACCGATTCAAACCTCCCCAAACTCACAGTCACCGATTCACACCTCCACTCTCACACTCACCGATTCAGATCCTCCCCACACTCACAGTCACCGATTCACACCTCCACTCTCACACTCACTGATTCACACCTCCCCAAACTCACACTCACCGATTCACACTTCCTCTCTCACACTTACCGATTCACAGCTCCACTCTCACATTCACGGATTCACACCTCCCCACTCACACACTCAGCAATTCACACCTCCACTCTAACACTCACTGTTTCACACCTCCCCACTCTCACACTCACCGATTCACAGCTCCCCACTCTCACACTCACCGATTCACACCTCCACTCTCACACACACCGATTCACACCTCCACCATCACACTCACCGATTCACACATCCACTCTCATACTCACTGATTCACAGCTGCCGACTCTCACACTCACCGATTCACACCTCCCCACTCACACACTCACCGATTCACACTTCCTCTCTCACACTCACCGATTCACAAATCCACTCACACAGTCACCGATTCACACCCTCACTCACAATCACCGATTCACACCTCCACACTCTCATGCTCACTGATTCACACTCCCCCACTCTCACACTCACGGATTCACACCTCCCCACTCACACACTCAGCAATTCACACCTCCACTCTCACACTCCCTGATTCACAGCTCCTCTCTCACACTCACCGATTCACAGCTCCACTCACACATTCACCGATTCACACCCTTACTATCACACTCACCGATTCACACCTCCCCACTCTCACGCTCACTGATTCACAGCTCCCCACTTTCACACTCACCGATTCACACCTCCACTCTCACGCACACCGATTCACACCACCACTCACACATTCACTGATTCAGACCCCCACTCTCACACTCACCGATTCACACCTCCCCACTCTCACGATCCTGATTCACACTCCCCCACTCGCACACTTACGGATTCACACCTCCCCACTCTCACAACCACCGATTCACCTCCACTCACACACTCACCGATTCACACCTCCCCACTCTCACACTCACCGATTCACACATCCCCCCTTTCACAATCACCGATTCACACCTCCCCACTGTCACACTCACCGATTCACACCTCCCCCTTCTCACACTCACCGATTCACACCTCCCCACTCTCACACTCACTGATTCACACCTCCCCCTCTCACATTCACCGATTCACACGTCCGCCTCTCACACTCACCGATTCACAGCACCCTACTCTCACACTCACCGATTCACACATCCACTCTCACACTCACCAATTCAGACCCCCACTCTCACACTCACCGATTCACCCCTCCCCACTCTCACGCTCACTGATTCACACTTCTCCACTCACACACTCACCGATTCACACCTCCCCACTCTCACACTCACCGATTCACTCCTCCCGCCTTTCACAATCACCGATTCACACCTCCCACTCTCAAACTCACTGATTGACACCTCCCCCTTCTCACACTCACTGATTCACACCTCCCTACTCTCACACTCACCGATTCACACCTCCCCCTTCTCACACTCACCGATTCACACCTTCCCACTCTCACACTCTCTGATTCACACCACCCCTCTCACATTCACCGATTCACACCTCCCTACATTCACACTCACCGATTCACACCTCCACTCTCACACTCACCGATTCACACCTCCACTCTCACACTCACTGATTCACACATCCACTCTCACACTCACTGATTCACACCTCCCCACTCTCACATTCACTGATTCACAGCTGCCCACTCTCACACTCACTGATTCACACCTCCCCCTCTCACACTCACCGATTCACACCTGCACTCACACACTCAACGATTCGCACCTCCCCAAACTCACACTCACCGATTCACACCTCCACTCTCACACTCACCGAGTCACACCACCCCACTCTCACACTCACCGATTCACACCTCCACTCTCACACTCACTGAGTCACACCACCCCACTCTCACACTCACCGATTCACACTTCCTCTCTCACACTCACCGATTCACAGCTCCCCTCACACTGTCACCGATGCACACCCTCACTCACAATCACCGATTCACAACTCCTCACCCTCACACTCACCGATTCACACCTCCACACTCTCACACTTAGCGATTCACACCTCCCTGCTCTCACACTCACCGATTCACAGCTCCCCTCACACTGTCACTGATGCACACCCTCACTCACAATCACCGATTCACAACTCCTCACCCTCACACTCACCGATTCACACCTCCACACTCTCACACTTAGCGATTCACACCTCCCTGCTCTCACACTCACCGATTCACACCTCCCCACTCTCACACTCACCGATTCACTGTTCCCCACTCTCACACTCACCGATTCACACCTCCCCACTCTCACGCTCACTGATTCACACTCCCCTGCTCTCACACTTACGAATTCACACCTCCCCACTCTCACTACCACCGATTCACCTCCACTCACACACTCACCGATTCACATCTCCCCACTCTCACACTCACCGATTCACACCTCCCCCCTTTCACAATCACTGATTCACACCTCCCCACTCTCACACTCACCGATTCACACCTCCGCCTCTCACTACCACCGATTCACACCTCCACTCACACACTCATTGATTCACACCTTCCCAAACTCACACTCACCGATTCACACCTCCACTCTCACACTCACCGATTCACACCTCCCCACTCTCACTCACTGATTCACACCTCCCCAAACTCATACTCACCGATTAACATCTCACCACTCTCACATTCACTGTGTCACACCACCCCCTCTCACACTCACCAATTCAGATCCTCCCCACTCTCACGCTCACTGATTCGCACTCCCCCACTCTCACACTCATGGATTCACACCTCTCCACTCTCACACTCACCGATTCACAACTCCTCACCCTCACACTCACCGATTCACACCTCCCCACTCTCACACTCAACGATTCATACCACCCCTTCTCACACTCAGCGATTCACACCTACCCCATTCTCACACTCACCAATTCACACCTCCCCACTCTTACACTCACCGATTCACACCTCCACTCTCACACTCACCGATTCACACCTCCACTCTCACACTCACCGATTCACAACTGCTCATCCTCACACTCACCCATTCACAACTCCCCCCTCTCACACTCACCGATTCACACCTCCACTCTCACACACACCGATTCACACCTCCTCTCACACATTCACTGATTCAGACCCCCACTCTCACACTCACCAATTCACACCTCCCCACTCTCACGATCACTGAATCACACTCCCCCACTCTCACACTTACGGATTCACACCTCCCCACTCTCACAACCACCGATTCACCTCCACTCACACACTCACCGATTCACACCTCCCCACTCTCACACTCACCGATTCACACATCCCCCATTTCACAATCACCGATTCACACCTCCCCACTGTCACACTCACCGATTCACACCTCCCCCTTCTCACACTCACCGATTCACACCTCCCCACTCTCACACTCACTGATTCACACCTCCCCCTCTCACATTCACCGATTCACACGTCCGCCTCTCACAGTCACCGATTCACAGCACCCTACTTTCACACTCACCAATTCACACATCCACTCTCACACTCACCAATTCAGACCCCCACTCTCACACTCACCGATTCACACCTCCCCACTCTCATGCTCACTGATTCACACTTCTCCACTCACACACTCACCGATTCACACCTCCCCACTCTCACACTCACCGATTCACTCCTCCCGCCTTTCACAATCAACGATTCACACCTCCCACTCTCAAACTCACTGATTGACACCTCCCCCTTCTCACACTCACCGATTCACACCTCCCTACTCTCACACTCACCGATTCACACCTCCCCCTTCTCACACTCACCGATTCACACCTCCCCACTCTCACACTCTCTGATTCACACCACCCCTCTCACATTCACCGATTCACACCTCCCTACATTCACACTCACCGATTCACACCTCCACTCTCACACTCACCGATTCACACCTCCACTTTCACACTCACCGATTCACACCTCCACTCTCACACTCACCGAGTCACACCACCCCACTCTCACACTCACCGATTCAGATCCTCCCCACACTCACAGTCACCGATTCACACCTCCACTCTCACACTCACCGATTCACACCTCCCCAAACTCACACTCACCGATTCACACCTCCAATCTCACACTCACCGAGTCACACCACCCCACTCTTACACTCATCGATTCACACCTCGCCACACTCACACTCACCGATTCACACCTCCAATCTCACACTCACCGATTCACACTTCCACTCTCACACTCTCCGATTCACAGCTCCACTCACACAGTCACCGATTCACACTCTCACTCAAATCACCAATTCACACCTCCCCACTCTCACACTCACCGATTCACACCTCCCCACTCTCACACTCACCGATTCACACCTCCCCACTCTCACACTGAACGATTCACACCTCCACTCTCACACTCAACGATTCACACCTCCCCACTCTCAGGCTCACTGATTCACACTCCCCCACTCTCACACTCACGGATTCACAGCTCCCCACTCTCACACTCACCGATTCACACTTCCACTCTCACACAAACCGATTCACAGCTCTACTCTCACACTCACCGATTCACACCTCCTCAATCTCACACTCACCGATTCACACCTCCACTCTCACACTGACCGATTCACACCTCCGCTCTCACACTCAACGATTCACACCTCCCCACTCTCACACTCACTGATTCACACTTCCACTCTCACACTCACCGATTCACACCTCCACTCTCACACTCACCGATTCACACCTCCACTCTCACACTCACCGATTCACACATCCACTCTCACACTCACTGATTCACACCTCCCCACTCTCACACTCACCGATTCACACCTCCCCACTCTCACACTCACCGATTCACACCTCCCCATACTCACACTCACCGATTCACACCCCCACTCTCGCACTCACCGATTTACACCTCCCCACTCTCACTCACCGATTCACACCTCCCCAAACTCACAGTCACCGATTCACACCTCCACTCTCACACTCACCGAGTCACACCATCCCACTCTCACACTCACCGATTCACACTTCCTCTCTCACACTTACCGATTCACAGCTCCACTCACACAGTAACGGATTCACACCCTCACTCACTATCCCCGATTCACACCTCCACAGTCTCATGCTCACTGATTCACATTCCCCCACTCTCACATTCACGGATTCACACCTCCCCACTCACACACTCAGCAATTCACACCTCCACTCTAACACTCACTGTTTCACACCTCCCCACTCTCACACTCACCGATTCACAGCTCCCCACTCTCACACTCACCGATTCACACCTCCACTCTCACACTCACCGATTCACACCTCCACCATCACACTCACCGATTCACACATCCACTCTCATACTCACTGATTCACAGCTGCCGACTCTCACACTCACCGATTCACACCTCCCCACTCTCACACTCACTGATTCACACTTCCTCTCTCACACTCACCGATTCACAAATCCACTCACACAGTCACCGATTCACACCCTCACTCACAATCACCGATTCACACCTCCACACTCTCATGCTCACTGATTCACACTCCCCCACTCTCACACTCACGGATTCACACCTCCCCACTCACACACTCAGCAATTCACACCTCCACTCTCACACTCCCTGATTCACAGCTCCTCTCTCACACTCACCGATTCACAGCTCCACTCACACATTCACCGATTCACACCCTTACTATCACACTCACCGATTCACACCTCCCCACTCTCACGCTCACTGATTCACAGCTCCCCACATTCACACTCACCGATTCACACCTCCACTCTCACACACACCGATTCACACCTCCACTCACACATTCACTGATTCAGACCCCCACTCTCACACTCACCGATTCACACCTCCCCACTCTCACGATCACTGATTCACACTCCCCCACTCTCACACTTACGGATTCACACCTCCCCACTCTCACAACCACCGATTCACCTCCACTCACACACTCACCGATTCACACCTCCCCACTCTCACACTCACCGATTCACACATCCCCCCTTTCACAATCACAGATTCACACCTCCCCACTGTCACACACACCGATTCACACCTCCCCCTTCTCACACTCACCGATTCACACCTCCCCACTCTCACACTCACTGATTCACACCTCCCCCTCTCACATTCACCGATTCACACGTCCGCCTCTCACACTCACCGATTCACAGCACCCTACTCTCACACTCACCGATTCACACATCCACTCTCACACTCACCAATTCAGACCCCCACTCTCACACTCACCGCTTCACACCTCCCCACTCTCACGCTCACTGATTCACACTTCTCCACTCACACACTCACCGATTCACACCTCCCCACTCTCACACTCACCGATTCACTCCTCCCGCCTTTCACAATCACCGATTCACACCTCCCACTCTCAAACTCACTGATTGACACCTCCCCCTTCTCACACTCACCGATTCACACCGCCCTACTCTCACACTCACCGATTCACTCCTCCCGCCTTTAAACAATCACCGATTCACACCTCCCACTCTCAAACTCACTGATTGACACCTCCCCCTTCTCACACTCACCGATTCACACCTCCCTACTCTCACACTCTCTGATTCACACCACCCCTCTCACATTCACCGATTCACACCTCCCTACATTCACACTCACCGATTCACACCTCCACTCTCACACTCACCGATTCACACCTCCACTCTCACACTCACCGATTCACACATCCACTCTCACACTCACTGATTCACACCTCCCCACTCTCACACTCACCGATTCACACCTCCCCACTCTCACACTCACCGATTCACACCTCCACTCTCACACTCACCGATTCACAGCTGCCCACTCTCACATTCACTGATTCACAGCTGCCCACTCTCACACTCACTGATTCGCACCTCCCCCTCTCACACTCACCGATTCACACCTGCACTCACACACTCAACGATTCGCACCTCCCCAAACTCACACTCACCGATTCACACCTCCACTCTCACACTCACCGAGTCACACCACCCCACTCTCACACTCACCGATTCACACTTCCTCTCTCACACTCACCGATTCACAGCTCCCCTCACACTGTCACCGATGCACACCCTCACTCACAATCACCGATTCACAACTCCTCACCCTCACACTCACCAATTCACACCTCCACACTCTCACACTTAGCGATTCACACCTCCCTGCTCTCACACTCACCGACTCACAGCTCCCCTCACAATGTCACTGATGCACACCCTCACTCACAATCACCGATTCACAACTCCTCACCCTCACACTCACCGATTCACACCTCCACACTCTCACACTTAGCGATTCACACCTCCCTGCTCTCACACTCACCGATTCACACCTCCCCACTCTCACACTCACCGATTCACTGTTCCCCACTCTCACACTCACCGATTCACACCTCCCCACTCTCACGCTCACTGATTCACACTCCCCTGCTCTCACACTTACGAATTCACACCTCCCCACTCTCACTACCACCGATTCACCTCCACTCACACACTCACCGATTCACATCTCCCCACTCTCACACTCACCGATTCACACCTCCCCCCTTTCACAATCACTGATTCACACCTCCCCACTCTCACACTCACCGATTCACACCTCCGCCTCTCACTACCACCGATTCACATCTCCACTCACACACTCAATGATTCACACCTTCCCAAACTCACACTCACCGATTCACACCTCCACTCTCACACTCACCGATTCACACCTCCCCACTGTCACTCACTGATTCACACCTCCCAAAACTCATACTCACCGATTCACATCTCCCCACTCTCACATTCACTGTGTCACACCACCCCCTCTCACACTCACCAATTCAGATCCTCCCCACTCTCACGCTCACTGATTCGCACTCCCCCACTCTCACACTCATGGATTCACACCTCTCCACTCTCACACTCACTGATTCACAACTCCTCACCCTCACACTCACCGATTCACACCTCCCCACTCTCACACTCAACGATTCACACCTCCCCCCTCACACTCACCAATTCACACCTCCCCAGTCTGACACTCACCGAGTCAAACCTCCCCCCTCTCACACTCACTGATTCACACCACCCCACTCTCACACTCACCGATTCAGATCCTCCCCACACTCACACTCACCGATTCACACCTCCACTCTCACACTCACCGATTCACACCTCCACTCTCACAGTCACCAATTCACACCTCCCCACTCTCACGCTCACTGATTCACACTCCATCACTCTCAGACTCACGGATTCACACCTCCCCACTCTCACATTCACCGATTCACACTTCCATGCTCGCACTAACCGATTCACAGCTCCACTCTCACACTCACTGATCCTCCCCACACTCACAAACTCAACGATTCACACCTGCACTCTCACACGCACCGATTCACACTTCCACTCTCACACTCACCAATTCACAGCTCCACTCACACAGTCACCGATTCACACCCTCACTCACAATCACCGATTCACACCTCCACACTCTCATGCTCACTGATTCACAACTCCCCACTCTCACACTCACGGATTCACACCTCCCCACTCTCACACTCACCAATTCACACCTCCTCTCTCACACTCTCTGATTCACAGCTCCACTCACACATTCACCGATTCACACCCTCACTCTCACAATCACCAATTCACACCTCCCCACTCTCACGCTCACTGTTTCACACCCCCAATCACACATTCACCGATTCACACCCCCAATCGGACACTCACCGATTCATACCTCCCCACTCTCACGCTCACTGATTCACACTCCCCCAGTATCACACTCAGGTTTCACACCTCTCCACTCTTACACTCATCGATTCACACCTCCACTCTCACACTCACCGATTCACACCTCCACTCTCACACTCACCGATTCACACCTCCCCACTCTCACACTTACCGAATCACACCTCCCCCTTCTCACACTCACCAATTCACACCTCCCCACTCTCACACTCACCGAGTCACACCTCCCCCTCTCACACTCACCAATTCACACCTCCCCACTCTTACACTCACCGATTCACACCTCTCCACTCTTACACTCACCGAATCACACGTCCACTCTGACACTCACCGATTCACACCTCCACTCTCACACTCACCGATTCATAGCTGCTCACCCTCACACTCACCGATTCACAACTCCCCCTCTCACACACACCGATTCACACTTCCCCTCTCACACTCACCAATTCACATCTCCCCTCTCTCACACTCAACGAGTCACACCTCCCCCTCTCACACTCACCGATTCACACCACCTCCTCTCACACTCTCCGATTCACACCTCCCCCATTCTCACACTCACCAATTCACACCTCCCCACTCTCACACTCACCGAGTCACATCACCCCACTCTCACACTCACCGATTCATACTGCCCCTTCTCACACTCAGCGATTCACACCTACCCCATTCTCACACACACCAATTCACACCTTCCCACTCTTACACTCACCGATTCACACCTCCACTCTCACACTCACCGATTCACACCTCCACTCTCACACTCACCGATTCACAACTGCTCACCCTCACAATCACCCATTCACAACTCCCCCCTCTCACACTCACCGATTCACAGCTCCCCACTTTCACACTCACCGATTCACACCTCCACTCTCACACACACCGATTCACACCTCCACTCACACATTCTTTGATTCAGACCCCCACTCTCACACTCACCGATTCACAACTCCCCCCTCTCACACTCACCAATTCACACCTTCCCACTCTTACACTCACCGATTGACACCTCCACTCTCACACTCACCGATTCACACCTCCACTCTCACACTCACCGATTCACAACTGCTCACCCTCACAATCACCCATTCACAACTCCCCCCTCTCACACTCACCGATTCACAGCTCCCCACTTTCACACTCACCGATTCACACCTCCACTCTCACACACACCGATTCACACCTCCACTCACACATTCTTTGATTCAGACCCCCACTCTCACACTCACCGATTCACACATCCCCACTCTCACGATCACTGATTCACACTCCCCCACTCTCACACTTACGGATTCACACCTCCCCACTCTCACAACCACCGATTCACCTCCACTCACACACTCACCGATTCACACCTCCCCACTCTCACACTCACCGATTCACACATCCCCCCTTTCACAATCACCGATTCACACCTCCCCACTGTCACACTCACCGATTCACACCTCCCCCTTCTCACACTCACCGATTCACACCTCCCCACTCTCACACTCACTGATTCACACCTCCCCCTCTCACATTCACCGATTCGCACGTCCGCCTCTCACACTCACCGATTCACAGCACCCTACTCTCACACTCACCGATTCACACATCCACTCTCACACTCACCAATTCAGACTCCCACTCTCACACTCACCGATTCACACCTCCCCACTCTCACGCTCACTGATTCACACTTCTCCACTCACACACTCACCGATTCACACCTCCCCACTCTCACACTCACCGATTCACTCCTCCCGCCTTTCACAATCACCGATTCACACCTCCCACTCTCAAACTCACTGATTGACACCTCCCCCTTCTCACACTCACCGATTCACACCTCCCCACTCTCACACTCACCCATTCACACCTCCCCCTTCTCACACTCACCGATTCACACCTCCCCACTCTCACACTCTCTGATTCACACCACCCCTCTCACATTCACCGATTCACACCTCCGCCTCTCACACACACCGATTCACACCTCCACTCACACACTCAACGATTCACACCTACCCAAACTCACGCTCACCGATTCACACCTCCCCACTCTCACACTCACCGATTCACACCTCCCCAAACTCACACTCACCGATTCACACCTCCACTCTCACACTCACCGATTCACACCTCCCCACTCTCATACTCACCGATTCACACCACCCCCTTCTCACACTCACCAATTCACACCTCCCCACTGTCACACTCTCTGATTCACACATCCCCCTCTCACATTCACCGATTCACACCTCCGCCTCTCACAATCACCGATTCACAGCTCCTGACTCTCACACTCACGGATTAACACCTCCACTCTCACACTCACCGATTCACACCTCCCAACTCTCACACTCACTGATTCACACCTCCCCCCTTTCACAATCACCGATTCACAACTCCCCACTCTCACATCACCGATTCACACCTCCCCCTTCTCACACTCACCGATTCACACCTACCCACTCTCACACTCACTGATTCACACCTCCCCCTCTCACATTCACCGATTCACACCTCCGCCTCTCACACTCACCGATTCACAGCTCCCCACTCTCACACTCACAGATTCACACCTCCAATCTCACACTCACCGATTCACACCTCCACTCTCACACTCACCGATTTAAACCTCCCCACTCTCACACTCACCGATTCACACTTCCACTCTCACACTCACTGATTCACACCTCCACCCTCACACTCACCAATTCACACCTCCACTCTCACACTCACTGATTCACGCCTCCCCCTCTCACATTCACCAATTCGCACCTCCTCACTCTCACACTCACCGATTCACACCTCCCCCATCTCACCCTCATCGATTGACACCTCCCCACTCTCACACTCACTGATTCACACCTCCCCCTCTCACATTCACCGATTCACACCTCCACCTCTCACACTCACCGATTCACACCTCCACTCACACTCACCGATTCACACCTCCCCACTCTCACACTCACCCATTCACACCTCCCCATTCTCACACTCACCGATTCACACCTCCCCACTCTCACACTCACTGATTCACACCTCCCCCTCTCACATTCACCGATTCAAACCTCCGCCTCTCACACTCACCGATTCACACCTCCACTCACACACTCAATGATTCACACCTACCCAAACTCACACTCACCGATTCACACCTCCCCACCCTCACACTCACCGATTCACACCTCCCCAAACTCACACTCACCAATTCACACCTCCACTCTCACACTCACCGATTCACACCTCCCCACTCTCACACTCACCGATTCACACCTCCCCAAACTCACACTCACCGATTCACACCTCCACTCTCACACTCACCGAGTCACACCACCCCACTCTCACACAGTCATCGATTCACACCTCCCCACTCTCACGCTCACTGATTCACACTCCCCCACTCTCACACTCACGGATTCACACCTCCCCACTGTCACACTCTCTGATTCACACAACCCACGCTCACATTCACCAATTCACACCTCCGCCTCTCACACTCACCGATTCACACCTCCCCCATCTCACCCTCACCGATTGACACCTCCCCACTCTCACACTCACTGATTCACACCTCCCCCTCTCACATTCACCGATTCACAGCTCCACCTCTCACACTCACCGACTCACACATCCACACACACACTCAACGATTCACACCTACCCAAACTCAAACTCACCGATTCACACCTCCCCACTCTCACACTCTCCGATTCACACCTCCACTCTCACACTTACCGATTCACACCTCCCCACTCTCACACTCACCCATTCACACCTCCCCCCTTTCACAATCACCGATTCACAACTCCCCACTCTCACATCACCGATTCACACCTCCCCCTTCTCACACTCACTGATTCACACCTACCCACTCTCACACTCACTGATTCACACCTCCCCCTCTCAAATTCACCGATTCACACCTCCGCCTCTCACACTCACCGATTCTCAGCTCCCCACTCTCACATTCACCGATTCACACCTCCACTCTCACACTCACCGATTCACACTTCCACTCTCACACTCACCGATTCACACCTCCACCCTCACACTCACCAATTCACACCTCCACTCTCACACTCACCAATTCACACTTCCACTCTCACACTCACCGATTCACACCTCCCCACTCTCACACTCAACGATTCACACCTCCCCTCACACATTCAACGATTCAGACCCCCACTCTCACACTCACCGATTCACACCTCCCCACTCTCACACTCACTGATTCACACTCCCCCACTCTCACACTTACGAATTCACACCTCCCCACTCTCACAACCACCGATTCACCTCCACTCAAACACTCACTGATTCACCCCTCCACTCACACACTCACCGATTCACACCTCCCCACTCTCACCCTTATCGATTGACACCTCCCCACTCTCACACTCACTGATTCACACCTCCCCCTCTCACATTCACCGATTCACACCTCCACCTCTCACACTCACCGATTCACACCTCCACACACACACTCAACGATTCACACCTACCCAAACTCAAACTCACCGATTCACACCTCCCCACTCTCACACTCACCGATTCACACCTCCACTCTCACACTCACCGATTCACACCTCCCCACTCTCACACTCACCCATTCACATCTCCCCACTCTCACACTCACCGATTCACACCTCCCCCATTTCACAATCACTGATTCACACCTCCCCACTCTCACACTCACCGATTCACACCTCCGCCTCTCACTACCACCGATTCACACCTCCGCTCACACACTCAATGATTCACACCTTCCCAAACTCACACTCACCGATTCACACCTCCCCACTCTCACACTCACCGATTCACACCTCCCCAAACTCACACTCACCGATTCACACCTCCACTCTCACACTCACCGATTCACACCTCCCCACTCTCACTCACTGATTCACACCTCCCAAAACTCATACTCACCGATTCACATCTCCCCACTCTCACACTCACTGTGTCACACCACCCCCTCTCACACTCACCAATTCAGATCCTCCCCACTCTCACGCTCACTGATTCGCACTCCCCCACTCTCACACTCATGGATTCACACCTCTCCACTCTCACACTCACCGATTCACAACTCCTCACCCTCACACTCACCGATTCACACCTCCCCACTCTCACACTCAACGATTTACACCTCCCCCCTCACACTCACCAATTCACACCTCCCCACTCTGACACTCACCGAGTCAAACCTCCCCCCTCTCACACTCACCAATTCACACCACCCCACTCTCACACTCACCGATTCAGATCCTCCCCACACTCACACTCACCGACTCACACCTCCACTCTCACACTCACCGATTCACACCTCCACTCTCACAGTCACCGATTCACAGATCCCCACTCTCACGCTCACTGATTCACACTCCATCACTCTCAGACTCACGGATTCACACCTCCACACTCACACATTCACCGATTCACACTTCCACGCTCACACTAACCGATTCACAGCTCCACTCTCACACTCACTGATCCTCCCCACACTCACACACTCAACGATTCACACCTGCACTCTCACACTCACCGATTCACACTTCCACTCTCACACTCACCAATTCACAGCTCCACTCACACAGTCACCGATTCACACCCTCACTCACAATCACCGATTCACACCTCCACACTCTCATGCTCACTGATTCACACCTCCCCACTCTCACACTCATGGATTCACACCTCCCCACTCTCACACTCACCAATTCACACCTCCTCTCTCACACTCTCTGATTCACAGCTCCACTCCACATTCACCGATTCACACCCTCACTCTCACAATCACCAATTCACACCTCCCCACTCTCACGCTCACTGTTTCACACCTCCACTCTCACACTCACCGAGTCAAACCACCCCACTCTCACACAGTCATCGATTCACACCTCCCCACTCTCACGCTCACTGATTCACGCTCCCCCACTCTCACACTCACGGATTCACACCTCCCCACTGTCACACTCTCTGATTCACACAACCCACTCTCACATTCACCAATTCACACCTCCGCCTCTCACACTCACCGATTCACACCTCCCCCATCTCACCCTCACCGATTGACACCTCCCCACTCTCACACTCACTGATTCACACCTCCCCCTCTCACATTCACCGATTCACAGCTCCACCTCTCACACTCACCGACTCACACATCCACACACACACTCAACGATTCACACCTACCCAAACTCAAACTCACCGATTCACACCTCCCCACTCTCACACTCACCGATTCACACCTCCACTCTCACACTCACCCATTCACACCTCCCCCCTTTCACAATCACCGATTCACAACTCCCCACTCTCACATCACCGATTCACACCTCCCCCTTCTCACACTCACTGATTCACACCTACCCACTCTCACACTCACTGATTCACACCTCCCCCTCTCAAATTCACCGATTCACACCTCCGCCTCTCACACTCACCGATTCACAGCTCCCCACTCTCACACTCACCGATTCACACCTCCACTCTCACACTCACCGATTCACACTTCCACTCTCACACTCACCGATTCACACCTCCACCCTCACACTCACCAATTCACACCTCCACTCTCACACTCACCAATTCACACTTCCACTCTCACACTCACCGATTCACACCTCCCCACTCTCACACTCAACGATTCACACCTCCCCTCACACATTCAACGATTCAGACCCCCACTCTCACACTCACCGATTCACACCTCCCCACTCTCACACTCACTGATTCACACTCCCCCACTCTCACACTTACGAATTCACACCTCCCCACTCTCACAACCACCGATTCACCTCCACTCAAACACTCACTGATTCACCCCTCCACTCACACACTCACCAATTCACACCTCCCCACTCTCACCCTTATCGATTGACACCTCCCCACTCTCACACTCACTGATTCACACCTCCCCCTCTCACATTCACCGATTCACACCTCCACCTCTCACACTCACCGATTCACACCTCCACACACACACTCAACGATTCACACCTACCCAAACTCAAACTCACCGATTCACACCTCCCCACTCTCACACTCACCGATTCACACCTCCACTCTCACACTCACCGATTCACACCTCCCCACTCTCACACTCACCCATTCACATCTCCCCACTCTCACACTCACTGATTCACACCTCCCCCCTTTCACAATCACTGATTCACACCTCCCCACTCTCACACTCACCGATTCACACCTCCGCCTCTCACTACCACCGATTCACACCTCCGCTCACACACTCAATGATTCACACCTTCCCAAACTCACACTCACCGATTCACACCTCCCCACTCTCACACTCACCGATTCACACCTCCCCAAACTCACACTCACCGATTCACACCTCCACTCTCACACTCACCGATTCACACCTCCCCACTCTCACTCACTGATTCACACCTCCCAAAACTCATACTCACCGATTCACATCTCCCCACTCTCACACTCACTGTGTCACACCACCCCCTCTCACACTCACCAATTCAGATCCTCCCCACTCTCACGCTCACTGATTCGCACTCCCCCACTCTCACACTCATGGATTCACACCTCTCCACTCTCACACTCACCGATTCACAACTCCTCACCCTCACACTCACCGATTCACACCTCCCCACTCTCACACTCAACGATTCACACCTCCCCCCTCACACTCACCAATTCACACCTCCCCACTCTGACACTCACCGAGTCAAACCTCCCCCCTCTCACACTCACCAATTCACACCACCCCACTCTCACACTCACCGATTCAGATCCTCCCCACACTCACACTCACCGACTCACACCTCCACTCTCACACTCACCGATTCACACCTCCACTCTCACAGTCACCGATTCACAGCTCCCCACTCTCACGCTCACTGATTCGCACTCCATCACTCTCAGACTCATGGATTCACACCTCCCCACTCACACATTCACCGATTCATACTTCCACGCTCACACTAACCGATTCACAGCTCCACTCTCACACTCACTGATCCTCCCCACACTCACAGACTCAACGATTCACACCTGCACTCTCACACTCACCGATTCACACTTCCACTCTCACACTCACCAATTCACAGCTCCACTCACACAGTCACCGATTCACACCCTCACTCACAATCACCGATTCACACCTCCACACTCTCATGCTCACTGATTCACACCTCCCCACTCTCACACTCACGGATTCACACCTCCCCACTCTCACACTCACCAATTCACACCTCCTCTCTCACACTCTCTGATTCACAGCTCCACTCCACATTCACCGATTCACACCCTCACTCTCACAATCACCAATTCACACCTCCCCACTCTCACGCTCACTGTTTCACACCCCCAATCACACATTCACCGATTCACACCCCCAATCAGACACTCACAGATTCATACCTCCCCACTCTCACGCTCACTGATTCACACTCCCCCAATATCACACTCAGGTTTCACACCTCTCCACTCTTACACTCATCGATTCACACCTCCACTCTCACACTCACCGATTCACACCTCCACTCTCACACTCACCGATTCAAAACTCCTAACCCTCACACTCACCGATTCACACCTCCCCACTCTCACACTTACCGATTCACACCTCCCCACTCTCACACTCACCAATTCACACCTCCCCACTCTCACACTCACCGAGTCACACCTCCCCATCTCACACTCACCAATTCACACCTCCCCACTCTTACACTCACCGATTCACACCTCTCCACTCTTACACTCAACGAATCACACGTCCACTCTGACACTCACCGATTCACACCTCCACTCTCACACTCACCGATTCATAACTGCTCACCCTCACACTCACCGATTCACAACTCCCCCCTCTCACACACACCGATTCACACTTCCCCTCTCACACTCACCAATTCACATCTGCCCTCTCTCACACTCACCGATTCACACCACCCCCTCTCACACTCACCAATTCACACCTCCCCATTCTCACACTCACCAATTCACACCTCCCCCATTCTCACACTCACCAATTCACACCTCCCCACTCTCACGCTCACCGATTCACACCTCCACACTCTCACACTCACCGATTCACACCTCCACTCTCACACTCACCGAGTCATATCACCCCACTCTCACACTCACCGATTCATACCACCCCTTCTCACACTCAGCGATTCACACCTACCCCATTCTCACACTCACCAATTCACAACTCCCCCCTCTCACACTCACCGATTCACAGCTCCCCACTCTCACACTCACAGATTCACACCTCCAATCTCACACTCACCGATTCACACCTCCACTCTCACACTCACCGATTTAAACCTCCCCACTCTCACACTCACCGATTCACACTTCCACTCTCACACTCACTGATTCACACCTCCACCCTCACACTCACCAATTCACACCTCCACTCTCACACTCACTGATTCACGCCTCCCCCTCTCACATTCACCAATTCGCACCTCCTCACTCTCACACTCACCGATTCACACCTCCCCCATCTCACCCTCATCGATTGACACCTCCCCACTCTCACACTCACTGATTCACACCTCCCCCTCTCACATTCACCGATTCACACCTCCACCTCTCACACTCACCGACTCACACATCCACACACACACTCAACGATTCACACCTACCCAAACTCAAACTCACCGATTCACACCTCC
Source organism: Isurus oxyrinchus (assembly GCA_026770705.1). Lineage (NCBI taxonomy): Eukaryota > Metazoa > Chordata > Chondrichthyes > Lamniformes > Lamnidae > Isurus > Isurus oxyrinchus. Next base: position 128,029 of record JANJGN010000201.1, read on the forward strand.
CCACTCTCACACTCACCGATTCACACCTCCACTCTCACACTCACCGATTCACACCTCCCCACTCTCACACTCACCCATTCACACCTCCCCATTCTCACACTCACCGATTCACACCTCCCCACTCTCACACTCACTGATTCACACCTCCCCCTCTCACATTCACCGATTCAAACCTCCGCCTCTCACACTCACCGATTCACACCTCCACTCACACACTCAATGATTCACACCTACCCAAACTCACACTCACCGATTCACACCTCCCCACCCTCACACTCACCGATTCACACCTCCCCAAACTCACACTCACCAATTCACACCTCCACTCTCACACTCACCGATTCACACCTCCCCACTCTCACACTCACCGATTCACACCTCCCCAAACTCACACTCACCGATTCACACCTCCACTCTCACACTCACCGAGTCACACCACCCCACTCTCACACAGTCATCGATTCACACCTCCCCACTCTCACGCTCACTGATTCACACTCCCCCACTCTCACACTCACGGATTCACACCTCCCCACTGTCACACTCTCTGATTCACACAACCCACGCTCACATTCACCAATTCACACCTCCGCCTCTCACACTCACCGATTCACACCTCCCCCATCTCACCCTCACTGATTGACACCTCCCCACTCTCACACTCACTGATTCACACCTCCCCCTCTCACATTCACCGATTCACAGCTCCACCTCTCACACTCACCGACTCACACATCCGCACACACACTCAACGATTCACACCTACCCAAACTCAAACTCACCGATTCACACCTCCCCACTCTCACACTCTCCGATTCACACCTCCACTCTCACACTTACCGATTCACACCTCCCCACTCTCACACTCACCCATTCACACCTCCCCCCTTTCACAATCACCGATTCACAACTCCCCACTCTCACATCACCGATTCACACCTCCCCCTTCTCACACTCACTGATTCACACCTACCCACTCTCACACTCACTGATTCACACCTCCCCCTCTCAAATTCACCGATTCACACCTCCGCCTCTCACACTCACCGATTCTCAGCTCCCCACTCTCACATTCACCGATTCACACCTCCACTCTCACACTCACCGATTCACACTTCCACTCTCACACTCACCGATTCACACCTCCACCCTCACACTCACCAATTCACACCTCCACTCTCACACTCACCAATTCACACTTCCACTCTCACACTCACCGATTCACACCTCCCCACTCTCACACTCAACGATTCACACCTCCCCTCACACATTCAACGATTCAGACCCCCACTCTCACACTCACCGATTCACACCTCCCCACTCTCACACTCACTGATTCACACTCCCCCACTCTCACACTTACGAATTCACACCTCCCCACTCTCACAACCACCGATTCACCTCCACTCAAACACTCACTGATTCACCCCTCCACTCACACACTCACCGATTCACACCTCCCCACTCTCACCCTTATCGATTGACACCTCCCCACTCTCACACTCACTGATTCACACCTCCCCCTCTCACATTCACCGATTCACACCTCCACCTCTCACACTCACCGATTCACACCTCCACACACACACTCAACGATTCACACCTACCCAAACTCAAACTCACCGATTCACACCTCCCCACTCTCACACTCACCGATTCACACCTCCACTCTCACACTCACCGATTCACACCTCCCCACTCTCACACTCACCCATTCACATCTCCCCACTCTCACACTCACCGATTCACACCTCCCCCATTTCACAATCACTGATTCACACCTCCCCACTCTCACACTCACCGATTCACACCTCCGCCTCTCACTACCACCGATTCACACCTCCGCTCACACACTCAATGATTCACACCTTCCCAAACTCACACTCACCGATTCACACCTCCCCACTCTCACACTCACCGATTCACACCTCCCCAAACTCACACTCACCGATTCACACCTCCACTCTCACACTCACCGATTCACACCTCCCCACTCTCACTCACTGATTCACACCTCCCAAAACTCATACTCACCGATTCACATCTCCCCACTCTCACACTCACTGTGTCACACCACCCCCTCTCACACTCACCAATTCAGATCCTCCCCACTCTCACGCTCACTGATTCGCACTCCCCCACTCTCACACTCATGGATTCACACCTCTCCACTCTCACACTCACCGATTCACAACTCCTCACCCTCACACTCACCGATTCACACCTCCCCACTCTCACACTCAACGATTTACACCTCCCCCCTCACACTCACCAATTCACACCTCCCCACTCTGACACTCACCGAGTCAAACCTCCCCCCTCTCACACTCACCAATTCACACCACCCCACTCTCACACTCACCGATTCAGATCCTCCCCACACTCACACTCACCGACTCACACCTCCACTCTCACACTCACCGATTCACACCTCCACTCTCACAGTCACCGATTCACAGCTCCCCACTCTCACGCTCACTGATTCACACTCCATCACTCTCAGACTCACGGATTCACACCTCCACACTCACACATTCACCGATTCACACTTCCATGCTCACACTAACCGATTCACAGCTCCACTCTCACACTCACTGATCCTCCCCACACTCACACACTCAACGATTCACACCTGCACTCTCACACTCACCGATTCACACTTCCACTCTCACACTCACCAATTCACAGCTCCACTCACACAGTCACCGATTCACACCCTCACTCACAATCACCGATTCACACCTCCACACTCTCATGCTCACTGATTCACACCTCCCCACTCTCACACTCATGGATTCACACCTCCCCACTCTCACACTCACCAATTCACACCTCCTCTCTCACACTCTCTGATTCACAGCTCCACTCCACATTCACCGATTCACACCCTCACTCTCACAATCACCAATTCACACCTCCCCACTCTCACGCTCACTGTTTCACACCTCCACTCTCACACTCACCGAGTCACACCACCCCACTCTCACACAGTCATCGATTCACACCTCCCCACTCTCACGCTCACTGATTCACGCTCCCCCACTCTCACACTCACGGATTCACACCTCCCCACTGTCACACTCTCTGATTCACACAACCCACTCTCACATTCACCAATTCACACCTCCGCCTCTCACACTCACCGATTCACACCTCCCCCATCTCACCCTCACCGATTGACACCTCCCCACTCTCACACTCACTGATTCACACCTCCCCCTCTCACATTCACCGATTCACAGCTCCACCTCTCACACTCACCGACTCACACATCCACACACACACTCAACGATTCACACCTACCCAAACTCAAACTCACCGATTCACACCTCCCCACTCTCACACTCACCGATTCACACCTCCACTCTCACACTTACCGATTCACACCTCCCCACTCTCACACTCACCCATTCACACCTCCCCCCTTTCACAATCACCGATTCACAACTCCCCACTCTCACATCACCGATTCACACCTCCCCCTTCTCACACTCACTGATTCACACCTACCCACTCTCACACTCACTGATTCACACCTCCCCCTCTCAAATTCACCGATTCACACCTCCGCCTCTCACACTCACCGATTCACAGCTCCCCACTCTCACACTCACCGATTCACACCTCCACTCTCACACTCACCGATTCACACTTCCACTCTCACACTCACCGATTCACACCTCCACCCTCACACTCACCAATTCACACCTCCACTCTCACACTCACCAATTCACACTTCCACTCTCACACTCACCGATTCACACCTCCCCACTCTCACACTCAACGATTCACACCTCCCCTCACACATTCAACGATTCAGACCCCCACTCTCACACTCACCGATTCACACCTCCCCACTCTCACACTCACTGATTCACACTCCCCCACTCTCACACTTACGAATTCACACCTCCCCACTCTCACAACCACCGATTCACCTCCACTCAAACACTCACTGATTCACCCCTCCACTCACACACTCACCAATTCACACCTCCCCACTCTCACCCTTATCGATTGACACCTCCCCACTCTCACACTCACTGATTCACACCTCCCCCTCTCACATTCACCGATTCACACCTCCACCTCTCACACTCACCGATTCACACCTCCACACACACACTCAACGATTCACACCTACCCAAACTCAAACTCACCGATTCACACCTCCCCACTCTCACACTCACCGATTCACACCTCCACTCTCACACTCACCGATTCACACCTCCCCACTCTCACACTCACCCATTCACATCTCCCCACTCTCACACTCACTGATTCACACCTCCCCCCTTTCACAATCACTGATTCACACCTCCCCACTCTCACACTCACCGATTCACACCTCCGCCTCTCACTACCACCGATTCACACCTCCGCTCACACACTCAATGATTCACACCTTCCCAAACTCACACTCACCGATTCACACCTCCCCACTCTCACACTCACCGATTCACACCTCCCCAAACTCACACTCACCGATTCACACCTCCACTCTCACACTCACCGATTCACACCTCCCCACTCTCACTCACTGATTCACACCTCCCAAAACTCATACTCACCGATTCACATCTCCCCACTCTCACACTCACTGTGTCACACCACCCCCTCTCACACTCACCAATTCAGATCCTCCCCACTCTCACGCTCACTGATTCGCACTCCCCCACTCTCACACTCATGGATTCACACCTCTCCACTCTCACACTCACCGATTCACAACTCCTCACCCTCACACTCACCGATTCACACCTCCCCACTCTCACACTCAACGATTCACACCTCCCCCCTCACACTCACCAATTCACACCTCCCCACTCTGACACTCACCGAGTCAAACCTCCCCCCTCTCACACTCACCAATTCACACCACCCCACTCTCACACTCACCGATTCAGATCCTCCCCACACTCACACTCACCGACTCACACCTCCACTCTCACACTCACCGATTCACACCTCCACTCTCACAGTCACCGATTCACAGCTCCCCACTCTCACGCTCACTGATTCGCACTCCATCACTCTCAGACTCACGGATTCACACCTCCCCACTCACACATTCACCGATTCATACTTCCACGCTCACACTAACCGATTCACAGCTCCACTCTCACACTCACTGATCCTCCCCACACTCACAGACTCAACGATTCACACCTGCACTCTCACACTCACCGATTCACACTTCCACTCTCACACTCACCAATTCACAGCTCCACTCACACAGTCACCGATTCACACCCTCACTCACAATCACCGATTCACACCTCCACACTCTCATGCTCACTGATTCACACCTCCCCACTCTCACACTCACGGATTCACACCTCCCCACTCTCACACTCACCAATTCACACCTCCTCTCTCACACTCTCTGATTCACAGCTCCACTCCACATTCACCGATTCACACCCTCACTCTCACAATCACCAATTCACACCTCCCCACTCTCACGCTCACTGTTTCACACCCCCAATCACACATTCACCGATTCACACCCCCAATCAGACACTCACAGATTCATACCTCCCCACTCTCACGCTCACTGATTCACACTCCCCCAATATCACACTCAGGTTTCACACCTCTCCACTCTTACACTCATCGATTCACACCTCCACTCTCACACTCACCGATTCACACCTCCACTCTCACACTCACCGATTCAAAACTCCTAACCCTCACACTCACCGATTCACACCTCCCCACTCTCACACTTACCGATTCACACCTCCCCACTCTCACACTCACCAATTCACACCTCCCCACTCTCACACTCACCGAGTCACACCTCCCCATCTCACACTCACCAATTCACACCTCCCCACTCTTACACTCACCGATTCACACCTCTCCACTCTTACACTCAACGAATCACACGTCCACTCTGACACTCACCGATTCACACCTCCACTCTCACACTCACCGATTCATAACTGCTCACCCTCACACTCACCGATTCACAACTCCCCCCTCTCACACACACCGATTCACACTTCCCCTCTCACACTCACCAATTCACATCTGCCCTCTCTCACACTCACCGATTCACACCACCCCCTCTCACACTCACCAATTCACACCTCCCCATTCTCACACTCACCAATTCACACCTCCCCCATTCTCACACTCACCAATTCACACCTCCCCACTCTCACGCTCACCGATTCACACCTCCACACTCTCATACTCACCGATTCACACCTCCACTCTCACACTCACCGAGTCATATCACCCCACTCTCACACTCACCGATTCATACCACCCCTTCTCACACTCAGCGATTCACACCTACCCCATTCTCACACTCACCAATTCACAACTCCCCCCTCTCACACTCATCGATTCACACCTCCACTCTCACACTCACCGATTCACACCTCCACTCTCACACTCACCGATTCAAAACTCCTAACCCTCACACTCACCGATTCACACCTCCCCACTCTCACACTTACCGATTCACACCTCCCCACTCTCACACTCACCAATTCACACCTCCCCACTCTCACACTCACCGAGTCACACCTCCCCATCTCACACTCACCAATTCACACCTCCCCACTCTTACACTCACCGATTCACACCTCTCCACTCTTACACTCAACGAATCACACGTCCACTCTGACACTCACCGATTCACACCTCCACTCTCACACTCACCGATTCATAACTGCTCACCCTCACACTCACCGATTCACAACTCCCCCCTCTCACACACACCGATTCACACTTCCCCTCTCACCCTCACCAATTCACATCTGCCCTCTCTCACACTCACCGAGTCACACCTCCCCCTCTCACACTCACCGATTCACACCACCCCCTCTCACACTCACCAATTCACACCTCCCCATTCTCACACTCACCAATTCACACCTCCCCCATTCTCACACTCACCAATTCACACCTCCCCACTCTCACGCTCACCGATTCACACCTCCACACTCTCATACTCACCGATTCACACCTCCACTCTCACACTCACCGAGTCATATCACCCCACTCTCACACTCACCGATTCATACCACCCCTTCTCACACTCAGCGATTCACACCTACCCCATTCTCACACTCACCAATTCACAACTCCCCCCTCTCACACTCACCGATTCACAGCTCCCCACTCTCACACTCACAGATTCACACCTCCAATCTCACACTCACCGATTCACACCTCCACTCTCACACTCACCGATTTAAACCTCCCCACTCTCACACTCACCGATTCACACTTCCACTCTCACACTCACTGATTCACACCTCCACCCTCACACTCACCAATTCACACCTCCACTCTCACACTCACTGATTCACGCCTCCCCCTCTCACATTCACCAATTCGCACCTCCTCACTCTCACACTCACCGATTCACACCTCCCCCATCTCACCCTCATCGATTGACACCTCCCCACTCTCACACTCACTGATTCACACCTCCCCCTCTCACATTCACCGATTCACACCTCCACCTCTCACACTCACCGACTCACACATCCACACACACACTCAACGATTCACACCTACCCAAACTCAAACTCACCGATTCACACCTCCCCACTCTCACACTCACCGATTCACACCTCCACTCTCACACTCACCGATTCACACCTCCCCACTCTCACACTCACCCATTCACACCTCCCCATTCTCACACTCACCGATTCACACCTCCCCACTCTCACACTCACTGATTCACACCTCCCCCTCTCACATTCACCGATTCAAACCTCCGCCTCTCACACTCACCGATTCACACCTCCACTCACACACTCAATGATTCACACCTACCCAAACTCACACTCACCGATTCACACCTCCCCACCCTCACACTCACCGATTCACACCTCCCCAAACTCACACTCACCAATTCACACCTCCACTCTCACACTCACCGATTCACACCTCCCCACTCTCACACTCACCGATTCACACCTCCCCAAACTCACACTCACCGATTCACACCTCCACTCTCACACTCACCGAGTCACACCACCCCACTCTCACACAGTCATCGATTCACACCTCCCCACTCTCACGCTCACTGATTCACACTCCCCCACTCTCACACTCACGGATTCACACCTCCCCACTGTCACACTCTCTGATTCACACAACCCACGCTCACATTCACCAATTCACACCTCCGCCTCTCACACTCACCGATTCACACCTCCCCCATCTCACCCTCACCGATTGACACCTCCCCACTCTCACACTCACTGATTCACACCTCCCCCTCTCACATTCACCGATTCACAGCTCCACCTCTCACACTCACCGACTCACACATCCGCACACACACTCAACGATTCACACCTACCCAAACTCAAACTCACCGATTCACACCTCCCCACTCTCACACTCTCCGATTCACACCTCCACTCTCACACTTACCGATTCACACCTCCCCACTCTCACACTCACCCATTCACACCTCCCCCCTTTCACAATCACCGATTCACAACTCCCCACTCTCACATCACCGATTCACACCTCCCCCTTCTCACACTCACTGATTCACACCTACCCACTCTCACACTCACTGATTCACACCTCCCCCTCTCAAATTCACCGATTCACACCTCCGCCTCTCACACTCACCGATTCTCAGCTCCCCACTCTCACATTCACCGATTCACACCTCCACTCTCACACTCACCGATTCACACTTCCACTCTCACACTCACCGATTCACACCTCCACCCTCACACTCACCAATTCACACCTCCACTCTCACACTCACCAATTCACACTTCCACTCTCACACTCACCGATTCACACCTCCCCACTCTCACACTCAACGATTCACACCTCCCCTCACACATTCAACGATTCAGACCCCCACTCTCACACTCACCGATTCACACCTCCCCACTCTCACACTCACTGATTCACACTCCCCCACTCTCACACTTACGAATTCACACCTCCCCACTCTCACAACCACCGATTCACCTCCACTCAAACACTCACTGATTCACCCCTCCACTCACACACTCACCGATTCACACCTCCCCACTCTCACCCTTATCGATTGACACCTCCCCACTCTCACACTCACTGATTCACACCTCCCCCTCTCACATTCACCGATTCACACCTCCACCTCTCACACTCACCGATTCACACCTCCACACACACACTCAACGATTCACACCTACCCAAACTCAAACTCACCGATTCACACCTCCCCACTCTCACACTCACCGATTCACACCTCCACTCTCACACTCACCGATTCACACCTCCCCACTCTCACACTCACCCATTCACATCTCCCCACTCTCACACTCACCGATTCACACCTCCCCCATTTCACAATCACTGATTCACACCTCCCCACTCTCACACTCACCGATTCACACCTCCGCCTCTCACTACCACCGATTCACACCTCCGCTCACACACTCAATGATTCACACCTTCCCAAACTCACACTCACCGATTCACACCTCCCCACTCTCACACTCACCGATTCACACCTCCCCAAACTCACACTCACCGATTCACACCTCCACTCTCACACTCACCGATTCACACCTCCCCACTCTCACTCACTGATTCACACCTCCCAAAACTCATACTCACCGATTCACATCTCCCCACTCTCACACTCACTGTGTCACACCACCCCCTCTCACACTCACCAATTCAGATCCTCCCCACTCTCACGCTCACTGATTCGCACTCCCCCACTCTCACACTCATGGATTCACACCTCTCCACTCTCACACTCACCGATTCACAACTCCTCACCCTCACACTCACCGATTCACACCTCCCCACTCTCACACTCAACGATTTACACCTCCCCCCTCACACTCACCAATTCACACCTCCCCACTCTGACACTCACCGAGTCAAACCTCCCCCCTCTCACACTCACCAATTCACACCACCCCACTCTCACACTCACCGATTCAGATCCTCCCCACACTCACACTCACCGACTCACACCTCCACTCTCACACTCACCGATTCACACCTCCACTCTCACAGTCACCGATTCACAGCTCCCCACTCTCACGCTCACTGATTCACACTCCATCACTCTCAGACTCACGGATTCACACCTCCACACTCACACATTCACCGATTCACACTTCCACGCTCACACTAACCGATTCACAGCTCCACTCTCACACTCACTGATCCTCCCCACACTCACACACTCAACGATTCACACCTGCACTCTCACACTCACCGATTCACACTTCCACTCTCACACTCACCAATTCACAGCTCCACTCACACAGTCACCGATTCACACCCTCACTCACAATCACCGATTCACACCTCCACACTCTCATGCTCACTGATTCACACCTCCCCACTCTCACACTCATGGATTCACACCTCCCCACTCTCACACTCACCAATTCACACCTCCTCTCTCACACTCTCTGATTCACAGCTCCACTCCACATTCACCGATTCACACCCTCACTCTCACAATCACCAATTCACACCTCCCCACTCTCACGCTCACTGTTTCACACCTCCACTCTCACACTCACCGAGTCACACCACCCCACTCTCACACAGTCATCGATTCACACCTCCCCACTCTCACGCTCACTGATTCACGCTCCCCCACTCTCACACTCACGGATTCACACCTCCCCACTGTCACACTCTCTGATTCACACAACCCACTCTCACATTCACCAATTCACACCTCCGCCTCTCACACTCACCGATTCACACCTCCCCCATCTCACCCTCACCGATTGACACCTCCCCACTCTCACACTCACTGATTCACACCTCCCCCTCTCACATTCACCGATTCACAGCTCCACCTCTCACACTCACCGACTCACACATCCACACACACACTCAACGATTCACACCTACCCAAACTCAAACTCACCGATTCACACCTCCCCACTCTCACACTCACCGATTCACACCTCCACTCTCACACTTACCGATTCACACCTCCCCACTCTCACACTCACCCATTCACACCTCCCCCCTTTCACAATCACCGATTCACAACTCCCCACTCTCACATCACCGATTCACACCTCCCCCTTCTCACACTCACTGATTCACACCTACCCACTCTCACACTCACTGATTCACACCTCCCCCTCTCAAATTCACCGATTCACACCTCCGCCTCTCACACTCACCGATTCACAGCTCCCCACTCTCACACTCACCGATTCACACCTCCACTCTCACACTCACCGATTCACACTTCCACTCTCACACTCACCGATTCACACCTCCACCCTCACACTCACCAATTCACACCTCCACTCTCACACTCACCAATTCACACTTCCACTCTCACACTCACCGATTCACACCTCCCCACTCTCACACTCAACGATTCACACCTCCCCTCACACATTCAACGATTCAGACCCCCACTCTCACACTCACCGATTCACACCTCCCCACTCTCACACTCACTGATTCACACTCCCCCACTCTCACACTTACGAATTCACACCTCCCCACTCTCACAACCACCGATTCACCTCCACTCAAACACTCACTGATTCACCCCTCCACTCACACACTCACCAATTCACACCTCCCCACTCTCACCCTTATCGATTGACACCTCCCCACTCTCACACTCACTGATTCACACCTCCCCCTCTCACATTCACCGATTCACACCTCCACCTCTCACACTCACCGATTCACACCTCCACACACACACTCAACGATTCACACCTACCCAAACTCAAACTCACCGATTCACACCTCCCCACTCTCACACTCACCGATTCACACCTCCACTCTCACACTCACCGATTCACACCTCCCCACTCTCACACTCACCCATTCACATCTCCCCACTCTCACACTCACTGATTCACACCTCCCCCCTTTCACAATCACTGATTCACACCTCCCCACTCTCACACTCACCGATTCACACCTCCGCCTCTCACTACCACCGATTCACACCTCCACACACACACTCAACGATTCACACCTACCCAAACTCAAACTCACCGATTCACACCTCCCCACTCTCACACTCACCGATTCACACCTCCACTCTCACACTCACCGATTCACACCTCCCCACTCTCACACTCACCCATTCACATCTCCCCACTCTCACACTCACTGATTCACACCTCCCCCCTTTCACAATCACTGATTCACACCTCCCCACTCTCACACTCACCGATTCACACCTCCGCCTCTCACTACCACCGATTCACACCTCCGCTCACACACTCAATGATTCACACCTTCCCAAACTCACACTCACCGATTCACACCTCCCCACTCTCACACTCACCGATTCACACCTCCCCAAACTCACACTCACCGATTCACACCTCCACTCTCACACTCACCGATTCACACCTCCCCACTCTCACTCACTGATTCACACCTCCCAAAACTCATACTCACCGATTCACATCTCCCCACTCTCACACTCACTGTGTCACACCACCCCCTCTCACACTCACCAATTCAGATCCTCCCCACTCTCACGCTCACTGATTCGCACTCCCCCACTCTCACACTCATGGATTCACACCTCTCCACTCTCACACTCACCGATTCACAACTCCTCACCCTCACACTCACCGATTCACACCTCCCCACTCTCACACTCAACGATTCACACCTCCCCCCTCACACTCACCAATTCACACCTCCCCACTCTGACACTCACCGAGTCAAACCTCCCCCCTCTCACACTCACCAATTCACACCACCCCACTCTCACACTCACCGATTCAGATCCTCCCCACACTCACACTCACCGACTCACACCTCCACTCTCACACTCACCGATTCACACCTCCACTCTCACAGTCACCGATTCACAGCTCCCCACTCTCACGCTCACTGATTCGCACTCCATCACTCTCAGACTCACGGATTCACACCTCCCCACTCACACATTCACCGATTCATACTTCCACGCTCACACTAACCGATTCACAGCTCCACTCTCACACTCACTGATCCTCCCCACACTCACAGACTCAACGATTCACACCTGCACTCTCACACTCACCGATTCACACTTCCACTCTCACACTCACCAATTCACAGCTCCACTCACACAGTCACCGATTCACACCCTCACTCACAATCACCGATTCACACCTCCACACTCTCATGCTCACTGATTCACACCTCCCCACTCTCACACTCACGGATTCACACCTCCCCACTCTCACACTCACCAATTCACACCTCCTCTCTCACACTCTCTGATTCACAGCTCCACTCCACATTCACCGATTCACACCCTCACTCTCACAATCACCAATTCACACCTCCCCACTCTCACGCTCACTGTTTCACACCCCCAATCACACATTCACCGATTCACACCCCCAATCAGACACTCACAGATTCATACCTCCCCACTCTCACGCTCACTGATTCACACTCCCCCAATATCACACTCAGGTTTCACACCTCTCCACTCTTACACTCATCGATTCACACCTCCACTCTCACACTCACCGATTCACACCTCCACTCTCACACTCACCGATTCAAAACTCCTAACCCTCACACTCACCGATTCACACCTCCCCACTCTCACACTTACCGATTCACACCTCCCCACTCTCACACTCACCAATTCACACCTCCCCACTCTCACACTCACCGAGTCACACCTCCCCATCTCACACTCACCAATTCACACCTCCCCACTCTTACACTCACCGATTCACACCTCTCCACTCTTACACTCAACGAATCACACGTCCACTCTGACACTCACCGATTCACACCTCCACTCTCACACTCACCGATTCATAACTGCTCACCCTCACACTCACCGATTCACAACTCCCCCCTCTCACACACACCGATTCACACTTCCCCTCTCACACTCACCAATTCACATCTGCCCTCTCTCACACTCACCGAGTCACACCTCCCCCTCTCACACTCACCGATTCACACCACCCCCTCTCACACTCACCAATTCACACCTCCCCATTCTCACACTCACCAATTCACACCTCCCCCATTCTCACACTCACCAATTCACACCTCCCCACTCTCACGCTCACCGATTCACACCTCCACACTCTCATACTCACCGATTCACACCTCCACTCTCACACTCACCGAGTCATATCACCCCACTCTCACACTCACCGATTCATACCACCCCTTCTCACACTCAGCGATTCACACCTACCCCATTCTCACACTCACCAATTCACAACTCCCCCCTCTCACACTCACCGATTCACAGCTCCCCACTCTCACACTCACAGATTCACACCTCCAATCTCACACTCACCGATTCACACCTCCACTCTCACACTCACCGATTTAAACCTCCCCACTCTCACACTCACCGATTCACACTTCCACTCTCACACTCACTGATTCACACCTCCACCCTCACACTCACCAATTCACACCTCCACTCTCACACTCACTGATTCACGCCTCCCCCTCTCACATTCACCAATTCGCACCTCCTCACTCTCACACTCACTGATTCACACCTCCCCCATCTCACCCTCATCGATTGACACCTCCCCACTCTCACACTCACTGATTCACACCTCCCCCTCTCACATTCACCGATTCACACCTCCACCTCTCACACTCACCGACTCACACATCCACACACACACTCAACGATTCACACCTACCCAAACTCAAACTCACCGATTCACACCTCCCCACTCTCACACTCACCGATTCACACCTCCACTCTCACACTCACCGATTCACACCTCCCCACTCTCACACTCACCCATTCACACCTCCCCATTCTCACACTCACCGATTCACACCTCCCCACTCTCACACTCACTGATTCACACCTCCCCCTCTCACATTCACCGATTCAAACCTCCGCCTCTCACACTCACCGATTCACACCTCCACTCACACACTCAATGATTCACACCTACCCAAACTCACACTCACCGATTCACACCTCCCCACCCTCACACTCACCGATTCACACCTCCCCAAACTCACACTCACCAATTCACACCTCCACTCTCACACTCACCGATTCATACCTCCCCACTCTCACACTCACCGATTCACACCTCCCCAAACTCACACTCACCGATTCACACCTCCACTCTCACACTCACCGAGTCACACCACCCCACTCTCACACAGTCATCGATTCACACCTCCCCACTCTCACGCTCACTGATTCACACTCCCCCACTCTCACACTCACGGATTCACACCTCCCCACTGTCACACTCTCTGATTCACACAACCCACGCTCACATTCACCAATTCACACCTCCGCCTCTCACACTCACCGATTCACACCTCCCCCATCTCACCCTCACCGATTGACACCTCCCCACTCTCACACTCACTGATTCACACCTCCCCCTCTCACATTCACCGATTCACAGCTCCACCTCTCACACTCACCGACTCACACATCCGCACACACACTCAACGATTCACACCTACCCAAACTCAAACTCACCGATTCACACCTCCCCACTCTCACACTCTCCGATTCACACCTCCACTCTCACACTTACCGATTCACACCTCCCCACTCTCACACTCACCCATTCACACCTCCCCCCTTTCACAATCACCGATTCACAACTCCCCACTCTCACATCACCGATTCACACCTCCCCCTTCTCACACTCACTGATTCACACCTACCCACTCTCACACTCACTGATTCACACCTCCCCCTCTCAAATTCACCGATTCACACCTCCGCCTCTCACACTCACCGATTCTCAGCTCCCCACTCTCACATTCACCGATTCACACCTCCACTCTCACACTCACCGATTCACACTTCCACTCTCACACTCACCGATTCACACCTCCACCCTCACACTCACCAATTCACACCTCCACTCTCACACTCACCAATTCACACTTCCACTCTCACACTCACCGATTCACACCTCCCCACTCTCACACTCAACGATTCACACCTCCCCTCACACATTCAACGATTCAGACCCCCACTCTCACACTCACCGATTCACACCTCCCCACTCTCACACTCACTGATTCACACTCCCCCACTCTCACACTTACGAATTCACACCTCCCCACTCTCACAACCACCGATTCACCTCCACTCAAACACTCACTGATTCACCCCTCCACTCACACACTCACCGATTCACACCTCCCCACTCTCACCCTTATCGATTGACACCTCCCCACTCTCACACTCACTGATTCACACCTCCCCCTCTCACATTCACCGATTCACACCTCCACCTCTCACACTCACCGATTCACACCTCCACACACACACTCAACGATTCACACCTACCCAAACTCAAACTCACCGATTCACACCTCCCCACTCTCACACTCACCGATTCACACCTCCACTCTCACACTCACCGATTCACACCTCCCCACTCTCACACTCACCCATTCACATCTCCCCACTCTCACACTCACCGATTCACACCTCCCCCATTTCACAATCACTGATTCACACCTCCCCACTCTCACACTCACCGATTCACACCTCCGCCTCTCACTACCACCGATTCACACCTCCGCTCACACACTCAATGATTCACACCTTCCCAAACTCACACTCACCGATTCACACCTCCCCACTCTCACACTCACCGATTCACACCTCCCCAAACTCACACTCACCGATTCACACCTCCACTCTCACACTCACCGATTCACACCTCCCCACTCTCACTCACTGATTCACACCTCCCAAAACTCATACTCACCGATTCACATCTCCCCACTCTCACACTCACTGTGTCACACCACCCCCTCTCACACTCACCAATTCAGATCCTCCCCACTCTCACGCTCACTGATTCGCACTCCCCCACTCTCACACTCATGGATTCACACCTCTCCACTCTCACACTCACCGATTCACAACTCCTCACCCTCACACTCACCGATTCACACCTCCCCACTCTCACACTCAACGATTTACACCTCCCCCCTCACACTCACCAATTCACACCTCCCCACTCTGACACTCACCGAGTCAAACCTCCCCCCTCTCACACTCACCAATTCACACCACCCCACTCTCACACTCACCGATTCAGATCCTCCCCACACTCACACTCACCGACTCACACCTCCACTCTCACACTCACCGATTCACACCTCCACTCTCACAGTCACCGATTCACAGCTCCCCACTCTCACGCTCACTGATTCACACTCCATCACTCTCAGACTCACGGATTCACACCTCCACACTCACACATTCACCGATTCACACTTCCACGCTCACACTAACCGATTCACAGCTCCACTCTCACACTCACTGATCCTCCCCACACTCACACACTCAACGATTCACACCTGCACTCTCACACTCACCGATTCACACTTCCACTCTCACACTCACCAATTCACAGCTCCACTCACACAGTCACCGATTCACACCCTCACTCACAATCACCGATTCACACCTCCACACTCTCATGCTCACTGATTCACACCTCCCCACTCTCACACTCATGGATTCACACCTCCCCACTCTCACACTCACCAATTCACACCTCCTCTCTCACACTCTCTGATTCACAGCTCCACTCCACATTCACCGATTCACACCCTCACTCTCACAATCACCAATTCACACCTCCCCACTCTCACGCTCACTGTTTCACACCTCCACTCTCACACTCACCGAGTCACACCACCCCACTCTCACACAGTCATCGATTCACACCTCCCCACTCTCACGCTCACTGATTCACGCTCCCCCACTCTCACACTCACGGATTCACACCTCCCCACTGTCACACTCTCTGATTCACACAACCCACTCTCACATTCACCAATTCACACCTCCGCCTCTCACACTCACCGATTCACACCTCCCCCATCTCACCCTCACCGATTGACACCTCCCCACTCTCACACTCACTGATTCACACCTCCCCCTCTCACATTCACCGATTCACAGCTCCACCTCTCACACTCACCGACTCACACATCCACACACACACTCAACGATTCACACCTACCCAAACTCAAACTCACCGATTCACACCTCCCCACTCTCACACTCACCGATTCACACCTCCACTCTCACACTTACCGATTCACACCTCCCCACTCTCACACTCACCCATTCACACCTCCCCCCTTTCACAATCACCGATTCACAACTCCCCACTCTCACATCACCGATTCACACCTCCCCCTTCTCACACTCACTGATTCACACCTACCCACTCTCACACTCACTGATTCACACCTCCCCCTCTCAAATTCACCGATTCACACCTCCGCCTCTCACACTCACCGATTCACAGCTCCCCACTCTCACACTCACCGATTCACACCTCCACTCTCACACTCACCGATTCACACTTCCACTCTCACACTCACCGATTCACACCTCCACCCTCACACTCACCAATTCACACCTCCACTCTCACACTCACCAATTCACACTTCCACTCTCACACTCACCGATTCACACCTCCCCACTCTCACACTCAACGATTCACACCTCCCCTCACACATTCAACGATTCAGACCCCCACTCTCACACTCACCGATTCACACCTCCCCACTCTCACACTCACTGATTCACACTCCCCCACTCTCACACTTACGAATTCACACCTCCCCACTCTCACAACCACCGATTCACCTCCACTCAAACACTCACTGATTCACCCCTCCACTCACACACTCACCAATTCACACCTCCCCACTCTCACCCTTATCGATTGACACCTCCCCACTCTCACACTCACTGATTCACACCTCCCCCTCTCACATTCACCGATTCACACCTCCACCTCTCACACTCACCGATTCACACCTCCACACACACACTCAACGATTCACACCTACCCAAACTCAAACTCACCGATTCACACCTCCCCACTCTCACACTCACCGATTCACACCTCCACTCTCACACTCACCGATTCACACCTCCCCACTCTCACACTCACCCATTCACATCTCCCCACTCTCACACTCACTGATTCACACCTCCCCCCTTTCACAATCACTGATTCACACCTCCCCACTCTCACACTCACCGATTCACACCTCCGCCTCTCACTACCACCGATTCACACCTCCGCTCACACACTCAATGATTCACACCTTCCCAAACTCACACTCACCGATTCACACCTCCCCACTCTCACACTCACCGATTCACACCTCCCCAAACTCACACTCACCGATTCACACCTCCACTCTCACACTCACCGATTCACACCTCCCCACTCTCACTCACTGATTCACACCTCCCAAAACTCATACTCACCGATTCACATCTCCCCACTCTCACACTCACTGTGTCACACCACCCCCTCTCACACTCACCAATTCAGATCCTCCCCACTCTCACGCTCACTGATTCGCACTCCCCCACTCTCACACTCATGGATTCACACCTCTCCACTCTCACACTCACCGATTCACAACTCCTCACCCTCACACTCACTGATTCACACCTCCCCACTCTCACACTCAACGATTCACACCTCCCCCCTCACACTCACCAATTCACACCTCCCCACTCTGACACTCACCGAGTCAAACCTCCCCCCTCTCACACTCACCAATTCACACCACCCCACTCTCACACTCACCGATTCAGATCCTCCCCACACTCACACTCACCGACTCACACCTCCACTCTCACCGATTCACACCTCCACTCTCACAGTCACCGATTCACAGCTCCCCACTCTCACGCTCACTGATTCGCACTCCATCACTCTCAGACTCACGGATTCACACCTCCCCACTCACACATTCACCGATTCATACTTCCACGCTCACACTAACCGATTCACAGCTCCACTCTCACACTCACTGATCCTCCCCACACTCACAGACTCAACGATTCACACCTGCACTCTCACACTCACCGATTCACACTTCCACTCTCACACTCACCAATTCACAGCTCCACTCACACAGTCACCGATTCACACCCTCACTCACAATCACCGATTCACACCTCCACACTCTCATGCTCACTGATTCACACCTCCCCACTCTCACACTCACGGATTCACACCTCCCCACTCTCACACTCACCAATTCACACCTCCTCTCTCACACTCTCTGATTCACAGCTCCACTCCACATTCACTGATTCACACCCTCACTCTCACAATCACCAATTCACACCTCCCCACTCTCACGCTCACTGTTTCACACCCCCAATCACACATTCACCGATTCACACCCCCAATCAGACACTCACAGATTCATACCTCCCCACTCTCACGCTCACTGATTCACACTCCCCCAATATCACACTCAGGTTTCACACCTCTCCACTCTTACACTCATCGATTCACACCTCCACTCTCACACTCACCGATTCACACCTCCACTCTCACACTCACCGATTCAAAACTCCTAACCCTCACACTCACCGATTCACACCTCCCCACTCTCACACTTACCGATTCACACCTCCCCACTCTCACACTCACCAATTCACACCTCCCCACTCTCACACTCACCGAGTCACACCTCCCCATCTCACACTCACCAATTCACACCTCCCCACTCTTACACTCACCGATTCACACCTCTCCACTCTTACACTCAACGAATCACACGTCCACTCTGACACTCACCGATTCACACCTCCACTCTCACACTCACCGATTCATAACTGCTCACCCTCACACTCACCGATTCACAACTCCCCCCTCTCACACACACCGATTCACACTTCCCCTCTCACACTCACCAATTCACATCTGCCCTCTCTCACACTCACCGAGTCACACCTCCCCCTCTCACACTCACCGATTCACACCACCCCCTCTCACACTCACCAATTCACACCTCCCCATTCTCACACTCACCAATTCACACCTCCCCCATTCTCACACTCACCAATTCACACCTCCCCACTCTCACGCTCACCGATTCACACCTCCACACTCTCATACTCACCGATTCACACCTCCACTCTCACACTCACCGAGTCATATCACCCCACTCTCACACTCACCGATTCATACCACCCCTTCTCACACTCAGCGATTCACACCTACCCCATTCTCACACTCACCAATTCACAACTCCCCCCTCTCACACTCACCGATTCACAGCTCCCCACTCTCACACTCACAGATTCACACCTCCAATCTCACACTCACCGATTCACACCTCCACTCTCACACTCACCGATTTAAACCTCCCCACTCTCACACTCACCGATTCACACTTCCACTCTCACACTCACTGATTCACACCTCCACCCTCACACTCACCAATTCACACCTCCACTCTCACACTCACTGATTCACGCCTCCCCCTCTCACATTCACCAATTCGCACCTCCTCACTCTCACACTCACCGATTCACACCTCCCCCATCTCACCCTCATCGATTGACACCTCCCCACTCTCACACTCACTGATTCACACCTCCCCCTCTCACATTCACCGATTCACACCTCCACCTCTCACACTCACCGACTCACACATCCACACACACACTCAACGATTCACACCTACCCAAACTCAAACTCACCGATTCACACCTCCCCACTCTCACACTCACCGATTCACACCTCCACTCTCACACTCACCGATTCACACCTCCCCACTCTCACACTCACCCATTCACACCTCCCCATTCTCACACTCACCGATTCACACCTCCCCACTCTCACACTCACTGATTCACACCTCCCCCTCTCACATTCACCGATTCAAACCTCCGCCTCTCACACTCACCGATTCACACCTCCACTCACACACTCAATGATTCACACCTACCCAAACTCACACTCACCGATTCACACCTCCCCACCCTCACACTCACCGATTCACACCTCCCCAAACTCACACTCACCAATTCACACCTCCACTCTCACACTCACCGATTCACACCTCCCCACTCTCACACTCACCGATTCACACCTCCCCAAACTCACACTCACCGATTCACACCTCCACTCTCACACTCACCGAGTCACACCACCCCACTCTCACACAGTCATCGATTCACACCTCCCCACTCTCACGCTCACTGATTCACACTCCCCCACTCTCACACTCACGGATTCACACCTCCCCACTGTCACACTCTCTGATTCACACAACCCACGCTCACATTCACCAATTCACACCTCCGCCTCTCACACTCACCGATTCACACCTCCCCCATCTCACCCTCACCGATTGACACCTCCCCACTCTCACACTCACTGATTCACACCTCCCCCTCTCACATTCACCGATTCACAGCTCCACCTCTCACACTCACCGACTCACACATCCGCACACACACTCAACGATTCACACCTACCCAAACTCAAACTCACCGATTCACACCTCCCCACTCTCACACTCTCCGATTCACACCTCCACTCTCACACTTACCGATTCACACCTCCCCACTCTCACACTCACCCATTCACACCTCCCCCCTTTCACAATCACCGATTCACAACTCCCCACTCTCACATCACCGATTCACACCTCCCCCTTCTCACACTCACTGATTCACACCTACCCACTCTCACACTCACTGATTCACACCTCCCCCTCTCAAATTCACCGATTCACACCTCCGCCTCTCACACTCACCGATTCTCAGCTCCCCACTCTCACATTCACCGATTCACACCTCCACTCTCACACTCACCGATTCACACTTCCACTCTCACACTCACCGATTCACACCTCCACCCTCACACTCACCAATTCACACCTCCACTCTCACACTCACCAATTCACACTTCCACTCTCACACTCACCGATTCACACCTCCCCACTCTCACACTCAACGATTCACACCTCCCCTCACACATTCAACGATTCAGACCCCCACTCTCACACTCACCGATTCAC
Source organism: Isurus oxyrinchus (assembly GCA_026770705.1). NCBI lineage: Eukaryota > Metazoa > Chordata > Chondrichthyes > Lamniformes > Lamnidae > Isurus > Isurus oxyrinchus. Next base: position 150,832 of record JANJGN010000201.1, read on the forward strand.
ACCTCCCCACTCTCACACTCACTGATTCACACTCCCCCACTCTCACACTTACGAATTCACACCTCCCCACTCTCACAACCACCGATTCACCTCCACTCAAACACTCACTGATTCACCCCTCCACTCACACACTCACCGATTCACACCTCCCCACTCTCACCCTTATCGATTGACACCTCCCCACTCTCACACTCACTGATTCACACCTCCCCCTCTCACATTCACCGATTCACACCTCCACCTCTCACACTCACCGATTCACACCTCCACACACACACTCAACGATTCACACCTACCCAAACTCAAACTCACCGATTCACACCTCCCCACTCTCACACTCACCGATTCACACCTCCACTCTCACACTCACCGATTCACACCTCCCCACTCTCACACTCACCCATTCACATCTCCCCACTCTCACACTCACCGATTCACACCTCCCCCATTTCACAATCACTGATTCACACCTCCCCACTCTCACACTCACCGATTCACACCTCCGCCTCTCACTACCACCGATTCACACCTCCGCTCACACACTCAATGATTCACACCTTCCCAAACTCACACTCACCGATTCACACCTCCCCACTCTCACACTCACCGATTCACACCTCCCCAAACTCACACTCACCGATTCACACCTCCACTCTCACACTCACCGATTCACACCTCCCCACTCTCACTCACTGATTCACACCTCCCAAAACTCATACTCACCGATTCACATCTCCCCACTCTCACACTCACTGTGTCACACCACCCCCTCTCACACTCACCAATTCAGATCCTCCCCACTCTCACGCTCACTGATTCGCACTCCCCCACTCTCACACTCATGGATTCACACCTCTCCACTCTCACACTCACCGATTCACAACTCCTCACCCTCACACTCACCGATTCACACCTCCCCACTCTCACACTCAACGATTTACACCTCCCCCCTCACACTCACCAATTCACACCTCCCCACTCTGACACTCACCGAGTCAAACCTCCCCCCTCTCACACTCACCAATTCACACCACCCCACTCTCACACTCACCGATTCAGATCCTCCCCACACTCACACTCACCGACTCACACCTCCACTCTCACACTCACCGATTCACACCTCCACTCTCACAGTCACCGATTCACAGCTCCCCACTCTCACGCTCACTGATTCACACTCCATCACTCTCAGACTCACGGATTCACACCTCCACACTCACACATTCACCGATTCACACTTCCACGCTCACACTAACCGATTCACAGCTCCACTCTCACACTCACTGATCCTCCCCACACTCACACACTCAACGATTCACACCTGCACTCTCACACTCACCGATTCACACTTCCACTCTCACACTCACCAATTCACAGCTCCACTCACACAGTCACCAATTCACACCCTCACTCACAATCACCGATTCACACCTCCACACTCTCATGCTCACTGATTCACACCTCCCCACTCTCACACTCATGGATTCACACCTCCCCACTCTCACACTCACCAATTCACACCTCCTCTCTCACACTCTCTGATTCACAGCTCCACTCCACATTCACCGATTCACACCCTCACTCTCACAATCACCAATTCACACCTCCCCACTCTCACGCTCATTGTTTCACACCTCCACTCTCACACTCACCGAGTCACACCACCCCACTCTCACACAGTCATCGATTCACACCTCCCCACTCTCACGCTCACTGATTCACGCTCCCCCACTCTCACACTCACGGATTCACACCTCCCCACTGTCACACTCTCTGATTCACACAACCCACTCTCACATTCACCAATTCACACCTCCGCCTCTCACACTCACCGATTCACACCTCCCCCATCTCACCCTCACCGATTGACACCTCCCCACTCTCACACTCACTGATTCACACCTCCCCCTCTCACATTCACCGATTCACAGCTCCACCTCTCACACTCACCGACTCACACATCCACACACACACTCAACGATTCACACCTACCCAAACTCAAACTCACCGATTCACACCTCCCCACTCTCACACTCACCGATTCACACCTCCACTCTCACACTTACCGATTCACACCTCCCCACTCTCACACTCACCCATTCACACCTCCCCCCTTTCACAATCACCGATTCACAACTCCCCACTCTCACATCACCGATTCACACCTCCCCCTTCTCACACTCACTGATTCACACCTACCCACTCTCACACTCACTGATTCACACCTCCCCCTCTCAAATTCACCGATTCACACCTCCGCCTCTCACACTCACCGATTCACAGCTCCCCACTCTCACACTCACCGATTCACACCTCCACTCTCACACTCACCGATTCACACTTCCACTCTCACACTCACCGATTCACACCTCCACCCTCACACTCACCAATTCACACCTCCACTCTCACACTCACCAATTCACACTTCCACTCTCACACTCACCGATTCACACCTCCCCACTCTCACACTCAACGATTCACACCTCCCCTCACACATTCAACGATTCAGACCCCCACTCTCACACTCACCGATTCACACCTCCCCACTCTCACACTCACTGATTCACACTCCCCCACTCTCACACTTACGAATTCACACCTCCCCACTCTCACAACCACCGATTCACCTCCACTCAAACACTCACTGATTCACCCCTCCACTCACACACTCACCAATTCACACCTCCCCACTCTCACCCTTATCGATTGACACCTCCCCACTCTCACACTCACTGATTCACACCTCCCCCTCTCACATTCACCGATTCACACCTCCACCTCTCACACTCACCGATTCACACCTCCACACACACACTCAACGATTCACACCTACCCAAACTCAAACTCACCGATTCACACCTCCCCACTCTCACACTCACCGATTCACACCTCCACTCTCACACTCACCGATTCACACCTCCCCACTCTCACACTCACCCATTCACATCTCCCCACTCTCACACTCACTGATTCACACCTCCCCCCTTTCACAATCACTGATTCACACCTCCCCACTCTCACACTCACCGATTCACACCTCCGCCTCTCACTACCACCGATTCACACCTCCGCTCACACACTCAATGATTCACACCTTCCCAAACTCACACTCACCGATTCACACCTCCCCACTCTCACACTCACCGATTCACACCTCCCCAAACTCACACTCACCGATTCACACCTCCACTCTCACACTCACCGATTCACACCTCCCCACTCTCACTCACTGATTCACACCTCCCAAAACTCATACTCACCGATTCACATCTCCCCACTCTCACACTCACTGTGTCACACCACCCCCTCTCACACTCACCAATTCAGATCCTCCCCACTCTCACGCTCACTGATTCGCACTCCCCCACTCTCACACTCATGGATTCACACCTCTCCACTCTCACACTCACCGATTCACAACTCCTCACCCTCACACTCACCGATTCACACCTCCCCACTCTCACACTCAACGATTCACACCTCCCCCCTCACACTCACCAATTCACACCTCCCCACTCTGACACTCACCGAGTCAAACCTCCCCCCTCTCACACTCACCAATTCACACCACCCCACTCTCACACTCACTGATTCAGATCCTCCCCACACTCACACTCACCGACTCACACCTCCACTCTCACACTCACCGATTCACACCTCCACTCTCACAGTCACCGATTCACAGCTCCCCACTCTCACGCTCACTGATTCACACTCCATCACTCTCAGACTCACGGATTCACACCTCCCCACTCACACATTCACCGATTCATACTTCCACGCTCACACTAACCGATTCACAGCTCCACTCTCACACTCACTGATCCTCCCCACACTCACAGACTCAACGATTCACACCTGCACTCTCACACTCACCGATTCACACTTCCACTCTCACACTCACCAATTCACAGCTCCACTCACACAGTCACCGATTCACACCCTCACTCACAATCACCGATTCACACCTCCACACTCTCATGCTCACTGATTCACACCTCCCCACTCTCACACTCACGGATTCACACCTCCCCACTCTCACACTCACCAATTCACACCTCCTCTCTCACACTCTCTGATTCACAGCTCCACTCCACATTCACCGATTCACACCCTCACTCTCACAATCACCAATTCACACCTCCCCACTCTCACGCTCACTGTTTCACACCCCCAATCACACATTCACCGATTCACACCCCCAATCAGACACTCACAGATTCATACCTCCCCACTCTCACGCTCACTGATTCACACTCCCCCAATATCACACTCAGGTTTCACACCTCTCCACTCTTACACTCATCGATTCACACCTCCACTCTCACACTCACCGATTCACACCTCCACTCTCACACTCACCGATTCAAAACTCCTAACCCTCACACTCACCGATTCACACCTCCCCACTCTCACACTTACCGATTCACACCTCCCCACTCTCACACTCACCAATTCACACCTCCCCACTCTCACACTCACCGAGTCACACCTCCCCATCTCACACTCACCAATTCACACCTCCCCACTCTTACACTCACCGATTCACACCTCTCCACTCTTACACTCAACGAATCACACGTCCACTCTGACACTCACCGATTCACACCTCCACTCTCACACTCACCGATTCATAACTGCTCACCCTCACACTCACCGATTCACAACTCCCCCCTCTCACACACACCGATTCACACTTCCCCTCTCACACTCACCAATTCACATCTGCCCTCTCTCACACTCACCGAGTCACACCTCCCCCTCTCACACTCACCGATTCACACCACCCCCTCTCACACTCACCAATTCACACCTCCCCATTCTCACACTCACCAATTCACACCTCCCCCATTCTCACACTCACCAATTCACACCTCCCCACTCTCACGCTCACCGATTCACACCTCCACACTCTCACACTCACCGATTCACACCTCCACTCTCACACTCACCGAGTCATATCACCCCACTCTCACACTCACCGATTCATACCACCCCTTCTCACACTCAGCGATTCACACCTACCCCATTCTCACACTCACCAATTCACAACTCCCCCCTCTCACACTCACCGATTCACAGCTCCCCACTTTCACACTCACCGATTCACACCTCCACTCTCACACACACCGATTCACACCTCCCCTCACACATTCACTGATTCAGACCCCCACTCTCACACTCACCGATTCACACCTCCCCACTCTCACGATCACTGATTCACACTCCCCCACTCTCACACTTACGGATTCACACCTCCCCACTCTCACAAACACCGATTCACCTCCACTCACACACTCACCGATTCACACCTCCCCACTCTCACACTCACCGATTCACACATCCCCCCTTTCACAATCACCGATTCACACCTCCCCACTGTCACACTCACCGATTCACACCTCCCCCTTCTCACACTCACCGATTCACACCTCCCCACTCTCACACTCACTGATTCACACCTCCCCCTCTCACATTCACCGATTCACACGTCCGCCTCTCACACTCACCGATTCACAGCACCCTACTCTCACACTCACCGATTCACACATCCACTCTCACACTCACCAATTCAGACCCCCACTCTCACACTCACCGATTCACACCTCCCCACTCTCACGCTCACTGATTCACACTTCTCCACTCACACACTCACCGATTCATACCTCTCCACTCTCACACTCACCGATTCACACCTCCCGCCTTTCACAATCACCGATTCACACCTCCCACTCTCAAACTCACTGATTGACACCTCCCCCTTCTCACACTCACCGATTCACACCTCCCCACTCTCACACTCACCGATTCACACCTCCCCCTTCTCACACTCACCGATTCACACCTCCCCACTCTCACACTCTCTGATTCACACCACCCCTCTCACATTCACCGATTCACACCTCCCTACATTCACACTCACCGATTCACACCTCCACTCTCACACTCACCGATTCACACCTCCACTCTCACACTCACCGATTCACACATCCACTCTCACACTCACTGATTCACACCTCCCCACTCTCACACTCACCGATTCACACCTCCCCACTCTCACACTCACCGATTCACACCTCCACTCTCACACTCACCGATTCACAGCTGCCCACTCTCACATTCACTGATTCACAGCTGCCCACTCTCACACTCACTGATTCACACCTCCCCCTCTCACACTCACCGATTCACACCTGCACTCACACACTCAACGATTCGCACCTCCCCAAACTCACACTCACCGATTCACACCTCCACTCTCACACTCACCGAGTCACACCACCCCACTCTCACACTCACCGATTCACACTTCCTCTCTCACACTCACCGATTCACAGCTCCCCTCACACTGTCACCGATGCACACCCTCACTCACAATCACCGATTCACAACTCCTCACCCTCACACTCACCGATTCACACCTCCACACTCTCACACTTAGCGATTCACACCTCCCTGCTCTCACACTCACCGATTCACAGCTCCCCTCACACTGTCACCGATGCACACCCTCACTCACAATCACCGATTCACAACTCCTCACCCTCACACTCACCGATTCACACCTCCACACTCTCACACTTAGCGATTCACACCTCCCTGCTCTCACACTCACCGATTCACACCTCCCCACTCTCACACTCACCGATTCACTGTTCCCCGCTCTCACACTCACCGAGTCACACCTCCCCACTCTCATGCTCACTGATTCACACTCCCCTGCTCTCACACTTACGAATTCACACCTCCCCACTCTCACTACCACCGATTCACCTCCACTCACACACTCACCGATTCACATCTCCCCACTCTCACACTCACCGATTCACACCTCCCCCCTTTCACAATCACTGATTCACACCTCCCCACTCTCACACTCACCGATTCACACCTCCGCCTCTCACTACCACCGATTCACACCTCCACTCACACACTCAATGATTCACACCTTCCCAAACTCACACTCACCGATTCACACCTCCACTCTCACACTCACCGATTCACACCTCCCCACTCTCACTCACTGATTCACACCTCCCAAAACTCATACTCACCGATTCACATCTCCCCACTCTCACATTCACTGTGTCACACCACCCCCTCTCACACTCACCAATTCAGATCCTCCCCACTCTCACGCTCAATGATTCGCACTCCCCCACTCTCACACTCATGGATTCACACCTCTCCACTCTCACACTCACCGATTCACAACTCCTCACCCTCACACTCACCGATTCACACCTCCCCACTCTCACACTCAACGATTCACACCTCCCCCCTCACACTCACCAATTCACACCTCCCCACTCTGACACTCACCGATTCAGATCCTCCCCACACTCACACTCACCGATTCACACCTCCACTCTCACACTCACCGATTCACACCTCCACTCTCACAGTCACCGATTCACACCTCCCCACTCTCACGCTCACTGATTCACACTCCATCACTCTCAGACTCACGGATTCACACCTCCCCACTCTCACATTCACCGATTCACACTTCCACACTCACACTAACCGATTCACAGCTCCACTCTAACACTCACTGATCCTCCCCACACTCACACACTCAACGATTCACACCTGCACTCTCACACGCACCGATTCACACTTCCACTCTCACACTCACCAATTCACAGCTCCACTCACACAGTCACCGATTCACACCCTCACTCACAATCACCGATTCACACCTCCACACTCTCATGCTCACTGATTCACACCTCCCCACTCTCACACTCACGGATTCACACCTCCCCACTCTCACACTCACCAATTCACACCTCCTCTCTCACACTCTCTGATTCACAGCTCCACTCCACATTCACCGATTCACACCCTCACTCTCACAATCACCAATTCACACCTCCCCACTCTCACGCTCACTGTTTCACACCCCCAATCACACATTCACCGATTCACACCCCCAATCAGACACTCACAGATTCATACCTCCCCACTCTCACGCTCACTGATTCACACTCCCCCAATATCACACTCAGGTTTCACACCTCTCCACTCTTACACTCATCGATTCACACCTCCACTCTCACACTCACCGATTCACACCTCCACTCTCACACTCACCGATTCAAAACTCCTAACCCTCACACTCACCGATTCACACCTCCCCACTCTCACACTTACCGATTCACACCTCCCCACTCTCACACTCACCAATTCACACCTCCCCACTCTCACACTCACCGAGTCACACCTCCCCATCTCACACTCACCAATTCACACCTCCCCACTCTTACACTCACCGATTCACACCTCTCCACTCTTACACTCAACGAATCACACGTCCACTCTGACACTCACCGATTCACACCTCCACTCTCACACTCACCGATTCATAACTGCTCACCCTCACACTCACCGATTCACAACTCCCCCCTCTCACACACACCGATTCACACTTCCCCTCTCACACTCACCAATTCACATCTGCCCTCTCTCACACTCACCGAGTCACACCTCCCCCTCTCACACTCACCGATTCACACCACCCCCTCTCACACTCACCAATTCACACCTCCCCATTCTCACACTCACCAATTCACACCTCCCCCATTCTCACACTCACCAATTCACACCTCCCCACTCTCACGCTCACCGATTCACACCTCCACACTCTCACACTCACCGATTCACACCTCCACTCTCACACTCACCGAGTCATATCACCCCACTCTCACACTCACCGATTCATACCACCCCTTCTCACACTCAGCGATTCACACCTACCCCATTCTCACACTCACCAATTCACAACTCCCCCCTCTCACACTCACCGATTCACAGCTCCCCACTTTCACACTCACCGATTCACACCTCCACTCTCACACACACCGATTCACACCTCCACTCACACATTCACTGATTCAGACCCCCACTCTCACACTCACCGATTCACACCTCCCCACTCTCACGATCACTGATTCACACTCCCCCATTCTCACACTTACGGATTCACACCTCCCCACTCTCACAACCACCGATTCACCTCCACTCACACACTCACCGATTCACACCTCCCCACTCTCACACTCACCGATTCACACATCCCCCCTTTCACAATCACCGATTCACACCTCCCCACTGTCACACTCACCGATTCACACCTCCCCCTTCTCACACTCACCGATTCACACCTCCCCACTCTCACACTCACTGATTCACACCTCCCCCTCTCACATTCACCGATTCACACGTCCGCCTCTCACACTCACCGATTCACAGCACCCTACTCTCACACTCACCGATTCACAAATCCACTCTCACACTCACCAATTCAGACCCCCACTCTCACACTCACCGATTCACACCTCCCCACTCTCACGCTCACTGATTCACACTTCTCCACTCACACACTCACCGATTCACACCTCTCCACTCTCACACTCACCGATTCACTCCTCCCGCCTTTCACAATCACCGATTCACACCTCCCACTCTCAAACTCACTGATTGACACCTCCCCCTTCTCACACTCACCGATTCACACCTCCCCACTCTCACACTCACCGATTCACACCTCCCCCTTCTCACACTCACCGATTCACACCTCCCCACTCTCACACTCTCTGATTCACACCACCCCTCTCACATTCACCGATTCACACCTCCCTACATTCACACTCACCGATTCACACCTCCACTCTCACACTCACCGATTCACACCTCCACTCTCACACTCACCGATTCACACATCCACTCTCACACTCACTGATTCACACCTCCCCACTCTCACACTCACCGATTCACACCTCCCCACTCTCACACTCACCGATTCACACCTCCACTCTCACACTCACCGATTCACAGCTGCCCACTCTCACATTCACTGATTCACAGCTGCCCACTCTCACACTCACTGATTCACACCTCCCCCTCTCACACTCACCGATTCACACCTGCACTCACACACTCAACGATTCGCACCTCCCCAAACTCACACTCACCGATTCTCTCCTCCACTCTCACACTCACCGAGTCACACCACCCCACTCTCACACTCACCGATTCACACCTCCACTCTCACACTCACCGAGTCACACCACCCCACTCTCACACTCACCGATTCACACTTCCTCTCTCACACTCACCGATTCACAGCTCCCCTCACACTGTCACCGATGCACACCCTCACTCACAATCACCGATTCACAACTCCGCACCCTCACACTCACCGATTCACACCTCCACACTCTCACACTTAGCGATTCACACCTCCCTGCTCTCACACTCACCGATTCACAGCTCCCCTCACACTGTCACCGATGCACACCCTCACTCACAATCACCGATTCACAACTCCTCACCCTCACACTCACCGATTCACACCTCCACACTCTCACACTTAGCGATTCACACCTCCCTGCTCTCACACTCACCGATTCACACCTCCCCACTCTCACACTCACCGATTCACTGTTCCCCGCTCTCACACTCACCGAGTCACACCTCCCCACTCTCATGCTCACTGATTCACACTCCCCTGCTCTCACACTTACGAATTCACACCTCCCCACTCTCACTACCACCAATTCACCTCCACTCACACACTCACCGATTCACATCTCCCCACTCTCACACTCACCGATTCACACCTCCCCCCTTTCACAATCACTGATTCACACCTCCCCACTCTCACACTCACCGATTCACACCTCCGCCTCTCACTACCACCGATTCACACCTCCACTCACACACTCAATGATTCACACCTTCCCAAACTCACACTCACCGATTCACACCTCCACTCTCACACTCACCGATTCACACCTCCCCACTCTCACTCACTGATTCACACCTCCCAAAACTCATACTCACCGATTCACATCTCCCCACTCTCACATTCACTGTGTCACACCACCCCCTCTCACACTCACCAATTCAGATCCTCCCCACTCTCACGCTCAATGATTCGCACTCCCCCACTCTCACACTCATGGATTCACACCTCTCCACTCTCACACTCACCGATTCACAACTCCTCACCCTCACACTCACCGATTCACACCTCCCCACTCTCACACTCAACGATTCACACCTCCCCCCTCACACTCACCAATTCACACCTCCCCACTCTGACACTCACCAAGTCAAACCTCCCCCCTCTCACACTCACCAATTCACACCACCCCACTCTCACACTCACCGATTCAGATCCTCCCCACACTCACACTCACCGATTCACACCTCCACTCTCACACTCACCGATTCACACCTCCACTCTCACAGTCACCGATTCACACCTCCCCACTCTCACGCTCACTGATTCACACTCCATCACTCTCAGACTCACGGATTCACACCTCCCCACTCTCACATTCACCGATTCACACTTCCACACTCACACTAACCGATTCACAGCTCCACTCTCACACTCACTGATCCTCCCCACACTCACACACTCAACGATTCACACCTGCACTCTCACACGCACCGATTCACACTTCCACTCTCACACTCACCAATTCACAGCTCCACTCACACAGTCACCGATTCACACCCTCACTCACAATCACCGATTCACACCTCCACACTCTCATGCTCACTGATTCACACCTCCCCACTCTCACACTCACGGATTCACACCTCCCCACTCTTACACTCACCGATTCACACCGCTCCACTCTTACACTCATCGAATCACACGTCCACTCTGACACTCACCGATTCACACCTCCACTCTCACACTCACCGATTCATAACTGCTCACCCTCACACTCACCGATTCACAACTCCCCCCTCTCACACACACCGATTCACACTTCCCCTCTCACACTCACCAATTCACATCTCCCCTCTCTCACACTCACCGAGTCACACCTCCCCCTCTCACACTCACCGATTCACACCACCCCCTCTCAAACTCTCCGATTCACAACTCCCCCATTCTCACACTCACCAATTCACACCTCCCCACTCTCACACTCACCGATTCACACCTCCCCACTCTCACGCTCACCGATTCACACCTCCACACTCTCACACTCACCGATTCACACTTCCCCTCTCACACTCACCAATTCACATCTCCCCTCTCTCACACTCACCGAGTCACACCTCCCCCTCTCACACTCACCGATTCACACCACCCCCTCTCACACTCTCCGATTCACACCTCCCCCATTCTCACACTCACCAATTCACACCTCCCCACTCTCACACTCACCAATTCACACCTCCACACTCTCACACTCACCGATTCACACCTCCACTCTCACACTCACCGCGTCACATCACCCCACTCTCACACTCACCGATTCACACCTCCCCACTCTCACACTTACCGATTCACACCTCCCCACTCTCACACTCACCAATTCACACCTCCCCACTCTCACACTCACCGAGTCACACCTCCCCATCTCACACTCACCAATTCACACCTCCCCACTCTTACACTCACCGATTCACAACTCTCCACTCTTACACTCAACGAATCACACGTCCACTCTGACACTCACCGATTCACACCTCCACTCTCACACTCACCGATTCATAACTGCTCACCCTCACACTCACCGATTCACAACTCCCCCCTCTCACACACACCGATTCACACTTCCCCTCTCACACTCACCAATTCACATCTCCCCTCTCTCACACTCACCGAGTCACACCTCCCCCTCTCACACTCACCGATTCACACCACCCCCTCTCACACTCACCGATTCACACCTCCCCATTCTCACACTCACCAATTCACACCTCCCCCATTCTCACACTCACCAATTCACACCTCCCCACTCTCACGCTCACCGATTCACACCTCCACACTCTCACACTCACCGATTCACACCTCCACTCTCACACTCACCGAGTCATATCACCCCACTCTCACACTCACCGATTCATACCACCCCTTCTCACACTCAGCGATTCACACCTACCCCATTCTCACACTCACCAATTCACAACTCCCCCCTCTCACACTCACCGATTCACAGCTCCCCACTTTCACACTCACCGATTCACACCTCCACTCTCACACACACCGATTCACACCTCCACTCACACATTCACTGATTCAGACCCCCACTCTCACACTCACCGATTCACACCTCCCCACTCTCACGATCACTGATTCACACTCCCCCATTCTCACACTTACGGATTCACACCTCCCCACTCTCACAACCACCGATTCACCTCCACTCACACACTCACCGATTCACACCTCCCCACTCTCACACTCACCGATTCACACATCCCCCCTTTCACAATCACCGATTCACACCTCCCCACTGTCACACTCACCGATTCACACCTCCCCCTTCTCACACTCACCGATTCACACCTCCCCACTCTCACACTCACTGATTCACACCTCCCCCTCTCACATTCACCGATTCACACGTCCGCCTCTCACACTCACCGATTCACAGCACCCCACTCTCACACTCACCGATTCACACTTCCTCTCTCACACTCACCGATTCACAGCTCCCCTCACACTGTCACCGATGCACACCCTCACTCACAATCACCGATTCACAACTCCGCACCCTCACACTCACCGATTCACACCTCCACACTCTCACACTTAGCGATTCACCCCTCCCTGCTCTCACGCTCACCGATTCACAGCTCCCCTCACACTGTCACCGATGCACACCCTCACTCACAATCACCGATTCACAACTCCTCACCCTCACACTCACCGATTCACACCTCCACACACTCACACTTAGCGATTCACACCTCCCTGCTCTCACACTCACCGATTCACACCTCCCCACTCTCACACTCACCGATTCACTGTTCCCCGCTCTCACACTCACCGAGTCACACCTCCCCACTCTCATGCTCACTGATTCACACTCCCCTGCTCTCACACTTACGAATTCACACCTCCCCACTCTCACTACCACCAATTCACCTCCACTCACACACTCACCGATTCACATCTCCCCACTCTCACACTCACCGATTCACACCTCCCCCCTTTCACAATCACTGATTCACACCTCCCCACTCTCACACTCACCGATTCACACCTCCGCCTCTCACTACCACCGATTCACACCTCCACTCACACACTCAATGATTCACACCTTCCCAAACTCACACTCACCGATTCACACCTCCACTCTCACACTCACCGATTCACACCTCCCCACTCTCACTCACTGATTCACACCTCCCAAAACTCATACTCACCGATTCACATCTCCCCACTCTCACATTCACTGTGTCACACCACCCCCTCTCACACTCACCAATTCAGATCCTCCCCACTCTCACGCTCAATGATTCGCACTCCCCCACTCTCACACTCATGGATTCACACCTCTCCACTCTCACACTCACCGATTCACAACTCCTCACCCTCACACTCACCGATTCACACCTCCCCACTCTCACGATCACTGATTCACACTCCCCCACTCTCACACTTACGGATTCACACCTCCCCACTCTCACAACCACCGATTCACCTCCACTCACACACTCACCGATTCACACCTCCCCACTCTCACACTCACCGATTCACACATCCCCCCTTTCACAATCACCGATTCACACCTCCCCACTGTCACACTCACCGATTCACACCTCCCCCTTCTCACACTCACCGATTCACACCTCCCCACTCTCACACTCACTGATTCACACCTCCCCCTCTCACATTCACCGATTCGCACGTCCGCCTCTCACACTCACCGATTCACAGCACCCTACTCTCACACTCACCGATTCACACATCCACTCTCACACTCACCAATTCAGACCCCCACTCTCATACTCACCGATTCACACCTCCCCACTCTCACGCTCACCGATTCACACTTCTCCACTCAGACACTCACCGATTCACACCTCCCCACTCTCACACTCACCGATTCACTCCTCCCGCCTTTCACAATCACCGATTCACACCTCCCACTCTCAAACTCACTGATTGACACCTCCCCCTTCTCACACCCACCGATTCACACCTCCCCACTCTCACACTCACCCATTCACACCTCCCCCTTCTCACACTCACCGATTCACACCTCCCCACTCTCACACTCACTGATTCACACCACCCCTCTCACATTCACCGATTCACACCTCCACCTCTCATACATACCGATTCACACCTCCACCCACACACTCAACGATTCACACCTACCCAAACTCACGCTCACCGATTCACACCTCCCCACTCTCACACTCACCGATTCACACCTCCCCAAACTCACACTCACCGATTCACACCTCCACTCTCACACTCACCAATTCACACCTCCCCACTCTCATACTCACCGATTCACACCACCCCCTTCTCACACTCACCAATTCACACCTCCCCACTGTCACACTCTCTGATTCACACATCCCCCTCTCACATTCACCGATTCACACCTCCGCCTCTCACAATCACCGATTCACAGCTCCTGACTCTCACACTCACGGATTAACACCTCCACTCTCACACTCACCGATTCACACCTCCCAACTCTCACACGCACTGATTCACACCTCCCCCCTTTCACAATCACCGATTCACAACTCCCCACTCTCACATCACCGATTTACACCTCCCCCTTCTCACACTCACCGATTCACACCTACCCACTCTCACACTCACTGATTCACACCTCCCCCTCTCACATTCACCGATTCACACCTCCGCCTCTCACACTCACCGATTCACAGCTCCCCACTCTCACACTCACCGATTCACACCTCCAATCTCACACTCACCGATTCACACCTCCACTCTCACACTCACCGATTTAAACCTCCCCACTCTCACACTCACCGATTCACACTTCCACTCTCACACTCACTGATTCACAACTCCACCCTCACACTCACCAATTCACACCTCCACTCTCACACTCACCAATTCACACTTCCACTCTCACACTCACCGATTCACACCTCCCACTCTCACACTCAACGATTCACACCTCCACTCACACATTCAATGATTCAGACCCCCACTCTCACATTCACCAATTCACACCTCCCCACTCTCACACTCACTGATTCACACTCCCCCACTCTCACACTTACGAATTCACACCTCCCCACTCTCACAACCGCCGATTCACCTCCACTCAAACTCTCACTGATTCACCCCTCCACTCACACACTCACCGATTCACACCTCCCCACTCTCACACTCACCGATTCACACCTCCCCGCTTTCACAATCACAGATTCACACCTCCCCACTCTCACACTCACCGATTCACACCTCCCCACTCTCACACTCACCGATTCACACCTCCACACTCTCACACTCACTGATTCACGCCTCCCCCTCTCACATTCACCAATTCGCACCTCCTCACTCTCACACTCACCGATTCACACCTCCCCAAACTCACACTCACCGATTCACACCTCCACTCTCACACTCACCGATTCACACCTCCCCGCTTTCACAATCACAGATTCACACCTCCCCACTCTCACACTCACCGATTCACACCTCCCCACTCTCACACTCACCGATTCACACCTCCACACTCTCACACTCACTGATTCACGCCTCCCCCTCTCACATTCACCAATTCGCACCTCCTCACTCTCACACTCACCGATTCACACCTCCCCCATCTCACCCTCATCGATTGACACCTCCCCACTCTCACACTCACTGATTCACACCTCCCCCTCTCACACTCACCGATTCACACCTGCACTCACACACTCAACGATTCGCACCTCCCCAAACTCACACTCACCGATTCACACCTCCACTCTCACACTCACCGAGTCACACCACCCCACTCTCACACTCACCGATTCACACCTCCACTCTCACACTCACCGAGTCACACCACCCCACTCTCACACTCACCGATTCACACTTCCTCTCTCACACTCACCGATTCACAGCTCCCCTCACACTGTCACCGATGCACACCCTCACTCACAATCACCGATTCACAACTCCTCACCCTCACACTCACCGATTCACACCTCCACACTCTCACACTTAGCGATTCACACCTCCCTGCTCTCACACTCACCGATTCACAGCTCCCCTCACACTGTCACCGATGCACACCCTCACTCACAATCACCGATTCACAACTCCTCACCCTCACAATCACCGATTCACACCTCCACACTCTCACACTTAGCGATTCACACCTCCCTGCTCTCACACTCACCGATTCACACCTCCCCACTCTCACACTCACCGATTCACTGTTCCCCGCTCTCACACTCACCGAGTCACACCTCCCCACTCTCATGCTCACTGATTCACACTCCCCTGCTCTCACATTTACGAATTCACACCTCCCCACTCTCACTACCACCAATTCACCTCCACTCACACACTCACCGATTCACATCTCCCCACTCTCACACTCACCGATTCACACCTCCCCCCTTTCACAATCACTGATTCACACCTCCCCACTCTCACACTCACCGATTCACACCTCCGCCTCTCACTACCACCGATTCACACCTCCACTCACACACTCAATGATTCACACCTTCCCAAACTCACACTCACCGATTCACACCTCCACTCTCACACTCACCGATTCACACCTCCCCACTCTCACTCACTGATTCACACCTCCCAAAACTCATACTCACCGATTCACATCTCCCCACTCTCACATTCACTGTGTCACACCACCCCCTCTCACACTCACCAATTCAGATCCTCCCCACTCTCACGCTCAATGATTCGCACTCCCCCACTCTCACACTCATGGATTCACACCTCTCCACTCTCACACTCACCGATTCACAACTCTTCACCCTCACACTCACCGATTCACACCTCCCCACTCTCACACTCAACGATTCACACCTCCCCCCTCACACTCACCAATTCACACCTCCCCACTCTGACACTCACCAAGTCAAACCTCCCCCCTCTCACACTCACCAATTCACACCACCCCACTCTCACACTCACCGATTCAGATCCTCCCCACACTCACACTCACCGATTCACACCTCCACTCTCACACTCACCGATTCACACCTCCACTCTCACAGTCACCGATTCACACCTCCCCACTCTCATGCTCACTGATTCACACTCCATCACTCTCAGACTCACGGATTCACACCTCCCCACTCTCACATTCACCGATTCACACTTCCACACTCACACTAACCGATTCACAGCTCCACTCTCACACTCACTGATCCTCCCCACACTCACACACTCAACGATTCACACCTGCACTCTCACACGCACCGATTCACACTTCCACTCTCACACTCACCAATTCACAGCTCCACTCACACAGTCACCGATTCACACCCTCACTCACAATCACCGATTCACACCTCCACACTCTCATGCTCACTGATTCACACCTCCCCACTCTCACACTCACGGATTCACACCTCCCCACTCTTACACTCACCGATTCACACCGCTCCACTCTTACACTCATCGAATCACACGTCCACTCTGACACTCACCGATTCACACCTCCACTCTCACACTCACCGATTCATAACTGCTCACCCTCACACTCACCGATTCACAACTCCCCCCTCTCACACACACCGATTCACACTTCCCCTCTCACACTCACCAATTCACATCTCCCCTCTCTCACACTCACCGAGTCACACCTCCCCCTCTCACACTCACCGATTCACACCACCCCCTCTCAAACTCTCCGATTCACACCTCCCCCATTCTCACACTCACCAATTCACACCTCCCCACTCTCACACTCACCGATTCACACCTCCCCACTCTCACGCTCACCGATTCACACCTCCACACTCTCACACTCACCGATTCACACTTCCCCTCTCACACTCACCAATTCACATCTCCCCTCTCTCACACTCACCGAGTCACACCTCCCCCTCTCACACTCACCGATTCACACCACCCCCTCTCACACTCTCCGATTCACACCTCCCCCATTCTCACACTCACCAATTCACACCTCCCCACTCTCACACTCACCGATTCACACCTCCACACTCTCACACTCACCGATTCACACCTCCACTCTCACACTCACCGCGTCACATCACCCCACTCTCACACTCACCGATTCATACCACCCCTTCTCACACTCAGCGATTCACACCTACCCCATTCTCACACTCACCAATTCACACCTCCCCACTCTTACACTCACCGATTCACACCTCCACTCTCACACTCACCGATTCACACCTCCACTCTCACACTCACCGATTCACAACTGCTCACCCTCACAATCACCCATTCACAACTCCCCCCTCTCACACTCACCGATTCACCGCTCCCCACTTTCACACTCACCGATTCACACCTCCACTCTCACACACACCGATTCACACCTCCACTCACACATTCTTTGATTCAGTCCCCCACTCTCACACTCACCGATTCACACCTCCCCACTCTCACGATCACTGATTCACACTCCCCCACTCTCACACTTACGGATTCACACCTCCCCACTCTCACAACCACCGATTCACCTCCACTCACACACTCACCGATTCACACCTCCCCACTCTCACACTCACCGATTCACACATCCCCCCTTTCACAATCACCGATTCACACCTCCCCACTGTCACACTCACCGATTCACACCTCCCCCTTCTCACACTCACCGATTCACACCTCCCCACTCTCACACTCACTGATTCACACCTCCCCCTCTCACATTCACCGATTCGCACGTCCGCCTCTCACACTCACCGATTCACAGCACCCTACTCTCACACTCACCGATTCACACATCCACTCTCACACTCACCAATTCAGACCCCCACTCTCACACTCACCGATTCACACCTCCCCACTCTCACGCTCACCGATTCACACTTCTCCACTCAGACACTCACCGATTCACACCTCCCCACTCTCACACTCACCGATTCACTCCTCCCGCCTTTCACAATCACCGATTCACACCTCCCACTCTCAAACTCACTGATTGACACCTCCCCCTTCTCACACCCACCGATTCACACCTCCCCACTCTCACACTCACCCATTCACACCTCCCCCTTCTCACACTCACCGATTCACACCTCCCCACTCTCACACTCACTGATTCACACCACCCCTCTCACATTCACCGATTCACACCTCCACCTCTCATACACACCGATTCACACCTCCACCCACACACTCAACGATTCACACCTACCCAAACTCACGCTCACCGATTCACACCTCCCCACTCTCACACTCACCGATTCACACCTCCCCAAACTCACACTCACCGATTCACACCTCCACTCTCACACTCACCAATTCACACCTCCCCACTCTCATACTCACCGATTCACACCACCCCCTTCTCACACTCACCAATTCACACCTCCCCACTGTCACACTCTCTGATTCACACATCCCCCTCTCACATTCACCGATTCACACCTCCGCCTCTCACAATCACCGATTCACAGCTCCTGACTCTCACACTCACGGATTAACACCTCCACTCTCACACTCACCGATTCACACCTCCCAACTCTCACACGCACTGATTCACACCTCCCCCCTTTCACAATCACCGATTCACAACTCCCCACTCTCACATCACCAATTTACACCTCCCCCTTCTCACGCTCACCGATTCACACCTACCCACTCTCACACTCACTGATTCACACCTCCCCCTCTCACATTCACCGATTCACACCTCCGCCTCTCACACTCACCGATTCACAGCTCCCCACTCTCACACTCACCGATTCACACCTCCAATCTCACACTCACCGATTCACACCTCCACTCTCACACTCACCGATTTAAACCTCCCCACTGTCACACTCACCGATTCACACTTCCACTCTCACACTCACTGATTCACAACTCCACCCTCACACTCACCAATTCACACCTCCACTCTCACACTCACCAATTCACACTTCCACTCTCACACTCACCGATTCACACCTCCCACTCTCACACTCAACGATTCACACCTCCACTACACATTCAATGATTCAGACCCCCACTCTCACATTCACCAATTCACATCTCCCCACTCTCACACTCACTGATTCACACTCCCCCACTCTCACACTTACGAATTCACACCTCCCCACTCTCACAACCGCCGATTCACCTCCACTCAAACTCTCACTGATTCACCCCTCCACTCACACACTCACCGATTCACACCTCCCCACTCTCACACTCACCGATTCACACCTCCCCGCTTTCACAATCACAGATTCACACCTCCCCACTCTCACACTCACCGATTCACACCTCCCCACTCTCACACTCACCCATTCACACCTCCACACTCTCACACTCACTGATTCACGCCTCCCCCTCTCACATTCACCAATTCGCACCTCCTCACTCTCACACTCACCGATTCACACCTCCCCCATCTCACCCTCATCGATTGACACCTCCCCACTCTCACACTCACTGATTCACACCTCCCCCTCTCACATTCACCGATTCACACCTCCACCTCTCACACTCAACGACTCACACATCCACACACACACTCAACGATTCACACCTACCCAAACTCAAACTCACCGATTCACACCTCCCCACTCTCACACTCACCGATTCACACCTCCACTCTCACACTCACCGATTCACACCTCCCCACTCTCACACTCACCCATTCACACCTCCCCATTCTCACACTCACCGATTCACACCTCCCCACTCTCACACTCACTGATTCACACCTCCCCCTCTCACATTCACCGATTCACACCTCCGCCTCTCACACTCACCGATTCACACCTCCACTCTCACACTCACCGCGTCACATCACCCCACTCTCACACTCACCGATTCATACCACCCCTTCTCACACTCAGCGATTCACACCTACCCCATTCTCACACTCACCAATTCACACCTCCCCACTCTTACACTCACCGATTCACACCTCCACTCTCACACTCACCGATTCACACCTCCACTCTCACACTCACCGATTCACAACTGCTCACCCTCACAATCACCCATTCACAACTCCCCTCTCTCACACTCACCGATTCACCACTCCCCACTTTCACACTCACCGATTCACACCTCCACTCTCACACACACCGATTCACACCTCCACTCACACATTCTTTGATTCAGACCCCCACTCTCACACTCACCGATTCACACCTCCCCACTCTCACGATCACTGATTCACACTCCCCCACTCTCACACTTACGGATTCACACCTCCCCACTCTCACAACCACCGATTCACCTCCACTCACACACTCACCGATTCACACCTCCCCACTCTCACACTCACCGATTCACACATCCCCCCTTTCACAATCACCGATTCACACCTCCCCACTGTCACACTCACCGATTCACACCTCCCCCTTCTCACACTCACCGATTCACACCTCCCCACTCTCACACTCACTGATTCACACCTCCCCCTCTCACATTCACCGATTCGCACGTCCGCCTCTCACACTCACCGATTCACAGCACCCTACTCTCACACTCACCGATTCACACATCCACTCTCACACTCACCAATTCAGACCCCCACTCTCACACTCACCGATTCACACCTCCCCACTCTCACGCTCACCGATTCACACTTCTCCACTCAGACACTCACCGATTCACACCTCCCCACTCTCACACTCACCGATTCACTCCTCCCGCCTTTCACAATCACCGATTCACACCTCCCACTCTCAAACTCACTGATTGACACCTCCCCCTTCTCACACCCACCGATTCACACCTCCCCACTCTCACACTCACCCATTCACACCTCCCCCTTCTCACACTCACCGATTCACTCCTCCCCACTCTCACACTCACTGATTCACACCACCCCTCTCACATTCACCGATTCACACCTCCGCCTCTCATACACACCGATTCACACCTCCACTCACACACTCAACGATTCACACCTACCCAAACTCACGCTCACCGATTCACACCTCCCCACTCTCACACTCACCGATTCACACCTCCCCAAACTCACACTCACCGATTCACACCTCCACTCTCACACTCACCAATTCACACCTCCCCACTCTCATACTCACCGATTCACACCACCCCCTTCTCACACTCACGAATTCACACCTCCCCACTGTCACACTCTCTGATTCACACATCCCCCTCTCACATTCACCGATTCACACCTCCGCCTCTCACAATCACCGATTCACAGCTCCTGACTCTCACACTCACGGATTAACACCTCCACTCTCACACTCACCGATTCACACCTCCCAACTCTCACACGCACTGATTCACACCTCGCCCCTTTCACAATCACCGATTCACAACTCCCCACTCTCACATCACCAATTTACACCTCCCCCTTCTCACACTCACCGATTCACACCTACCCACTCTCACACTCACTGATTCACACCTCCCCCTCTCACATTCACCGATTCACACCTCCGCCTCTCACACTCACTGATTCACAGCTCCCCACTCTCACACTCACCGATTCACACCTCCAATCTCACACTCACCGATTCACACCTCCACTCTCACACTCACCGATTTAAACCTCCCCACTCTCACACTCACCGATTCACACTTCCACTCTCACACTCACTGATTCACAACTCCACCCTCACACTCACCAATTCACACCTCCACTCTCACACTCACCAATTCACACTTCCACTCTCACACTCACCGATTCACACCTCCCACTCTCACACTCAACGATTCACACCTCCACTCACACATTCAATGATTCAGACCCCCACTCTCACATTCACCAATTCACACCTCCCCACTCTCACACTCACTGATTCACACTCCCCCACTCTCACACTTACGAATTCACACCTCCCCACTCTCACAACCGCCGATTCACCTCCACTCAAACTCTCACTGATTCACCCCTCCACTCACACACTCACCGATTCACACCTCCCCACTCTCACACTCACCGATTCACACCTCCCCGCTTTCACAATCACAGATTCACACCTCCCCACTCTCACACTCACCGATTCACACCTCCCCACTCTCACACTCACCGATTCACACCTCCACACTCTCACACTCACTGATTCACGCCTCCCCCTCTCACATTCACCAATTCGCACCTCCTCACTCTCACACTCACCGATTCACACCTCCCCCATCTCACCCTCATCGATTGACACCTCCCCACTCTCACACTCACTGATTCACACCTCCCCCTCTCACATTCACCGATTCACACCTCCACCTCTCACACTCAACGACTCACACATCCACACACACACTCAACGATTCACACCTACCCAAACTCAAACTCACCGATTCACACCTCCCCACTCTCACACTCACCGATTCACACCTCCACTCTCACACTCACCGATTCACACCTCCCCACTCTCACACTCACCCATTCACACCTCCCCATTCTCACACTCACCGATTCACACCTCCCCACTCTCACACTCACTGATTCACACCTCCCCCTCTCACATTCACCGATTCACACCTCCGCCTCTCACACTCACCGATTCACACCTCCACTCTCACACTCACCGCGTCACATCACCCCACTCTCACACTCACCGATTCATACCACCCCTTCTCACACTCAGCGATTCACACCTACCCCATTCTCACACTCACCAATTCACACCTCCCCACTCTTACACTCACCGATTCACACCTCCACTCTCACACTCACCGATTCACACCTCCACTCTCACACTCACCGATTCACAACTGCTCACCCTCACAATCACCCATTCACAACTCCCCCTCTCACACTCACCGATTCACCGCTCCCCACTTTCACACTCACCGATTCACACCTCCACTCTCACACACACCGATTCACACCTCCACTCACACATTCTTTGATTCAGACCCCCACTCTCACACTCACCGATTCACACCTCCCCACTCTCACGATCACTGATTCACACTCCCCCACTCTCACACTTACGGATTCACACCTCCCCACTCTCACAACCACCGATTCACCTCCACTCACACACTCACCGATTCACACCTCCCCACTCTCACACTCACCGATTCACACATCCCCCCTTTCACAATCACCGATTCACACCTCCCCACTGTCACACTCACCGATTCACACCTCCCCCTTCTCACACTCACCGATTCACACCTCCCCACTCTCACACTCACTGATTCACACCTCCCCCTCTCACATTCACCGATTCGCACGTCCGCCTCTCACACTCACCGATTCACAGCACCCTACTCTCACACTCACCGATTCACACATCCACTCTCACACTCACCAATTCAGACCCCCACTCTCACACTCACCGATTCACACCTCCCCACTCTCACGCTCACCGATTCACACTTCTCCACTCAGACACTCACCGATTCACACCTCCCCACTCTCACACTCACCGATTCACTCCTCCCGCCTTTCACAATCACCGATTCACACCTCCCACTCTCAAACTCACTGATTGACACCTCCCCCTTCTCACACCCACCGATTCACACCTCCCCACTCTCACACTCACCCATTCACACCTCCCCCTTCTCACACTCACCGATTCACACCTCCCCACTCTCACACTCACTGATTCACACCACCCCTCTCACATTCACCGATTCACACCTCCGCCTCTCATACACACCGATTCACACCTCCACTCACACACTCAACGATTCACACCTACCCAAACTCATGCTCACCGATTCACACCTCCCCACTCTCACACTCACCGATTCACACCTCCCCAAACTCACACTCACCGATTCACACCTCCACTCTCACACTCACCAATTCACACCTCCCCACTCTCATACTCACCGATTCACACCACCCCCTTCTCACACTCACCAATTCACACCTCCCCACTGTCACACTCTCTGATTCACACATCCCCCTCTCACATTCACCGATTCACACCTCCGCCTCTCACAATCACCGATTCACAGCTCCTGACTCTCACACTCACGGATTAACACCTCCACTCTCACACTCACCGATTCACACCTCCCAACTCTCACACGCACTGATTCACACCTCCCCCCTTTCACAATCACCGATTCACAACTCCCCACTCTCACATCACCGATTTACACCTCCCCCTTCTCACACTCACCGATTCACACCTACCCACTCTCACACTCACTGATTCACACCTCCCCCTCTCACATTCACCGATTCACACCTCCGCCTCTCACACTCACCGATTCACAGCTCCCCACTCTCACACTCACCGATTCACACCTCCAATCTCACACTCACCGATTCACACCTCCACTCTCACACTCACCGATTTAAACCTCCCCACTGTCACACTCACCGATTCACACTTCCACTCTCACACTCACTGATTCACAACTCCACCCTCACACTCACCAATTCACACCTCCACTCTCACACTCACCAATTCACACTTCCACTCTCACACTCACCGATTCACACCTCCCACTCTCACACTCAACGATTCACACCTCCACTCACACATTCAATGATTCAGACCCCCACTCTCACATTCACCAATTCACACCTCCCCACTCTCACACTCACTGATTCACACTCCCCCACTCTCACACTTACGAATTCACACCTCCCCACTCTCACAACCGCCGATTCACCTCCACTCAAACTCTCACTGATTCACCCCTCCACTCACACACTCACCGATTCACACCTCCCCACTCTCACACTCACCGATTCACACCTCCCCGCTTTCACAATCACAGATTCACACCTCCCCACTCTCACACTCACCGATTCACACCTCCCCACTCTCACACTCACCCATTCACACCTCCACACTCTCACACTCACTGATTCACGCCTCCCCCTCTCACATTCACCAATTCGCACCTCCTCACTCTCACACTCACCGATTCACACCTCCCCCATCTCACCCTCATCGATTGACACCTCCCCACTCTCACACTCACTGATTCACACCTCCCCCTCTCACATTCACCGATTCACACCTCCACCTCTCACACTCAACGACTCACACATCCACACACACACTCAACGATTCACACCTACCCAAACTCAAACTCACCGATTCACACCTCCCCACTCTCACACTCACCGATTCACACCTCCACTCTCACACTCACCGATTCACACCTCCCCACTCTCACACTCACCCATTCACACCTCCCCATTCTCACACTCACCGATTCACACCTCCCCACTCTCACACTCACTGATTCACACCTCCCCCTCTCACATTCACCGATTCACATCTCCGCCTCTCACACTCACCGATTCACACCTCCACTCACACACTCAATGATTCACACCTACCCAAACTCACACTCACCGATTCACACCTCCCCACCCTCACACTCACCGATTCACACCTCCCCAAACTCACACTCACCAATTCACACCTCCACTCTCACACTCACCGATTCACACCTCCCCACTCTCACACTCACCGATTCACACCTCCCCAAACTCACACTCACCGATTCACACCTCCACTCTCACACTCACCGAGTCACACCACCCCACTCTCACACAGTCATCGATTCACACCTCCCCACTCTCACGCTCACTGATTCACACTCCCCCACTCTCACACTCACGGATTCACACCTCCCCACTGTCACACTCTCTGATTCACACAACCCCCTCTCACATTCACCAATTCACACCTCCGCCTCTCACACTCACCGATTCACACCTCCCCCATCTCACCCTCACCGATTGACACCACCCCACTCTCACACTCACTGATTCACACCTCCCCCTCTCACATTCACCGATTCACACCTCCACCTCTCACACTCACCGACTCACACATCCACACACACACTCAATGATTCACACCTACCGAAACTCAAACTCACCGATTCACACCTCCCCACTCTCACACTCACCGATTCACACCTCCACTCTCACACTCACCGATTCACACCTCCCCACTCTCACACTCACCCATTCACACCTCCCCCCTTTCACAATCACCGATTCACAACTCCCCACTCTCACATCACCGATTCACACCTCCCCCTTCTCACACTCACTGATTCACACCTACCCACTCTCACACTCACTGATTCACACCTCCCCTCTCAAATTCACGATTCACACCTCCGCCTCTCACACTCACTGATTCACAGCTCCCCACTCTCACACTCACCGATTCACACCTCCAATCTCACACTCACCGATTCACACCTCCACTCTCACACTCACCGATTTACACCTCCCCACTCTCACACTCACCGATTCACACTTCCACTCTCACACTCACCGATTCACACCTCCACCCTCACACTCACCAATTCACACTTCCACTCTCACACTCACCGATTCACACCTCCCCACTCTCACACTCAACGATTTACACCTCCCCTCACACATTCAACGATTCAGACCCCCACTCTCACACTCACCGATTCACACCTCCCCACTCTCACACTCACTGATTCACACTCCCCCACTCTCACACTTACGAATTCACACCTCCCCACTCTCACAACCACCGATTCACCTCCACTCAAACACTCACTGATTCACCCCTCCACTCACACACTCACCGATTCACACCTCCCCACTCTCACCCTCATCGATTGACACCTCCCCACTCTCACACTCACTGATTCACACCTCCCCACTCTCACACTCACCGATTCACACCTCCACTCTCACACTCACCGATTCACACCTCCCCACTCTCACACTCACCCATTCACACCTCCCCCCTTTCACAATCACCGATTCACAACTCCCCACTCTCACATCACCGATTCACACCTCCCCCTTCTCACACTCACTGATTCACACCTACCCACTCTCACACTCACTGATTCACACCTCCCCCTCTCAAATTCACCGATTTACACCTCCGCCTCTCACACTCACTGATTCACAGCTCCCCACTCTCACACTCACCGATTCACACCTCCAATCTCACACTCACCGATTCACACCTCCACTCTCACACTCACCGATTTACACCTCCCCACTCTCACAGTCACCGATTCACACTTCCACTCTCACACTCACCGATTCACACCTCCACCCTCACACTCACCAATTCACACCTCTACTCTCACACTCACCAATTCACACTTCCACTCTCACACTCACCGATTCACACCTCCCCACTCTCACACTCAACGATTCACACCTCCCCTCACACATTCAACGATTCAGACCCCCACTCTCACACTCACCGATTCACACCTCCCCACTCTCACACTCACTGATTCACACTCCCCCACTCTCACACTTACGAATTCACACCTTCCCACTCTCACAACCACCGATTCACCTCCACTCAAACACTCACTGATTCACCCCTCCACTCACACACTCACCGATTCACACCTCCCCACTCTCACCCTCATCGATTGACACCTCCCCACTCTCACACTCACTGATTCACTCCTCCCCCTCTCACATTCACCGATTCACACCTCCACCTCTCACACTCACCGATTCACACCTCCACACACACACTCAATGATTCACACCTACCCAAACTCAAACTCACCAATTCACACCTCCCCACTCTCACACTCACCGATTCACACCTCCACTCTCACACTCACCGATTCACACCTCCCCACTCTCACACTCACCCATTCACACCTCCCCCTTCTCACACTGACCGATTCACACCTCCCCACTCTCACACTCACTGATTCACACCTCCCCCTCTCACATTCACCGATTCACACCTCCACCTCTCACACTCAACGACTCACACATCCACACACACACTCAACGATTCACACCTACCCAAACTCAAACTCACCGATTCACACCTCCCCACTCTCACACTCACCGATTCACACCTCCACTCTCACACTCACCGATTCACACCTCCCCACTCTCACACTCACCCATTCACACCTCCCCATTCTCACACTCACCGATTCACACCTCCCCACTCTCACACTCACTGATTCACACCTCCCCCTCTCACATTCACCGATTCACACCTCCGCCTCTCACACTCACCGATTCACACCTCCACTCACACACTCAATGATTCACACCTACCCAAACTCACACTCACCGATTCACACCTCCCCACCCTCACACTCACCGATTCACACCTCCCCAAACTCACACTCACCAATTCACACCTCCACTCTCACACTCACCGATTCACACCTCCCCACTCTCACACTCACCGATTCACACCTCCACTCTCACACTCACCGATTCACACCTCCCCACTCTCACACTCACCCATTCACACCTCCCCCTTCTCACACTGACCGATTCACACCTCCCCACTCTTACACTCACTGATTCACACCTCCCCCTCTCACATTCACCGATTCACACCTCCGCCTCTCACACTCACCGATTCACACATCCACTCACACACTCAATGATTCACACCTACCCAAACTCACACTCACCGATTCACACCTCCCCACCCTCACACTCACCGATTCACACCTCCCCAAACTCACACTCACCAATTCACACCTCCACTCTCACACTCACCGAGTCACACCACCGCACTCTCACACAGTCATCGATTCACACCTCCCCACTCTCACACTCACGGATTCACACCTCCCCACTCTCACACTCACCGATTCGTACTTCCACTCTCACACTCACCGAGTCACACCACCCCACTCTCACACAGTCATCGATTCACACCTCCCCACTCTCACACTCAACGATTCACACCTCCACTCACTCATTCAATGATTCAGACCCCCACTCTCACACTCACCGATTCACAGCTCCCCACTCTCACACTCACCGATTCACACCTCCAATCGCACACTCACCGATTCACACCTCCACTCTCACACTCACCGATTTACACCTCCCCACTCTCACACTCACCGATTCACACTTCCACTCTCACACTCACCGATTCACACGTCCACCCTCACACTCACCAATTCACACCTCCACTCTCACACTCACCAATTCACACTTCCACTCTCACACTTACCGATTCACACCTCCCCACTCTCACACTCAACGATTCACACCTCCACTCACACATTCAACGATTCAGACCCCCACTCTCACACTCACCGATTCACACCTCACCACTCTCACACTCACTGATTCACACTCCCCCACTCTCACACTTACGAATTCACACCTCCCCACTCTCACAACCACCGATTCACCTCCACTCAAACACTCACTGATTCACCCCTCCACTCACACACTCAGCGATTCACACCTCCCCACTCTCACCCTCATCGATTGACACCTCCCCACTCTCACACTCACTGATTCACACCTCCCCCTCTCACATTCACCGATTCACACATCCACCTCTCACACCCACCGATTCACACCTCCACACACACACTCAACGATTCACACCTACCCAAACTCAAACTCACTGATTCACACCTCCCCACTCTCACACTCACCGATTCACACCTCCACTCTCACACTCACCGATTCACACCTCCCCACTCTCACACTCACCCATTCACACCTCCCCCTTCTCACACTCACCGAGTCACACCTCCCCACTCTCACACTCACTGATTCACACCTCCCCCTCTCACATTCACCGATTCACACCTCCACTCACACACTCAACGATTCACACCTACCCAAACTCACACTCACCGATTCACACCTCCCCACCCTCACACTCACCGATTCACACCTCCCCAAACTCACACTCACCAATTCACACCTCCACTCTCACACTCACCGATTCACACCTCCCCACTCTCACACTCACCGATTCACACCTCCCCAAACTCACACTCACCGATTCACACCTCCAATCTCACACTCACCGAGTCACACCACCCCACTCTCACACAGTCATCGATTCACACCTCCCCACTCTCACGCTCACAGATTCGCAATCCCCCACTCTCACACTCACGGAATCACACCTCCCCACTCTCACACTCACCGATTCGTACTTCCAATTTCACACTAACCGATTCACAGCTCCACTCTCACACTCACTGATTCACACTTCCACTCTCACACTCACCGATTCACACCTCCACTCTCACATTCACCGATTCACACCCTCACTCTCACACTCACCGATTCACACCTCCCCACTCTCACACTCACTGATTCACACCCCCACACACATTCACCGATTCACACATCGAATCGGACACTCACCGATTCACACCTCCCCACTCTCACGCTCACAGATTCACACTCCCCCTCTCTCACACGCATGGGTTCACACCTCCACTCTCACACTCACCGATTCACACCTCCCCACTCTCACACTCACTGATTCACACCTCCCCAAACTCACACTCACCGATTCACACCTCCACTCTCACACTCACCGATTCACACCACCCCACTCTCACACTCACCGATTCAGATCCTACCCACACTAACAGTCACCGATTCACACCTCCACTCTCACACTCACCGATTCACACCTCCACTCTCACACTCACCGATTCACACCTCCCCAGTCTCACGCTCTCTTGTCATACTCCTCCACTCTCACACTCACGGAGTCACACCTCCCCACTCTCACGCTCACCGATTCATACTCCCCGACTCTCACACTCACGGATTCACACCTCTCCACTCTCACACTCACCGATTCACACTTCCCCACTCTCACACTCACCGATTCACACCTCCCCCTTCTCACACTCACCGATTCACACCTCCACTCTCACACTCACCAATTCACACCTCCCCACTCTCACATTCACTGATTCACACTTCCACTCTCAAACTCACCGATTCACACCTCCACTCTCACACTCACTGATTCGCACCTCCCCACTCTCACACTCACCGATTTACACCTCCCCACTCTCACACTCACCGATTCACACCTCCACCTTCTCACACTCTCCGCTTCACACCTCCCCACTCTCACACTCTCTGATTCACACCTCCGCCTCTCACACTCACCGATTCACACCTCCACTCACACACTCAACGATTCACACCTCCCCACCCTCACGCTCACCGATTCACACCTCCCCACTCTCATACTCACCGATTCACACCTCCCCAAACTCACACTCACCAATTCACACCTCCACTCTCACACTCACCGATTCACACCTCCCCAATCTCACACACACCGATTCACACCTCCCCCTTCTCACACTCACCGATTCACACCTCCCCACTCTCACACTCTCTGATTCACACCACCCCTCTCACATTCACCGATTCACACCTCCCTACATTCACACTCACCGATTCACACCTCCACTCTCACACTCACCGATTCACACCTCCACTCTCACACTCACCGATTCACACCTACCCACTCTCACACTCACCGATTCATACTTGCACTCTCACACTAACCGATTCACAGCTCCACTCTCACACTCAGTGATTCACACTTCCACTCTCACACTCACCGATTCACACTTCCACTCTCACACTCACCGATTCACCCCTCCACTCTCACATTCACCGATTCACACCGTCACTCTCACACTCACCGATTCACTCCTCCCCACTCTCACTCTCACTGATTCACACCCCCACTCACACATTCACCGATTCACACCCCCAATCGGACACTCACCGATTCACACCTCCCCACTCTCACGCTCACTGATTCACACTCCCCCACTCTCACACTCACCGATTCACACCTCCCCACTCTTACACTCACCGATTCACACCTCCATTCTCACACTCACCGATTCACACCTCCACTCTCATACTCACCCATTCACACGTCCCCACTCTCACACTCACCGATTCACACCTCCCCACTCTCACACTCACCGATTCACACCTCCACTCACACATTCACCGATTCCGACCCCCACTCTCACACTCACCGATACACACCTCCCTACTCTCACGCTCACTGATTCACACTCCCCCACTCTCACACTTACGGATTCACACCTCCCCACTCTCACAACCACCGATTCACCTCCACTCACACACTCACCGTTTCACACCTCCACTCACACACTCACCGATTCACACCTCCCCACTCTCACACTCACCGATTCTCACCTCCCCCATTTCACAATCACCGATTCACACCTCCCCACTCTCACACTCACCATTTCACACCTCCCCCTTCTCACACTCACTGATTCACACCTGCACTCTCACTCTCACTGATTCACACCTCCCCACTCTCACATTCACTGATTCACACTTCCACTCTCACACTCACCGATTCATACTTCCACTCTCACGCTCACCGATTCACACCTCCACTCTCACACTCACTGATTCACACCTCCCCGCTCTCACACTCACCGATTCACAGCTCCACTCACACATTCACCGATTCAGACCCCCACTCACACACTCACCGATTCACACCTCCCCACTCTCACACTCACTGATTCACACCTCCTCCCTTTCACAATCACCGATTCACACCTCCCCACTCTCACACTCACCGATTCACACCTCCCCCTTCTCACACTCACCGATTCACACCTCCCCACTCTCACACTCACTGATTCAGACCTCCCCCTCTCACATTCACCAATTCACACCTCCCCACTCTCACACTCACCGATTCACACCTCCCCCTACTCACACTCACCGATTCACACCTCCCCACTCTCACACTCACTGATTCACACCTCCCCCTCTCACATTCACTGATTCAC
This sequence comes from Isurus oxyrinchus, assembly GCA_026770705.1. Lineage (NCBI taxonomy): Eukaryota > Metazoa > Chordata > Chondrichthyes > Lamniformes > Lamnidae > Isurus > Isurus oxyrinchus. The sequence goes on from JANJGN010000201.1 coordinate 185,252, forward strand.
ACCTCCACCTCTCACACTCACCGATTCACACCTCCACACACACACTCAACGATTCACACCTACCCAAACTCACACTCACCGATTCACACCTACCCACTCTCACACTCACCGATTCACACCTCCCCAAACTCACACTCACCGATTCACACCTCCACTCTCACACTCACCGATTCACACCTCCCCACTCTCACACTCACCGATTCACACCTCCCCCTTCTCACACTCACCGATTCACACCTCCCCACTCTCACACTCACTGATTCACACCTCCCCCTCTCACATTCACCGATTCACACCTCCGCCTCTCACACTCACCGATTCACACCTCCACTCACACACTCAACGATTCACACCTACCCAAACTCACACTCACCGATTCACACCTCCCCACTCTCACACTCACCGATTCACACCTCCCCAAACTCACACTCACCGATTCACACCTCCACTCTCACACTCACCGATTCACACCTCCCCACTCTCACACTCACCGATTCACACCTCCCCAAACTCACACTCACCGATTCACACCTCCATTCACACACTTACCGAGTCACACCACCCCACTCTCACACTCACCGATTCAGATCCTCCCCACACTCACTGTCACCGATTCACACCTCCACTCTCACACTCACCGATTCACACCTCCACTCTCACACTCACCGATTCGCACCTCCCCACTCTCACGCTCACTGATTCACACTCCCCCACTCTCACACTCACGGATTCACACCTACCCACTCTCACACTCACCGATTCATACTTGCACTCTCACACTCACCGATTCACAGCTCCACTCTCACACTCACCGATTCACCCCTCCACTCTCACATTCACCGATTCACACCCTCACTCTCACACTCACCGATTCACTCCTCCCCACTCTCACTCTCACTGATTCACACCCCCACTCACACATTCACCGATTCACACCCCCAATCGGACACTCACCGATTCACACCTCCCCACTCTTACACTCACCGATTCACACCTCCATTCTCACACTCACCGATTCACACCTCCACTCTCATACTCACCCATTCACACGTCCCCACTCTCACACTCACCGATTCACACCTCCCCACTCTCACACTCACCGATTCACACCTCCACTCACACATTCACCGATTCCGACCCCCACTCTCACACTCACCGATACACACCTCCCTACTCTCACGCTCACTGATTCACACTCCCCCACTCTCACACTTACGGATTCACACCTCCCCACTCTCACAACCACCGATTCACCTCCACTCACACACTCACCGATTCACACCTCCACTCACACACTCACCGATTCACACCTCCCCACTCTCACACTCACCGATTCACACCTCCCCCCTTTCACAATCACCGATTCACACCTCCCCACTCTCACACTCACCGTTTCACACCTCCCCCTTCTCACACTCACCGATTCATACTTCCACTCTCACACTCACCGATTCACACCTCCACTCTCACACTCACTGATTCACACTTCCCCGCTCTCGCACTCACCGATTCACACTCCCCCACTCTCACACTTACGGATTCACACCTCCCCACTCTCACTACCACCAATTCACACCTCCACTCACACACTCACTGATTCACACCTCCACTCACACACTCACCGATTCACACCTCCCCACTCTCATGCTCACTGATTCACACCTCAGCTCACTGTGGAGGAATAAATTACATGCTTAATTGTGACTGAAATAAAATACGTGTATAATTGTGAATGAAATAAACTACACATGTAATTGGGAAAGGAAATTGAAATCCATGTATAATGAAATTACTGTAAAAAGTCCCCAAACAGTCACACAGGCAGCACATACATTAGCAAATCAAAGGGTCAGTGTTACCTTCCCAGAATAAGGGGCTCCGGATGTCAGATACCCTGGTGAAACCCAAGAGACAAACTATTGTGTGTGCATTGCCCAGGATATATAACCATTAACACTATCTATTTGCTAAACCATCGACATTGTCCTGTCTAACTGTTGAAACATGAACACTGTTCGCTATCTTTTGAAGCCATTTGAAACTATTGTAATTGCCCAAGTTCCTGTCATGAACCTTCTGCTGTATCTATATGTGTAAAGAGATATTAGGCAGAGTGTCAGCTAGCTCCACTGTAAGCTGCTGGGCTCTCCGTGAGATCACAATTTTAATAAAAGGCTTCCAAGACAAACCTCCTGGGTCTGACTGTTCACTCCGATTTCAGCCACAATTTGGCGATGAGGATGGGATCCGACTGAAGTCCAGTGGCCTCTTGAATTGGAGAGGTGATTGAAATCCTGGGCTATCGGATCCCTGACAAAGAACCCTCGCTGAGAAAGGGCGGAATAACTCTCCTAAGTTAGTGAGAGTACGAACTGCATCCTAGCTGAGAGGGGGAGTGCAGTGAATTAGCGTCCCAACTGAAAGGGGGACTGAGAGTAAATGGGTAACCGGGACTGAATACGGGACCCCTAAAGATGGGTAAGAGAACAGACAAAATGAAGGATAACGGTAACCAAAGCTCATCAGCTGGTAGGAGATCCACTGGTCCCTCCAGTGTGACCAGCCGATGTTGTTATATGGGAAACAGGCGACGATCGGTATGCGGTCCCTTTTGGCAGTGATCTGTATGGGCGGACGCAGGGAGAATGGCCCAGATGGAGGGAGTTTTCAAATACCCCTCATCCAGGCTTGGTGGGATGGGGTAGCTAATGGGGCTGGAGATCCCCAACTGGGATCTTGACTATGTGATGGGTTGTTTCAGTAAATGGATGGAGGTGGTGAAAGGCCACTAACCCCACCGCCCCCCCCCCCCCCCAAAGTAAAGAATAAAAATCAGAATAAAGGTAGCGAAACGATGGTGGACCAAAACGGAGCCCCCGAGACTTCTTATAGATGTACCCCCCCCCACCCTGCATCATCTGCACCCCCCACCACCATCGTATCCCCTCAGCACCGACCCGATGGGACCTTGTGCTTTGTATCCAAGACCTGCGGCATCTGGCAACCCTGACTGACCTCCCCTTCCTGACCCTTCAACGGGCCAACTTACAGAAATAGTCGGGGCCTAGAGACAACCCAATGGGGCAGCCACAGCTGCCGGGGCCAGTTTAGGAGAGGGGGCAGGAGCGGGACCATCAAGTAATGACCCGGAGAGTACTCCATCTGGCCTCGAAACTCAAATAGAGAACGTCGGCGTTGGTGGTCAGACCAGTGACGATGGTCCAGCAAGGTACACACAGCTATCTGCCAAAAGGAACACCTCTCCTGTGGTTCAGAATCCTGAAATTCTGATTGGTGACACGGCTATACTCATACCCTGGACTCCAGCGGAAGCTTGAGCTATGATAGCCGAAGCGCCCAATCCTATAAAACACCCAGCTGCCTTCCTCAACTGGCTAGAACAGATGTGTGAAATTTATCAGCCCCTTCCGGGCGATTTGCAAGCCTTATTGAAATCTCATTACAGTATCTCCTGGGCTGCCTTACAAAATACCATTCTGGTTCCGCCTGGAGAGTACGGAGACTGGAGGAGAGACAATGAGCTAGCAGAGGGAGAGAATGAAAGGTTAAAACATTGGCCGCAGGGCAGGGGCAAAACTGCTATTAAGGCACCAGCGCAAAGACACAGGGATGTGGGGGAAGTAACCGGTGCCTGCAAAGGAAAGAGGAAAGCACCCCGGATTTTTTGGCCCGATTCTGTAATGCTTGGGAGGAGTATGCGGGCATTTCCCCTGGGAGGTAATGGACCCTTAGCCATACAAGCACTGCTGAATTGCAGTGCTCCCCCAACATGCCCAGTCTTTCAAAATGCGACACTTAAATTGGCAAACTTTGAAATGGTCTGAAATAACCACGGCCTTGGTTAATATGGACCGAGAGGGATTATTTGTTAGCACCCGAGAGGGCTTCAATCTGCCAAAAACCCAATTTTTTCATCAAGATAAACGTAAGAGACAAGTAAAAAGCCAGAGAAGAGACAAGTCCCTTGACACCTGTCATAAATGCGGAAAAAGGGGACACTGGGCTAGAGAATGTCGATTGGGACTCCCGAGGGAATCCGGTGGGTCTCAGGGCCAGCAGATTGTGGTGATTCCCTCCTTTACTTCCAGTAACCCTTTTCCCCAGGAATAGGGGGCCCAGGGGAGGCTGTGGTACAGGGAGCAGTTATATCACTTCCCCAAGACTCTGAAGAGCACCCTGTGGTAACCCTTAGAATAGGAGACACACATTTACGAGCCTTGGTGGACACTGGCGCTACCCTTTCCTCTGTACCTCCCTCCCTGGGATTACCTCTTAGCCAGAAAAGAGTAGTAACAGTAGGAGTAGCAGGCATTCCCCTATCGGAGCCTCTATCGAAGCGAGTTGCCTTGTCATTGGGGGACAACCGTGTGGAAGAGCATCTGATGGTTTCAAAAACTACTCCTTTGCCCTTGTTGGGACACCAAACTCTGTGAAAATTAGGGGCCACTATTTACTGCACACCGCAAGGCATGTACATGGAAGTGCCCACACCCCAATCTCACCAGGTAACTTCCCTGCTCCTTGCGCCTGAGGACAACCCTAAGTCTGAAACAATTTTATACGCTGGCAACTTGAAGATAATCCTTACACGGCAGGGATGGGCTGATTGTGGCAAGAACTTGATAGATTACCTAGCGTGCTGCCTGTTAAAACCCTAAACAGCTTGTTACAGGTGGTGCTGAATTACTCCCATCTCCATTATACCGCATGGTATACAGTGAAAGATAACCCCGAATATCATCAAAGGGTCAGCACTCTGATAGGAACAGTGTCTCCCATCTAGCCTGATCCCTACCTTTACTTCGGCGAGGTGGGCTTGGGTGTACCAGTACACTTGGGCTTGGGTGTACTGGTACACTTGGGCTTGGGTGTACTGGTACACTTGGGCTTGGGTGTACCAGTACACTTGGGCTTGGGTGTACCGGTACACTTGGGCTTGGGTGTACTGGTACACTTGGGCTTGGGTGTACTGGTACACTTGGGCTTGGGTGTACTGGTACACTTGGGCTTGGGCATACTGGTACACTTGGGCTTGGATGTACTGGTACACTTGGGCTTGGGTGTACTGGTACACTTGGGCTTGGGTGTACCGGTACACTTGGGCTTGGGTGTACTGGTACACTTGGGCTTGGGTGTACCGGTACACTTGGGCTTGGGTGTACTGGTACACTTGGGCTTGGGTGTACTGGTACACTTGGGCTTGGGTGTACTGGTACACTTGGGCTTGGGTGTACCGGTACACTTGGGCTTGGATGTACCGGTACACTTGGGCTTGGACATACTGATACACTTGGGCTTGGATGTACTGGTACACTTGGGCTTGGACATACTGATACACTTGGGCTTGGGTGTACTGGTACACTTGGGCTTGGGTGTACCGGTACACTTGGGCTTGGATGTACTGGTACACTTGGGCTTGGGTGTGCTGGTACACTTGGGCTTGGGTGTACCGGTACACTTGGGCTTGGATGTACTGGTACACTTGGGCTTGGGTGTGCTGGTACACTTGGGCTTGGGTGTACCGGTACACTTGGGCTTGGATGTACCGGTACACTTGGGCTTGGGTGTACTGGTACACTTGGGCTTGGATGTACCGGTACACTTGGGCTTGGACATACTGATACACTTGGGCTTGGGTGTACCGGTACACTTGGGCTTGGACATACTGATACACTTGGGCTTGGGTGTACTGGTACACTTGGGCTTGGGTGTACCGGTACACTTGGGCTTGGATGTACTGGTACACTTGGGCTTGGGTGTGCTGGTACACTTGGGCTTGGGTGTACCGGTACACTTGGGCTTGGATGTACCGGTACACTTGGGCTTGGGTGTACTGGTACACTTGGGCTTGGGTGTACCGGTACACTTGGGCTTGGGTGTACCGGTACACTTGGGCTTGGATGTACCGGTACACTTGGGCTTGGGTGTACTGGTACACTTGGGCTTGGATGTACCGGTACACTTGGGCTTGGGTGTACCGGTACACTTGGGCTTGGGTGTACCGGTACACTTGGGCTTGGGTGTACTGGTACACTTGGGCTTGGGCATACTGGTACACTTGGGCTTGGGTGTACTGGTACACTTGGGCTTGGGTGTACCGGTACACTTGGGCTTGGGCGTACCGGTACACTTGGGCTTGGGTGTACTGGTACACTTGGGCTTGGGTGTACTGGTACACTTGGGCTTGGGCGTACCGGTACACTTGGGCTTGGGTGTGCTGGTACACTTGGGCTTGGGTGTACTGGTACACTTGGGCTTGGGTGTACCGGTACACTTGGGCTTGGGCGTACCGGTACACTTGGGCTTGGGTGTACTGGTACACTTGGGCTTGGGTGTACTGGTACACTTGGGCTTGGGCGTACCGGTACACTTGGGCTTGGGCATACTGGTACACTTGGGCTTGGGTGTACTGGTACACTTGGGCTTGGGTGTACTGGTACACTTGGGCTTGGGTGTACTGGTACACTTGGGCTTGGATGTACTGGTACACTTGGGCTTGGGTGTACCGGTACACTTGGGCTTGGGTGTACTGGTACATTTGGGCTTGGGTGTACTGGTACACTTGGGCTTGGGTGTACCGGTACACTTGGGCTTGGGTGTACTGGTACACTTGACCGCAGAGCAACAGCCTCTGTTTCAAGTAAACTCTGAGTCTGTGCCCCATGTGACCCTAGCGATTCGGCCCCCCTTTCGGTCACACCATATAGGTCCCATGATAAAAACACTTCACCAGACCCCTACCTCTGAATGCTTTGGGTCAGTTGAATGGTTCGGATCTGTGGAGGGTAGGATCTATTTCCCCGGGATTTTTGGGGTCTCCTGTAAAGTAATTAAACCCCTAGCGGAGTTTCAATGACACCAACCACCCCCCCTCCCCCCCACCGAGCAGCCTGACTTTGTCGGTCCCCATGTTTTAGACATAGTCGAGGGTGGTCTGTGGGCTTTGCTTAAAAATCATGTCGGTTGAGTGCTCTCTCCGCCCCAGATCATCGTGTTGGAGCTGTGATAAAATGCTGTCCTGCCCTGTGTTCGACAGTATCGGTTAACTCCTGACGCTGAGACAGGCATAGCTCCCGTTGTAAATGCTTTGCTTCAACAAGGGGTTCTTAAACCCACTGTAATCCCCTGTAACACACCCACATTACCGAAACCTAAAATCGGACGAGCAAACGAATGGCGGTTTGTGCAGGACTTGAGAACCGTAAACCGCATCGTGGTCCCCATAGCACCGGTAGTACCTGATGTAAATGTGATCCTGTCCTCCATCCCGACCACCGCCGTGGTTTATACCGTGACAGACCTGTGTTCCGCTTTCTTTTCTATCCCCCCTCCATCCCCACAGTCAGCACCTGCTCGCTTTTACCTATAAGGGACAGCAGTACACCTGGACAAGGCTTCCCCAGGGATACACTGAAAGTCCTGCTGTATACGCTGCTGCAGTGAAACAGGACTTGGACGAATGTGATTTAAATGGGTACCCCACACTTATACAGTACGCCGATGGTCTTTTAGTGGCCTCACCTACACTGACAAACTGTGTGAAAGACTCAGTAACCTTACTTCGATTCCTAGCAACAAGAGGCCATAGAGTGTCTAGGAGTAAATGGCAGTTCTGCCAGTTACTGGTACAGTACCGGGGACTCAGGTTGAAAACAGGGACTCGGTAGATCGGACCTGAACGAGTACAAACCATCCTGTGGATACCTGCCCCTAGGATGAAGGAAGTGCCTGCGGTTTGTCCAGTGGACCTCAAAACAGGAGGCAGCGTTTAAAGCTGTCAAGGCGGCTTTGACCTCGGCCCCGGCTCTGGGACCTACCCAACCATGAGCGTCCCTTCCAGCTCCATGTTAGCGAAAAGAAGGGATTGGCCACCGGAGTTCTTACTCAAGACCACAATGGAGGTGGGCAGCCGGACTGCTTATTATTCTGCGGCCCTTCCCGCTGCTTGTCTCCACGCTGTCACTGACACAGCCTCAATGACTGAGAAGTCATTGCTGTTAGTCCTCGATCCCCCTTGTGAGGTGCGAGTGCCCCACGCTGTCACACTGCCGCTAAACCCTGCCGCTGCACCACATTTTACTGCCTCTCGCCGCCCGGGCTACGACGTTATTTTATTATCACATCCCAACTACACCTCTCGTCGGTCGCTGGCCATTGACCCCGCTTCTTTTGTCCCCGAGTCCCCTGAAGAGGTGGAGCATGACTGTATTGCCCTGGTCGAGCAGTCCACTTCTCCCGGAACGGATTTGCGGATGGACCCCCCCCCCCACCACCCCACCAACTTCGGGACACAGACGGCTCCTATCAGCGACCTCATCGCCGGTTACGCTGGCGTGAGCCAACACCACATCGTGGAAGCTTACACACTACCCCCCCCCCCCCAAACCCCCACCCCCCCACCCCACTCCCCACCCCCTTCCTGCCCTGGACTCTGCCGACTTGCAGGCAGCCCAACAAAACTGCACTAAGCAGGAAACACGGTCATGGGAAAAGGCACAACGCTGTTACAAAAATGGTTTCTGGTTCCATTCGGAGCGTCGACTGGTTTGTCCGCGAAGTGTGTTTTTGCCCCTGTGTGTCGCCTGGGGCATGCACAGGTACACATGGGGCAAAGAGGGAAAGCAACGTGCAATAAACCAACAATGGTTTGCACCTGGCATCACTCCAACTACACAAAAAAATCACTCGTTCTTGCTTAACTTGCCAGCAGAATACTAAAGGGACAGCGGTAACTAAGTACGATCACCTACCAATGCCTAAAATGCCTTGTGAGAACTTGCAAATTGATTTGGTGCATATGCCCCTGGCCTCAGGGTATAAGTATTTATTGGTAATAGTAGATATGTTCACCCGATGGGTGGAAGCTTACCCTATGTGAAGGGACGGTGGGCGAACAGCAGTGAGAATATTGTGGAAGGAACTGAAACCTGGGTACGGAATATCTATGGGAATAAACAGTGATCGGGGAACTCACTTTACTGGGAAGATAGTGAAGGATTTGGTGCAGATCATGGGTTTTCAGTAGAAGCTGCATATTCTGTACCAGTCCTCAGGAATAGTTGAAAGGGTGAATGGGGAACTGAAGAACGCCTTATCCAAGGTTTGTCAGGATAATACTCTCTCGGGGCCCGAAGCGCTCCCAGTGGTGCTCTTCGCTATGCGAAACCAAAAGAATGGAGTTACTGGAGTAACACCCCATGAAGCCCTCATGGGACACCCCATGATGACCGGAGCCCAACCTCCTGTTTGTGCAGAGAAATTAGCCTTAATTTGGAATGATGAACAGTCCCTGGCGTACACCCAGGCAATTTGTAAAGCTGCAGCCGAACTACACGAGAGGGTCAGGCAGGCTCAGGTGGGAGATACACCTATACACACCTTTCAGACAGTGGGAGATACACCTATACACACCTTTCAGACAGTGGGAGATACACCTATACACACCTTTCAGACAGTGGGAGATACACCTATACACACCTTTCAGACAGTGGGAGATGCACCTATACACACCTTTCAGACAGTGGGAGATACACCTATACACACCTTTCAGACAGTGGGAGATACACCTATACACACCTTTCAGACAGTGGGAGATGCACCTATACACACCTTTCAGACAGTGGGAGATACACCTATACACACCTTTCAGACAGTGGGAGATACACCTATACACACCTTTCAGACAGTGGGAGATACACCTATACACACCTTTCAGACAGTGGGAGATACACCTATACACACCTTTCAGACAGTGGGAGATACACCTATACACACCTTTCAGACAGTGGGAGATACACCTATACACACCTTTCAGACAGTGGGAGATACACCTATACACACCTTTCAGACAGTGGGAGATACACCTATACACACCTTTCAGACAGTGGGAGATACACCTATACACAGCTTTCAGACAGTGGGAGATACACCTATACACAGCTTTCAGACAGTGGGAGATACACCTATACACACCTTTCAGACAGTGGGAGGTACACCTATACACACCTTTCAGACAGTGGGAGATACACCTATACACACCTTTCAGACAGTGGGAGATACACCTATACACACCTTTCAGACAGTGGGAGATACACGTATACACACCTTTCAGACAGTGGGAGATACTCCTATACACACCTTTCAGACAGTGGGAGATACACCTATACACACCTTTCAGACAGTGGGAGATACACCTATACACACCTTTCAGACAGTGGGAGATACACTTATACACACCTTTCAGACAGTGGGAGATACACCTATACACACCTTTCAGACAGTGGGAGATGCACCTATACACACCTTTCAGACAGTGGGAGATACACCTATACACACCTTTCAGACAGTGGGAGATACACCTATACACACCTTTCAGACAGTGGGAGATACATCTATACACACCTTTCAGACAGTGGGAGATACACGTATACACACCTTTCAGACAGTGGGAGATACACCTATACACACCTTTTAGACAGTGGGAGATACACCTATACACACCTTTCAGACAGTGGGAGATACACCTATACACACCTTTCAGACAGTGGGAGATACACCTATACACACCTTTCAAACAGTGGGAGATACACCTATACACACCTTTCAGACAGTGGGAGATACACCTATACACATCTTTCAGACAGTGGGAGATACACCTATACACACCATTCAGACAGTGGGAGATGCACCTATACACACCTTTCAGACAGTGGGAGATACACCTATACACACCTTTCAGACAGTGGGAGATACACCTATACACACCTTTCAGACAGTGGGAGATACAACTATACACACCTTTCAGACAGTGGGAGATACACCTATACACATCTTTCAGACAGTGGGAGATACACCTATACACCCCTTTCAGACAGTGGGAGATACACCTATACACCCCTTTCAGACAGTGGGAGATACACGTATACACACCTTTCAGACAGTGGGAGATACACCTATACACACCTTTCAGACAGTGGGAGATACACCTATACACACCTTTCAGACAGTGGGAGATGCACCTATACACACCTTTCAGACAGTGGGAGATACACCTATACACACCTTTCAGACAGTGGGAGATACACCTATACACACCTTTCAGACAGTGGGAGATGCACCTATACACACCTTTCAGACAGTGGGAGATACACCTATACACACCTTTCAGACAGTGGGAGATACACCTATACACACCTTTCAGACAGTGGGAGATACATCTATACACACCTTTCAGACAGTGGGAGATACACGTATACACACCTTTCAGACAGTGGGAGATACACCTATACACACCTTTCAGACAGTGGGAGATACACCTATACACACCTTTCAGACAGTGGGAGATACACCTATACACACCTTTCAGACAGTGGGAGATACATCTATACACACCTTTCAGACAGTGGGAGATACACGTATACACACCTTTCAGACAGTGGGAGATACACCTATACACACCTTTCAGACAGTGGGAGATACACCTATACACACCTTTCAGACAGTGGGAGATACACCTATACACACCTTTCAGACAGTGGGAGATACACTTATACACACCTTTCAGACAGTGGGAGATACACCTATACACACCTTTCAGACAGTGGGAGATACACCTATAAACACCTTTCAGACAGTGGGAGATACACCTATACACACCTTTCAGACAGTGGGAGAAACACCTATACACACCTTTCAGACAGAGGGAGATACACCTATACACACCTTTCAGACAGTGGGAGATACACCTATACACACCTTTCAGACAGTGGGAGATACAACTATACACACGTTTCAGACAGTGGGAGATACACCTATACACATCTTTCAGACAGTGGGAGATACACCTATACACCCCTTTCAGACAGTGGGAGATACACCTATACACCCCTTTCAGACATTGGGAGATACACGTATACACACCTTTCAGACAGTGGGAGATACACCTATACACACCTTTCAGACAGTGGGAGATACACCTATACACACCTTTCAGACAGTGGGAGATACACCTATACACACCTTTCAGACAGTGGGAGATACACCTATACACACCTTTCAGACAGTGGGAGATACACCTATACACACCTTTCAGACAGTGGGAGATACACCTATACACACCTTTCAGACAGTGGGAGATACACCTATACACAACTTTCAGACAGTGGGAGATACACCTATATACACCTTTCAGCCGGGTGATCGTGTATGTGAAAAATTTAAACAGAGATTTTCTTTCTCCTAGGTGGGAAGGACCCTATCTGGTACTGCTGACCACTCGAACGGCCCTGAAGGTTAAAGGGAAGGAGGATTGGATTCACGCCACTCGTTGCAAGAAACATTGTCCAGCAGTCGTTTAACCATCGCTAATAGTGTATTAACTTGCATTATGTATCAGATACTGTTTTTTGCTATATGTTGTCCTTTTGCTGTTTGTTATGAAGTGTACCTAAAGGATTCACACCCCAACACTCTTTTGTCTTTATGCTGCACCTATGCTGGACAGGTATGACAGGCCGCCTGCTGGATATGTGCCCAGATTCCCCACCATGGGGCCAAGACAGGCATCTATCAGGCAAAACCCCTGACTGAGGAACAAATAAAGGATCTCACAAACTTTCATGTCCAGTCAGATGATGCGGAACCCAATATGTTTAAAGGGTGGTTCTGTCACTCTCCCCCCTGCTGAGGGGCGGAACTACATAAAGCATGGGATAAAGATCAAGCCCCCTCTGGAACCAATAAACGCTACCTTTTGGTGTTCGACCCTCACAACCGGTACCTATCACCTGGGAAACAGTGGTTGTCGAAACACCATATTTACTAGCCCTGGTAGTAATGGTCCTCAAAATCCTCTAAATGGTACTTACTGGGTTTGTGGAGAAAAAGTATATCCCTGGCTGCCTGGAATGCTGCAAGCATCTTCCCTCGTCAATCAAGATGGCGATAATTGGGGAAGGGCCACTCCCACGCCCGTCTGGAGTGGTTGCTGCTATCCAGCATGTTTGAATCTGTACCTCCGCTATATAAGTAAGTTAGATATTAACCCACACATGCGTCCGCATCGCTGTGGCATTTCGGAGTCCGGGCGATTTTGGATGGTTCTCATCCCCTCACACAGGACTGCGTGTAACTCCTGAGAGGTTATCAACCTGGCAGCTGCGCTTGAAAAATTTGCCAATTCGACAGCTGACGCTCTGACTGAGACACAGAAACAGATTACAGCTCCCACTACTGAAATGACAGCCCTACGCCTGACAGCTCTACAAAATAGAACGGCCCTTGATTTCCTCCTAGCTAAAAAAGGTGGCACTTGTGCCCTAATAGGCTCAGAATGCTGCACCTATGTGCCTGATGTTTCTGAGAATATTACTAACCTGGGACAGCATGTTATAGATAAAGTGCGAGAAATAAAGACTGTTGGGGAAAGGTTGAGCAGTGTTTATAACAGGGATTCCTGGTGGGATACATTAACAGGGTGTGGTTCTCCGATCGGGGAAGTGGGCTGATGTATGTTTTACTTGGGTTAGTTCCACTAGGTGTTATAGGGTGTTGTACATGCGCTACTTTGAGGATTTGCTATACCTGGTGTATTAATGGAGCTATGAATGGACTCAGCACTGGATTAGGAGAAGCTCCCATTCTCCCTCAGTTGATACACACTGGCCCCAGTGAAACCCACGGGTGGGGAGAAAACGTTTACCCTGCCAGGGACCGGCCTTTTCCTTATGGTTATGAGTCCCCTTATGATGATGAAGATATTATTCCTCACTGGTGTTAATCTAAAAGAAAAGATTGACAAGGAGGGACTGTGGAGGAATAAAATACCTGCAAAATTGTGAATGAAATAAACTACACGTATAATTGGGAAAGGAAATTGAAATCCATATATAATGAAATTACTGTAGAATGTCCCCAAACAGTCACACAGCCAGCGCATACGTTAGCAAATCAAAGGGTCAGTGTTACCTTCCCAGACTAAGGGGCTCCGGATGTCAGATACCCTGGTGAAACCCAAACTATTGTGTGTGCATTGCCCAGAATGTGTAACCATTAACACTATCTATTTGCTAAACCATTGACATTGTCCTGTCTAACCGTTGAAACACAAACACTGGTCACTATCCTTTGAAGCCATTTGAAACTATTGTAATTGCCCAAGTTTCCGTCACGAACCTTCTGCTGTATCTATGTGTGTAAAGAAGCATTAGGCAGAGTGTCAGCTAGCTACACTGTAAGCTGCTGGGCTCTCCGTGATATCACAATTTTAATAAAAGGCTTCCGAGACAAACCTCCTGGGTCTGAGTGTTCACTCCGATTTCCGCAACACTCACACACTCACAGATTGACACCTCCACTCTCACGCCCACTGATTCACACCGCAACTCAGACACTCACTGATTCACTCCTGCACTTACACACCTCCACACACATGTACTGATTCACTTCTACACTAACACACTCATCCATACATACCTCTACTCTCATACAATTGATTCAGGCTTCCTGTCACATACTTAACAATTCACATCTCTACTCACACACTCACCGATTCACACATCCAATCTCACGCTCACCATTTCACACCTCCATTCTCACACATATTTATTCATTCCTCCATTCTCACACTGTTTCACACCTCCACCCTCACACTCACCGAAAACACACCTCCAACCTCTCACTCACCAATTCACACCTCCACCCTCACACTCACCTAAAACACACCTCCAACCTCTCACTCACCAATTCACACCTCCACCCTCACACTCACCTAAAACACACCTCCACACTCTCTCACCGATTCACACCTCCAATCCCACACTCGCCAATTCACACCTCGACTCACACACTCACACTAACACACTCAGTTACAGACACAGACTCACAAAGACGCATTCACTCATACACTCACTCACAAACACTAATATACACACACGTACTGACACACCACTCACTTTGACACACTCATACACACACACTCTTACACTCATCACACACTTTCACACACTTACACACACACACTTACAGACTCACACTTACACAATGCATACAGATTTACACAACCAGGCTCTTATAGTTACAGAGCCTCTCAGACTTACATTTATACACTCACTGACACTCTTGCATGCACAATTTCAAACTCACACACTTATACATATCTCACATACATAGACACTCAATCAGATGGTCACATAAACACTCACCCCACAGACTTACACCCAAACAGTTAGAAATATTCCCTCAAGAATGCTAGGGACCTGTGGAGAGGTTGAGGAATGTGAGGGGGAGGGAGCAGGACCGGGACTGGAGCAGTTGATGGACAGTGGCAGAGGGTGAAGGATAGGGCAAGGAAATGGGGGATAAGGGAGGGGGAGGTAGGGAAAAGGTAGGGAAAGTAGAATGGAGAGTGAAGGGAGGGGGCACAAGCAGCAATGGTAGAGGCACAAACAAGGGGGGCAGAAATGGGGGGCAGATTGGGACAGCCAAGGATTGGTGGCATAGAGGAGGTGAACTCACCAAGATAGTGGTGACGATGAGAGTTTTGTTGATGAGGGTCTCGGAGACGTTGATGTCGAGGAAGGTGGCGTCCATTATGAGCCCTCGAATAGAGTGCCAACTCCCAATCTGAGGATAGAGACACAGCCGGTCAAACTCACCACACTCAGCATTAACCCCGAAATCAGGCCCTGGGGGAGAGAGCTTTCCCCAGGCTGGGAGCACACAGACTGTCCAGGCAACACACAGAGAGAGAGAGTTAGCACCTTCAGGGGAGGGGGAGAGAGTCAGCACCTTCAGGGGAGGGGGAGAGAGAGTCAGCACCTTCAGGGGAGGGGGAGAGAGAGTCAGCACCTTCAGGGGAGGGGGAGAGAGAGTCAGCACCTTCAGGGGAGGGGGAGAGAGAGTCAGCACCTTCAGGGGAGGGGGAGAGAGAGTCAGCACCTTCAGGGGAGGGGGAGAGAGAGTCAGCACCTTCAGGGGAGGGGGAGAGAGAGTCAGCACCTTCAGGGGAGGGGGAGAGAGAGTCAGCACCTTCAGGGGAGGGGGAGAGAGAGTCAGCACCTTCAGGGGAGGGGGAGAGAGAGTCAGCACCTTCAGGGGAGGGGGAGAGAGAGTCAGCACCTTCGGGGAGGGGGAGAGAGAGTCAGCACCTTCAGGGGAGGGGGAGAGAGAGTCAGCACCTTCAGGGGAGGGGGAGAGAGAGTCAGCACCTTCAGGGGAGGGGGAGAGAGAGTCAGCACCTTCAGGGGAGGGGGAGAGAGAGTCAGCACCTTCAGGGGAGGGGGAGAGAGAGTCAGCACCTTCAGGGGAGGGGCAGAGAGAGTCAGCACCTTCAGGGGAGGGGGAGAGAGAGTCAGCACCTTCAGGGGAGGGGGAGAGAGAGTCAGCACCTTCAGGGGAGGGGGAGAGAGAGTCAGCACCTTCAGGGGAGGGGGAGAGAGAGTCAGCACCTTCAGGGGAGGGGGAGAGAGAGTCAGCACCTTCAGGGGAGGGGGAGAGAGAGTCAGCACCTTCAGGGGAGGGGGAGAGAGAGTCAGCACCTTCAGGGGAGGGGGAGAGAGAGTCAGCACCTTCAGGGGAGGGGGAGAGAGAGTCAGCACCTTCAGGGGAGGGGGAGAGAGAGTCAGCACCTTCAGGGGAGGGGGAGAGAGAGTCAGCACCTTCAGGGGAGGGGGAGAGAGAGTCAGCACCTTCAGGGGAGGGGGAGAGAGAGTCAGCACCTTCAGGGGAGGGGGAGAGAGAGTCAGCACCTTCAGGGGAGGGGGAGAGAGAGTCAGCACCTTCAGGGGAGGGGGAGAGAGAGTCAGCACCTTCAGGGGAGGGGGAGAGAGAGTCAGCACCTTCAGGGGAGGGGGAGAGAGAGTCAGTACCTTCAGGGGAGGGGGAGAGAGAGTCAGCACCTTCAGGGGAGGGGGAGAGAGAGTCAGCACCTTCAGGGGAGGGGGAGAGAGAGTCAGCACCTTCAGGGGAGGGGATTGTGGGTTGGGGCAGAGATAAGAATGAAATCCATTTTTCCTATCACCAGGAAGTAAAGCGGAGACCTGATCGCTGGAAGATGCTCCCAGTATCTCACTCTCCCCCCCCACCCCTCACCGTCTCCCCTGATTACCCACCCAAACCCCCTCTCACCCCAGAATACCCTCTCCCCCCAAACCCTATTCCCCCCAAATCCACTCTCCCCCAACCCCCCTCTAGCCCCCAAGACCCCCTCTCCCAACACAACCCCCCCATTCAACCCATGCTCCTACCTGTTTGAGACCAATCTTCCCCTGCTCAAGAATCCGCAGAGTGTAATTCATCCTCTGGCCCTTACTGTTAAATTCCACACGGCCTGTCAGTCCTTCATACTCCACCTAGCATCAGCAGGATAGAGAGAGCGGGGGAGGGGGGGAGAGAGAGAGAGATGGAGGGTGAGGGAGAGAGGGGGAGGGGGGGAGAGAGAGAGAGAGAGAGAGAGATGGAGGGTGAGGGAGAGAGGGGGAGGGGGGGAGAGAGAGAGAGAGAGAGAGAGATGGAGGGTGAGGGAGAGAGGGGGAGGGGGGAGAGAGAGAGAGAGAGAGAGATGGAGGGAGAGGGAACGAGAGAGAGAGAAAGGGGGCCATGAGGAGGGAGAGAGTGAGACAGAAAGAAAGAGAGAGAGGGAGTGTGAGTGACAGAGAGAGAAAGCGAGAGAGAGAGAGTGTGTGTAGGGAGAGGGAGAGAGAGAGAGAGACAGGGAGAGAGAAAGAGTGAGAGAAAGAGAGAGAGATAGAGAAGGAAGGAGGTAGAGAGGGAGGGAGGGAAGGACAGGGGAGAGATAGAGACAGAGAGAGTGAGGGATAGAGAGAGACAGAGAAAGGGAGAAGGAGGGATGGAGAAAGGGAGAGAGAGGGAGGGAATGACGGGGGAGAAAGAGACAGAGAAAAAGAGTGTGAGTGGGAGAGAGAGAGGGAGATTGGGGGAGAGAAATAGAGTGTGAAAGAGAGAGAGAGAGAGAGAGAGGGATGGAGATAGGGAGGCAGTGAGAGGGACAGGGAGAAGGAGCAGGGAGGGAGAGAGCCAGAGAAGAAGAGAGGGAGTGAGACATATAGGGAGAGGGAAAGAGTGAAAGGAAAGGGGCAGGAGAGAGGGAGAGACAGGGGGAGAGGGAGAGAGAGAGAGGTAGGGGAGAGAGAGAGAGAGAGACAGGGAGAGAGAGAGAGAGAGAGAGACGGGGGTGAGAGAGAGAGAGAAACAAGGGGAGAGAGAGAGAGCGACGGGTGAGAGAGAGAGAGAGAGACAGGGGGAGAGAGAGAGAGAGACAGGGGGAGAGAGAGACAGACAGGGAGAGAGAGAGAGAGAGAGACAGGGGAAGAGAGAGAGAGAGAGACAGGGGAAGAGAGAGAGAGAGAGAGACAGGGGGAGAGAGAGAGAGAGAGACAGGGGAAGAGAGAGAGAGAGAGAGACAGGGGGAGAGAGAGAGAGAGACAGGGGGAGAGAGAGACAGGGGAAGAGAGAGAGAGAGAGAGAGACAGGGGAAGAGAGAGAGACGGAGGGAGAGAGAGAGAGACGGGAGAGAGAGAGAGAGAGAGAGACAGGGGGAGAGAGAGACAGGGGGAGAGAGAGAGAGACAGGGGGAGAGAGAGAGAGAGAGAGACAGGGGGAGAGAGAGACAGGGGGAGAGAGAGAGAGACAGGGGGAGAGAGAGAAAGAGAAACAAGGGGAGAGAGAGAGAGACAGGGGGAGAGAGAGAAAGAGAAACAAGGGGAGAGAGAGAGAGACGGGGGGAGAGAGAGAGAGAGAGACAGGGGGAGAGAGAGACAGGGGGAGAGAGAGAGACAGGGGGAGAGAGAGAAAGAGAAACAAGGGGAGAGAGAGAGAGACAGGGGGAGAGAGAGAGACAGGGGGAGAGAGAGAGACAGGGGGAGAGAGAGAGAGACAGGGGGAGAGAGAGAGACAGGGGGAGAGAGAGAGACAGGGGGAGAGAGAGAGAGACAGGGGGAGAGAGAGAGAGACAGGGGGAGAGAGAGAGACGGGGGGAGAGAGAGAGAGAGACGGGGAGAGAGAGAGAGAGACAGGGGGAGAGAGAGAGAGAGACAGGGGGAGAGAGAGAGAGGGAGGCAGAGGCAGAGGGATAAAGAGGGAGAGAGAAAGAGAAACAGAAAGTGACAGAGAGTGAACAAACGAGTGAACGAGAGAGGAAGGGAGGGAAAGCAGGAGAAGAGGGCAAAAGAGAGAGAGACAGGGAAAGAATAAAAACGTGGAAATCTGAGACAAACTGAGGTACACGTGTCGGGAGAGAATGAGAAACATCAGACAGCAGAATATCGCCAGTGACTTATCACTGCCGACAGACCTCAGTATTCACCAGCTCCTTCTCAGTCTCAATGTAGAGATTTGACATGAATAACGGGTGTGGGTGTGTACACACACAATCCAGATCAGAGCCAGAACTCACCAGGAACACTACAGACAAACAGGAACACATCTCACCAGGAACACAGCTCACCAGGAACACAGCTCACCAGGAACAGCTCACCAGGAACACATCTCACCAGGAACAGCTCACCAGGAACACATCTCACAAGGAACACAGCTCACCAGGAACAGCTCACCAGGAACAGCTCACCAGGAACACAACTCACCAGGGACACAGCTCACCAGGAACAGCTCACCAGGAACACAACTCACCAGGGACACAGCTCACCAGGAACACTACAGACAAACAGGAACACATCTCACCAGGAACAGCTCACCAGGAACACAACTCACCAGGGACACAGATCACCAAGGGCACAACTCACCAGGAACACAGCTCACCAGGAACACATCTCACCAGGAGCACAGTACACCAGGAACACTACAGACAAACAGGAACACATCTCACCAGGAACAGCTCACCAGGAACAGCTCACCAGGAACAGCTCACCAGGGACACAGATCACCAGGAACACAGCTCACCAGGAATACAGCTCACCAGGGGCACAGATCACCAAGGGCACAACTCACCAGGAACACAGCTCACCAGGAACACTACAGACAAACAGGAACACATCTCACCAGGAACAGCTCACCAGGAACACAGCTCACCAGGGACACAGCTCACCAAGGGCACAACTCACCAGGAACACAGCTCACCAGGAACACAGCTCACCAGGAACACATCTCACCAGGAGCACAGTACACCAGGAACACAACTCACCAGGAACACAGCTCACCAGGAACACAGGTCACCAGGAACACAACTCACCAGGAACACAGTTCACCAGGAACACAGCTCACCAGGGGCACAGCTCACCAGGAACACAACTCACCAAGGGCACAACTCACCAGGAATACTGCTCACCAGGAACACAGCTCACCAGGAACACAGTTCACCAGGAACACAGCTCACCAGGAACACAGCTCACCAGGAACACAGTTCACCAGGAACACAGCTCACCAGGGGCACAGCTCACCAGGAACACAACTCACCAGGAATACAACTCACCAGGAACACAACTCACCAGGAACACAGCTCACCAGGAACACATCTCACCAGGGGCACACCTCACCAGGAACACAGCTCATGAGGGGCACAGGTCACCAGAAACACAGCTCACCAGGGGCAAACCTCACCAGGAACACAGCTCACCAGTAGCATAGCTCACCAGGGACACAGCTCACCAGGGGCACAGCTCACCAGGAACACACCTCACCAGGAACACAGCTCACCAGGAACACAGCTCACCAGGGGCACAGCTCACCAGGAACACACCTCACCAGGGGCACAGCTCACCAGGAACACACCTCACCAGGAACACTGCTCACCAGGAGCATTGCTCACCAGGAACACTGCTCACCTGGAGCACAGCTCACCAGGAACACAGCTCACCAGGGGCACAGCTCACCAGGAACACACCTCACCAGGAACATACCTCACCAGGAACACAGCTCACCAGGAACACTGCTCACCAGGAGCATTGCTCACCAGGAACACTGCTCACCTGGAGCACAGCTCACCAGGGGCACAGTTCACCAGGCGCATAGCTCACCAGGAGCACTGCTCACCAGGAACACTGCTCACCAGGAACACACCTCACCAGGAACACAGCTCACCAGGAACACAGCTCACCAGGAACACTGCTCACCAGGAACACTGCTCACCAGGAACACAGCTCACCAGGGGCACACCTCACCAGGAACACAGCTCACCAGGAACACAGCTCACCAGGAACACTGCTCACCAGGAACACAGCTCACCAGGGGCACACCTCACCAGGAACACAGCTCACCGGGAACACAGCTCACCAGGAACACTGCTCACCAGGAACACAGCTCACCAGGAACACAACTCACCAGGAACACTGCTCACCAGGACACTGCTCACCAGGAACACAGTACAACAGGAACACAGCTCACCAGGGGCACACCTCACCAGGGGCACACCTCACCAGGAACACAGCTCACCAGGAACACTGCTCACCAGGGGCACACCTCACCAGGAACACTGCTCACCAGGGGCACACCTCACCAGGGGCACACCTCACCAGGAACACAGCTCACCAGGGGCACACCTCACCAGGAACACTGCTCACCAGGGGCACACCTCACCAGGAACACTGCTTACCAGGGGCACAGTTCACCAGGCGCATAGCTCACCAGGAGCATTGCTCACCAGGAACACTGCTCACCAGGAACACACCTCACTAGGAACACAGCTCACCAGGAACACACCTCACCAGGAACACACCTCACCAGGAACACAGCTCACCAGGAACACACCTCACCAGGAACACAGCTCACCAGGAACACACCTCACCAGGAACACAGCTCACCAGGAACACACCTCACCAGGAACACAGCTCACCAGGAACACTGCTCACTTGGAGCACAGCTCACCAGGGGCACAGTTCACCAGGCGCATAGCTCACCAGGAGCATTGCTCACCAGGAACACTGCTCACCAGGAACACTGCTCACCAGGAACACTGCTCACCAGGAACACACCTCACCAGGAACACAGCTCACCAGGAACACACCTCACCAGGAACACAGCTCACCAGGAACACACCTCACCAGGAACACAGCTCACCAGGAACACTGCTCACTTGGAGCACAGCTCACCAGGGGCACAGTTCACCAGGCGCATAGCTCACCAGGAACACTGCTCACCAGGAACACTGCTCACCAGGAACACAGCTCACCAGGAACACTGCTCACCAGGAACACAGCTCACCAGGAACACAGCTCACCAGGAACACAGCTCACCAGGACACTGCTCACCAGGAACACAGTACACCAGGAACACAGCTCACCAGGGGCACACCTCACCAGGGGCACACCTCACCAGGAACACAGCTCACCAGGGGCACACCTCACCAGGGGCACACCTCACCAGGAACACAGCTCACCAGGGGCACACCTCACCAGGAACACAGCTCACCAGGGGCACACCTCACCAGGAACACAGCTCACCAGGGGCACACCTCACCAGGGGCCCACCTCACCAGGAACACAGCTCACCAGGGGCACACCTCACCAGGAACACAGCTCACCAGGGGCACACCTCACCAGAAACACAGCTCACCAGGGGCACACCTCACCAGGAACACAGTTCACCAGGGGCACAGCTCACCAGGAACACAGTTCACCAGGGGCACAGCTCACCAGGGGCACACCTCACCAGGAACACAGTTCACCAGGGGCACAGCTCACCAGGGGCACACCTCACCAGGAACACAGTTCACCAGGGGCACAGCTCACCAGGGGCACACCTCACCAGGAACACAGCTCACCAGGAACACAGCTCACCAGGAACACAGCTCACCAGGAACACTGCTCACCAGGAACACAGCTCACCAGGAACACTGCTCACCAGGAACACTGCTCACCAGGAACACAGCTCACCAGGGGCACACCTCACCAGGAACACAGTTCACCAGGGGCACACCTCATGAGTGTTTTGTGCTGGTAATCTTTCCACTATATTCATTGATATGGTTATTCTTCCAGCCGTGTGAAACGCTGGCAATTCCCTCCGGTCCCATCTGTGGGCACTGCCCATACTCACTGTGCGTAGGTAGTTCATGAGGCTGGTCCCATGCTGCCAGATCTGTGAGGTTGTACACGATAGGGGTCTCAGACCAATCTCTTGGCTGCGATTCAACTCCCGGACTGCATTCACCACCACGTGGACTGCATCAAACATCAGTGCAGAGGGAAGCTGCAATCAGAGGCATGAGCTGTCACAGGAATACAAGGACTGAAGGAACACTGCAAGGCACAGAGCCCAAGAGCGAGTGGGACACAGAGAGCATGAGGGAATGACAGGGAGATAGTGAGAGATACTGCTGGAGACACCGAGAGAGAGAGAGAGAGAGAGGCAGGGACAGAGAGATAGGGACAGAGAGAAAGAGAGAGAGAGAGGGGGAGAAATGGGGGTGGGTGGGTGGAGACACGGAGAGAGACAGAGACACAGAGAGAGAGAGAGAGACACACACACACAGAAGAGAGGGGAGAGGGACAGAGACAATGATAGGGGCAGACACGGGGAGAGGGAGAGAAAGAGTGACAGACACAGAGAGAGCAATTAAGAGAGAGGGTGAGAGACACAGAGAGAGTGAGAGAGAAAGAGGGAGAGACAAAGAGACATAGAGAGAGACACAGGAGAGACAGAATGAGGGAGAGACAGACAGACAGAGAGAGACGGAGACAGACAGAGCGTAATAAACTCGGGGTTCAGAACAGGTTCCTTGTTAAGCTTTATATACAGACTCCAGGTGAAGCTACATGCTTGTTCCCAGACCCACACAAAACAGCTCAGCCCAGCAAACTCCCCGCACTTAGGGCTGATTCGTCTAAATATTCACATGGCTCCCATACCAGTAAGAAATGGTTTCACTTACAGTTACTACATTCCTCCGCCTTTAACTTTGTTTTACCTCCTTACTTACAGAAGCATCTCAGCCCACATCGTATCCAGTCCATGTCACTTTAAATTTTGGCTTTGAGGAGGTTTTCGGATTCGGGTGGAGTGACGCAACCCTCCAACTGGAGGTTCTTCCACAGGATCGACTGGCACAGGAACTGCAGCTTCAGGGACATCCCTGGACACCGGCAGTTCAGAACCATTTACTTCAGCAGAGACATCGGGTATGTCGATTCTTTGTCAATCTGGTCCCTCAAGTGTCAAAGTTTCACCTTGGATTTCAGGTGGATTAACTGGTTGTTGGAGAGTTTCTTGACATCTGAGATGATCCATGTGTTTCCCAACAATCCCCTTTTCCACTTCCACTTGATATGGTAACGGGTCCTGTTTTAGGAGTGATTGTACCAGGGACCCATCTCGGCCTGGTTGCAAAATTTCGTCCAGAAACTCTCTCCCACAGTAAAACTCTCGACCTTTACTGTGAACGTCACCGTTCCCTTTGCAACTCCTGTGGTTTCTCTCCACCATTCCCTCCTCCTCTACACTAGGGAATACTAGTCTCAGTCTCGCACAAAGTCAGCGTCTCATTAACCATTCTGAAGGTGTTAAACCAGTGTCTGTTTGACAGCAGAACAGGAATCTTGAAATTTGTGTTTCTAACATTCCCTCTGATGGTTTCTTCATGCCTATTTTAAAGGATTGTGCAGCTCCTTCTGCTAACCCATGGGACGAGGGATGGATAAGATGTTGTTCTGGTGTGTTTCATCCCAATTGGTTCATGGGTCTTTGGAATTCAGCCTGAGTGAAAGCCATACCATTGCCTGACACAGTAACTTCAGGCAAACCGTGAACACTGAAACTCTGGCACAGTTCTGTAATGGTTGCAGACCAAGTAGGTGATCTCATTTCAAACACGCCCATCCATTTGGAATGTGCATCGATAATCACCAGAAACATGGTACCTAGAAATGGACTGGCACAGGCTGTGTGTAAGTCTAACCAAGGGTCGACCAGGCCACTCTCACCGATGCAGTGGAGCTGAAACAGGCAACTTCTGCTGTACCAGACACAGGAGACAGTGTTTCACCATTTTCTCGATATCACTGTCTACACCTGGTCACCGGATGTAACGTCGTGTGAGCATCTTCGTTTTCGAAATGCCAGGGTGTGCCCTGTGAATCTCTTCCCTGCACAGAGATAACAACTCTTGCTCCTCATCACAAGATACCATCTTGACAACCCAGTTCAGATCGATGTACAAAGGATGGGTTCAATTCAACAGGGACTTTGCCATTGACCACCCCTGCTATACCTGTTCACGGACTGTTGCTAAAGTTGGATCCTGATTTGTCCAATGGTCTATCTATCGCATGTAGACTGGTGAGGAGTCCAGGGAATTCAATGCGAGTATTACCTCTTGAGGTACTGGAACATGTGTCATACCATTGGCCAAAGGGAGATGACTGAGGGCATGTGCATTTGCTAATACACCCTCCCGATGGTGGATAAAATTGTACTCGTAATCCGACAGAATTAGAGCCTATCTGTGAAATCCAGCAGAGGCTATCGGTGGGATTGCCTTACCTTCACTAAACTACCCCACCAGTGGCTTGTGACCTGACACTATGGTGAAGTGTCGACTATACTGATGGAACTTCTTTACTCCAAATACGATAGATAAGCCTCTTTTCTCAATTTGTGACTAACCACTCTCGGCCGCAGAAAGCTCCTGGAATACATATCCTGTTGATCTTTCAGATCCATCCTCCATCTTGTGTGTCAATGCTGCTCCCTCCTCTGTAGGGAGATGCACCGCAAGTGAGTGTTAATTCTTTCGATGGGTCATAGCGCACTAGCAGACACAGCGAGTGTAAAAGCCTCTTAACTCTAGCGAAGGCTTCCTCTTGCTGTCCCTTCCCGGACCATCTGTGGTTCTTCTTCAATAGGAAGTGTCAAGGGGCTATCACAATAGGTAAGCTAGGCAAAAACTGATGGTGAGAGTTTACCATGCCCGTAAAAGACTTGAGTGCCATGGTAGGACGGGGTGCATACTTCATTGACCTGACTTCCTCCTCTAATGGGTGCACCCCCTAGGTATTCGCTCGATTCCCCAGAGACGCAACTTCCTTAGCTTGGAAGGTGCACTCCTTTTTAAACGGACTCCAGCCTCCAAAAATCTCTTCAGAAGCATTTCCAGATTTGCCGCACGCTCTGCTGCTGTGGATCTTATGCACTGTAACCCGGGGTGAAGGGGTGGGGGGGTCCTTTGCTGTAAGCTTTCCATGGCTCTTTGGAAAACTGAACAGGCACAGGACACCCCCCGAAGGGGAGGCGTGTGTACCGGTACAGGCCTTCTGCCTGTTCATAGTGACATAGTCTCTAGATGTGTTGTTCAACTCGAACTGTTGTTCCGCGTAGGTCATGTCCAGTTTAGTGCCGGGTGTTCCTCCTGTGAGTTTAGTGTACAAGTCTTCAATCCTTGGGATTGGGTACTTGTTTAATTTCACAACCTTCTTCAACATTAATTTATAATCTCCGCAGATGTGAATGGTTTGGTCTGGTTTTATCCTAGAGGCTATGGGTGCTGACAACTCTGAAAACTGGACTGGCTGGATTATTCCTAGCTTCTCTAAACGACATAATCCCACATCTGCCTCTTCTCTTAGAGTGTAAGGCACAGGTCTTGCCTTAAAAAACCAGGGTCCATGTCTACTTTAGATTGTAGGCCCTGGAATTCCCCCCAACTCATCTCGGGACGCCCTGTCAGTGTTTCTCAGCAACTCTGGACTTCCCCCAGCCCCTGACCTGAGCAAGTTCTGACCAGTTTAGTGTGATCTCTTTCAACCAATCACAGCCCAGAAGGTGAGGTCCTTCACCTGTTACAACAATGATTGGCAGCTGGGCTGTCTGTTGCCTGTAGGAGACAGGTACAGAGGTGATGCCTTTCGCCTGTACTGCTTCTCCTGTATTTGTTTCTAACTGAGCAGTGGGTTTTCCACCAGACTCAATGGCTGGCTACCTTCTCGGAGGTATTGAAAGACTTCTTCTCCCTTCTCTGTTCTCGATGTTCCTGCGTTCACCTCCATGACCACAGGTTTTCCATTTACTCGAAGGGTAACAGTGATTGGTTCAGTTTTCCTGCTCTCCAGATTATGTGGGGAATAAACGTCCGCCTCAGTAACTCCTGACTCATCTATACTGTGCACTTCATTTAACCTTGACCTGATGTCTGAATGGCTGTTTGGATCCAATCCTGCACTGGTTAACAACATGACCTTTTTTGTGGAGCTAGTGGTACGCTGGCCTCTTTAAATCTGCAGATTTTGGGTGCATGATTCTCCCCCCACAACGGTAACCCTAACTCCTGGATTGCTGGGTGGGCTGTTTCCAGGATTTGGTCTTGTTTTCCCAGCGGTGGGGACCCTGTCCCGCTTTGCTGTAGCCTCGCTGATCTTCTCACCACCCCCTCCGCCCTAGTGGCACCATGCTGCACACTCTGCAGAGCCCGCACGTCCCCCTCAGCGCTCTCCACCACCAGCGCTGTCTCTCTGGCGCTGCTTCAGGACTATCCCAGCTCCTGCCAGCGAACAGCGTTGGATGGCGTCGGTGTTAATGTCACAAACGAAACCTCACGAAACGTTGTCGAATGTTCCGCCAAAGTCACAACGTTCCGTTAACTGTTTGAACTTTGTGATCGACCCACGGGGGGGGAACTTGCTCCAGAATTACGACCGCCGAGCGTTTAGGCTGAAAATAAGACCCCTTCATGAGGTCAACTAGCTCTGCAAAGGGCCTGGAATTTGGCCTGAACGCTCAGAGCCGTCAAGGTACAGGTTAGGTTACAGGCTTTGCTCCCACAGACGCCTCTTCTGTTTCTCCTCTGCCGTTATTTCACTAAGTACAACGTAGAACTTTAACCACTCAGCGTACTGACTCACGTCCTCGATGGGTGAGTCGCACGGGTCAGTCCTGGCATAGAGAGGCACCGCTGATGAGCACACGTTGCATCTTTCTTCCCTTAAAGTAAATCAAAACACTCTCAGCCGCGAGCTGAGGTGCTATGTCGGAGCTATTTATCCTCAGCGCCAGTTGGAATAAAACTCGGAGCGTGCAGGACGGGTTTCTTGTAAGAAGGAGTGAACTTTGTCTAAGGACTCCAGGTGAGGCTACATGCTGGATAAAAGCGAAATACTGCGGACGCTGGAAATCAGAAACAAAAACAGAAAATGCTGGAAAAACTCAGCAGGGCTGACAGCCTCTGTGGAGAGAGAGACAGAGTTAACGTCTCGAGTCCGTGTGACTCTTCTTCAGAGCTGAAGGGAAGTAGAAATGTGGTGAAATTTATACTGTTTTGGTGGGAGGGGTGAAGATGGATAGAAGGCCAACAAGGGGGGAGCAAAGGAGAGATTGATAAAGGTGTCATGGACTGAAGGACAAAGGGATTGTTAGTGGCAGTGACTGAATAAGGTGCTGATAGCAGCAAAGGTACAAAAGCAGAATGTGATAACAGCAGAACAAGAGTAAACACTCTGGAAAGAACAACATGAACCAGTAACAGGTGGCGCTTGTGGGAGAGCGGTGGGGAGAGGGGACAGTGGCCGGGGTAAAGGATGGAAAATGGGATAAAAGGGAGGATTAAAAAGAGGATAAAACAATGAACAAATCAATAAAAATAAAAATGAATCAAAATAAAAATAAGTGGATAAAAAATAGAAAGGAATTTTGACCGATCGTCTCAGCTTGCTCCTGCCCCCACAGAACTCATTTCTCGTTATCTTGACTCCCTTCTCTCTCCCCTTGTCCAGTCCCTTCCCACCTACATCCGTGATTCCTCTGACACCTTACGTCACATCAACAATTTCCAGTTCCCTGGCCCCAACTGCTTCCTCTTCACCATGGACGTCCAATCCCTCTACACCTCCATCCCCCACCAGGATGGTCTGAGGGCCCTTAGCTTCTTCCTCGAACAGAGGCCCGAACAATCCCCATCCACCACTACTCTCCTCCGTCTGGCTGAACTTGTTCTCACGTTGAACAATTTCTCCTTCAACTCCTCTCACTTCCTCCAAATAAAAGGTGTGGCTATGGGTACCCGCATGGGCCCCAGCTATGCCTGTCTCTTTATGGGATATGTGGAACATTCCTTGTTGCAGTCCTACCCCGGCCCCCTTCCACAACTTTTTCTCCGGTACATTGATGATTACTTCGGTGCCGCTTCATGCTCTCGTCGGGACTTGGAAAAATTTATTAATTTTGCTTCCAATCTCCACCCCTCCATCATTTTCACGTGGTCCATCTCTGACACTTCCCTTCCCTTCCTTGACCTCTCTGTCTCATTCTCTGGGGATAGACTGTCCACCAATATCCATTACAAACCCACCGACTCCCACAGCTACCTCGACTACAGCTCCTCACACCCCGCTTCCTGTAAGGACTCCATCCCATTCTCCCAGTTCCTTCGCCTCCGTCGCATCTGTTCCGATGATGCTACCTTCAAAAACAGTTCCTCTGACATGTCCTCCTTCTTCCTTAACCGAGGTTTTCCACCCACGGTCGTTGACAGGGCCCTCAACCGTGTACGGCCCATCTCCCGCGCATCCGCCCTCACGCCTTCTCCTCCCTCCCAGAAACATGATAGGGTCCCCCTTGTCCTCACTTATCACCCCACCAGCCTCCGCATTCAAAGGATCATCCTCCGCCATTTCCGCCAACTCCAGCATGATGCCACCACCAAACACATCTTCCCTTCACCCCCCTTATCGGCATTCCGTAGGGATCGCTCCCTCCGGGACACCCTGGTCCACTCCTCCATCACCCCCTACTCCTCAACCCCCTCCTATGGCACCACCCCATGCCCACGCAAAAGATGTAACACCTGCCCCTTCACTTCCTCTCTCCTCACCGTCCAAGGGCCCAAACACTCCTTTCAAGTGAAGCAGCATTTCACTTGCATTTCCCCCAACTTAGTCTACTGCATTCGTTGCTCCCAATGTGGTCTCCTCTACATTGGAGAGACCAAACGTAAACTGGGCGACCGCTTTGCAGAACACCTGCGGTCTGTCCGCAAGAATGACCCAGACCTCCCTGTCGCTTGCCATTTTAACACTCCACCCTGCTCTCTTGCCCACATGTCTGTCCTTGGCTTGCTGCGTTGTTCCAGTGAAGCCCAACGCAAACTGGAGGAACAACACCTCATCTTCCGACTAGGCACCTTACAGCCTTCCAGACTGAATATTGAATTCAACAACTTTAGATCATGAACTCTTTCCTCTATGGTCTTGATCCCCTTTTTTAAAAAATTCATTTTTATTTTTATCCACTTATTTTTATTTTTATTCATTTATTCATTGCTTTATCCCCCTTTTTTATCCCCCTTATCCCAATTTCCACCCTTTGTTCCCCACCACTGCCCCCTTCCCCCCATCCCACCCCCACAAGGCCCATCTGTTACTGGTTCATGTTGTTCTTTCCAGAGTGTTTACCCCTGTCCTGCTATTGTCACGTTCTGCTTTCGTACCTTTGACACTATCAGCACCTCCTTTAGTCCTCAGCACCACCACCAACACTCCCTTTGTTCTTCAGCTCCTGACATCTATCACTGGCCTTCTATCCAGATCCACCTGCTCCACACCCCCCCCCCTTAAATAGTATAAAATTCATCACATTCCTACTTCTCTTCATCTCTGAAGAAGGGTCATATGGACTCGAAAGGATAACTCTGTTTCTCTCTCCCCAGCTGCTGTCAGACCGGCTGAGTTTTCCCAGCATTTTCTATCTTTGTGGCTACACACTTGTTCCCAGACCCAGGCTAAAAATTTCCATCCCTAAGGTTCCCCGCACTTAGGGCTGATTCGTCTATACAGTCACATGATCCCCATTACAGGAAGAAACGGTTTAACTTACAATTACTACAGAGAGAGAGAGAGAAACAGAGAGAGGCAGAGAGAGAGAGGCAGAGAGAGAGAGAAACAGAGAGAGGCAGAGAGAGAGAAACAGAGAGAGGCAGAGAGAGAGAGGCAGAGAGAGAGAGAAACAGAGAGAGGCAGAGAGAGAGAGGCAGAGAGAGAGAGAAACAGAAAGAGGCAGAGAGAGAGAAACAGAGAGAGGCAGAGAGAGAGAGGCAGAGAGAGAGAGAAACAGAGAGGCGGAGAGAGAGAGAAACAGAGAGAGGCAGAGAGAGAGAGGCAGAGAGAGAGAGAAACAGAGAGGCGGAGAGAGAGAGAAACAGAGAGAGGCAAAGAGAGAGAGAAACAGAGAGAGGCAGAGAGAGAAACAGAGAGAGGCAGAGAGAGTGAGAAACAGAGAGAGAGAAACAGAGAGAGGCAGAGAGAGAGAGAAATAGAGAGAGGCAGAGAGAGAGAGAAACAGAGAGAGGCAGAGAGAGAGAGAAACAGAAAGAGGCAGAGAGAGAGAAACAGAGAGAGGCAGAGAGAGAGAGAAACAGAGAGAGGCAGAGAGAGAGAGAAATAGAGAGAGGCAGAGAGAGAGAGAAACAGAGAGAGGCAGAGAGAGAGAGAAACAGAAAGAGGCAGAGAGAGAGAAACAGAGAGAGGCAGAGAGAGAGAGAAACAGAGAGAGGCAGAGAGAGAGAAACAGAGAGGCGGAGAGAGAGAGAAACAGAGAGAGGCAGAGAGAGAGAGAAACAGAAAGAGGCAGAGAGAGAGAGGAACAGAGAGAGGCAGAGAGAGAGAGAAACAGAGAGAGGCAGAGAGAGAGAGAAACAGAGAGGCGGAGAGAGAGAGAAACAGAGAGAGGCAGAGAGAGAGAGAAACAGAGAGAGGCAGAGAGAGAGAGAAACAGAGAGGCGGAGAGAGAGAGAAACAGAGAGAGGCAGAGAGAGAGAGAAACAGAAAGAGGCAGAGAGAGAGAGGAACAGAGAGAGGCAGAGAGAGAGAGAAACAGAGAGGCGGAGAGAGAGAGAAACAGAGAGAGGCAGAGAGAGAGAGAAACAGAGAGAGGCAGAGAGAGAGAGAAACAGAGAGGCGGAGAGAGAGAGAAACAGAGAGAGGCAGAGAGAGAGAGAAACAGAGAGAGGCAGAGAGAGAGAGAAACAGAGAAGCGGAGAGAGAGAGAAACAGAGAGAGGCAGAGAGAGAGAGAAACAGAGAGAGGCAGAGAGAGAGAGAAACAGAGAGGCGGAGAGAGAGAGAAACAGAGAGAGGCAGAGAGAGAGAGAAACAGAAAGAGGCAGAGAGAGAGAGAAACAGAGAGAGGCAGAGAGAGAGAGAAACAGAGAGAGGCAGAGAGAGAGAGAAACAGAGAGAGGCAGAGAGAGAGAGAAACAGAGAGGCGGAGAGAGAGAGAAACAGAGAGAGGCAGAGAGAGAGAGGCGGAGAGAGAGAGAAACAGAGAGAGGCAGAGAGAGAGAGAAACAGAGAGAGGCAGAGAGAGAGAAACAGAGAGAGGCAGAGAGAGAGAAACAGAGAGAGGCAGAGAGAGAGAAACAGAGAGAGAAACAGAGAGAGAGAAACAGAGAGAGAGAAACAGAGAGAGATGTATACAAAAAGAGACAGGCAGAGAAGAGACAGACAGACTGACGGACAGAGAGAGACATAGAGAGGGAGACAAGACAGAAAGACAGACAGAGACAGACGGACAGAGAGAAAGAGAGAGACATGGAGAGGGAGACAGAGACAGAAACACACGGACAGAGGGAGAGAAAGAAAGACAGGAAGAGAGGGACAGGCTGACAAATAGAGAGAAAGAGAGACAGACAGAGAAAGACTGAGAGATTCAGACAGACAGACAGACAGACAGACAGACAGACAGACAGACAGACAGAATCACAGCATCATTGAATTTTACTTCACTGGTGGAGGCCATTCAGCCCATCATTGCCTTGCTGGCTCTGTGAGAGAGTTAGCACACGTATGTCACCCCCAGCTGCTCTTTCCCCCATAGCCCGTAAATTCCCCCTTCACCAACTGATCCAATTTCCTTCTAGAAAGTTCCTGTTGAATCTCCTTCCAATGTCCACGTTGCAGGTCACCACAGCTTGCTGCGGGAATACATGTCTCCCCATCTCCTCCTCCTGACCCTCCAGCCACCACAGATAGTTCCTTCCCTTTGTTTTACTCCAACAAAGCTCTTGCTGGTTTTGAAAATCTCGGTTAAATCTCTCCTTCCCCTTCTCTGCTCTCAGGGGAACAATCCCAGCTTGTCCCAATATTCCCGCGGTGGCTGATTCAGTGATCTCGGAAGGTTCAGTATAACTGCTGTCCTCTATGACTGAAAGTACCTCAGACACTTTTATAATAGTCGTCTCATAATTAAAAACCAGCTCGAAAGATTAGCGCACGTACTCCCCCAGGCATCAATGGGAATCCCGTGGCTTTAAGAAAGTCCGTTAGGTGGGCAAGCCTAAAGGTTGAAGCCCCAGCCACTCAAAAGCCGGCCTAAATGTCTCTGAAAAGCATGTGAACCAGGAAATTGGGAATAGGGAAGAAATTCAATCCAGGGAAGTGTGAGGTAATGCATTTGGGGAGGGTAAACAAAGCCAGGGGGATACTCAGTCAACGGGAGGATGTTGAGAGGTGTTGAGGGAGTGAGAGACCCCGGAGCGCATACCCACAGGTCCCTGAAGGTGGCAGGACAGGTGGATAAGGCAGTAAGAAAGCATATGGAATGTTGTCCTTTATTGGGGATACAAAAGCAGGGATGTGATGCAGGGACTGTACAAAACGCTGGTTAGGCCACAGCTGAATTCTGTGTACAGTTCTGGTCACCACATTACAGGATGGACATCATTGCTCTGGAGAGAGTGTGGAGGAGATTTACAAGGAATGTTGCCAGGGCTGGAAAATTGCAGCTATGAGGAGAGATCGGACAGGCTGGGGTGGTTTTCCCTGGAACAGAGGAGGGCTGAGGGGTGACCTGATTGAGGTGTACAAAATTATGAGGGGCCGAGATAGGGTAAACAGGAAAGACCTGTTTCCCCTAGCGGAGAGGGCACAGATTTAAGGGGATTGGTGGAAGGTGTAGAGGGGACACGAGGAGAAACCTGTTCCCCCAGAGGGTGGTGTGTTCCCCCAGAAGGATGGTGTGTTCCCCCAGAGGGTGGTGTGTTCCCCCAGAGGGTGGTGTGTTCCCCCAGAGGGTGGTGTGTTCCCCCCAGAGGGTGGTGTGTTCCCCCAGAGGGTGGTGTGTTCCCCCCAGAGGGTGGTGTGTTCCCCCAGAGGGTAGTGTGTTCCCCCCAGAGGGTGGGTGTGTTCCCCCAGAGAGTGGTGTTTTCCCCCCAGAGGGGTGGTGTGTTCCCCCAGAGGGTAGTGTGTTCCCCCAGAGGGTGGTGTGTTCCCCCAGAGGGTGGGGTGGTGTGTTTCTCCCAGAGGGTGGTGTATTCCCCCCAGAGTGTGGGGTGGTGTGTTCCCCCCCAGAGTGTGGTGTGTTCCCCCCCAGAGGGTGGTGTGTTCCCCCCAGAGAGTGGTGTGTTCCCCCAGAGGGTAGTGTGTTCCCCAGAGGGTGGTGTATTCCCCCCAGAGTGTGGGGTGGTGTGTTCCCCCCAGAGTGTGGGGTGGTGTGTTCCCCCCAGAGGGTGGTGTGTTCCCCCCAGATAGTGGTGTGTTCCCCCAGAGGGTGGTGTGTTCCCCCCAGAGGGTGGTGTGTTCCCCCCAGAGAGTGGTCTGTTCCCCCCAGAGGGTGGTGTGTGTTCCCACCAGAGGGGTGGTGTGTTCCCCCAGAGGGTAGTGTGTTCCCCCCAGAGGGTGGTGTGTTCCCCAGAGGGTGGTGTGTTCCCCCCAGAGGGTAGTGTGTTCCCCCAGATGGGTGGTGTGTTCCCCCCAGAGGGTGGTGTGTTCCCCCAGAGGGTGGGCTGGTGTGTTCCTCCCAGAGGGTGGTGTGTTCCCCCCAGAGGGTGGGCTGGTGTGTTCCTCCCAGAGGGTGGTGTGTTCCCCCCCCAGAGGGTGGTGTGTTCCCCCCAGAGGGTGGTGTGTTCCCCCCAGAGGGTGGTGTGTTCCCCCAGAGGGTGGTGTGTTCCCCCAGAGGGTGGGGTGGTGTGTTCCCCCAGAGGGTGGTGTGTTCCCCCAGAGGGTGGTGTGTTCACCCAGAGGGTGGGGTGGTGTGTTCCCCCAGAGGGTGGTGTGTTCCCCCAGAGGGTGGGGCGGTGTGTTCCCCCAGAGGGTGGTGTGTTCCTCCCAGAGGGTGGTGTGTTCCCCCCCAGAGGGTGGTGTGTTCCCCCCAGCAGAGGGGTGGTGTGTTCCCCCCAGAGGGTGGTGTGTTCCCCCAGAGGGTAGTGTGTTCCCCCAGAGGGTGGTGTGTTCCCCCAGAGGGTGGTGTGTTCCCCCCAGAGGGTGGGGTGGTGTGTTCCCCCAGAGGGTAGTGTGTTCCCCCAGAGGGTGGTGTGTTCCCCCAGAGGGTGGTGTGTTCCCCCCAGAGGGTGGTGTGTTCCCCCAGAGGGTGGTGTGTTCCCCCCAGAGGGTAGTGTGTTCCCCCAGAGGGTGGTGTGTTCCCCCAGAGGGTGGTGTGTTCCCCCCAGAGGGTGGGGTGGTGTGTTCCCCCCAGAGGGTAGTGTGTTCCCCCAGAGGGTGGGTGTGTTCCCCCAGAGGGTGGTGTGTTCCCCCCAGAGGGTGGTGTGTTCCCCCAGAGGGTGGTGTGTTCCCCCAGAGAGTAGTGTGTTTCCCCAGAGGGGTGGTGTGTTCCCCCCAGAGGGTGGTGTGTTTCCCCCCAGAGGGTAGTGTGTTCCCCCAGAGGGTGGTGTGTTCCCCCAGAGGGTAGTGTGTTCCCCCAGAGGGTGGTGTGTTCCCCCAGAGAGTAGTGTGTTTCCCCAGAGGGTGGTGTGTTCCCCCCAGAGGGTGGTGTGTTCCCCCCAGAGGGTAGTGTGTTCCCCCAGAGGGTGGTGTGTTCCCCCCAGAGGATAGTGTGTTCCCCCAGAGGGTGGTGTGTTCCCCCAGAGGGTAGTGTGTTCCCCCAGAGGGTGGTGTGTTCCCCCAGAGGGTAGTGTGTTCCCCCAGAGGGTGGTGTGTTCCCCCAGAGGGTAGTGTGTTCCCCCAGAGGGTGGTGTGTTCCCCCCAGAGGGTAGTGTGTTTCCCCAGAGGGTAGTGTGTTCCCCCAGAGGGTGGTGTGTTCCCCCAGAGGGTAGTGTGTTCCCCCAGAGGGTGGTGTGTTCCCCCAGAGGGTAGTGTGTTCCCCCAGAGGGTGGTGTGTTCCCCCCAGAGGGTGGTGTGTTCCCCCAGAGGGTGGTGTGTTCCCCCAGAGGGTGGTGTGTTCCCCCAGAGAGTGGTGTGTTCCCCCAGAGGGTGGTGTGTTCCCCCAGAGGGTGGTGTGTTCCCCCAGAGAGTGGTGTGTCCCCCCAGAGGGTGGTGTGTTCCCCCAGAGGGTGGTGTGTTCCCCCAGAGGGTGGTGTGTTCCCCCCAGAGGGTGGTGTGTTCCCCCAGAGGGTAGTGTGTTCCCCCAGAGGGTGGTGTGTTCCCCCCAGAGGGTGGGGTGGTGTGTCCCCCCAGAGGGTGGTGTGTTCCCCCAGAGGGTAGTGTGTTCCCCCAGAGGGTAGTGTGTTCCCCAGAGGGTGGTGTGTTCCCCCAGAGGGTGGTGTGTTCCCCCAGAGGGTGGTGTGTTCCCCCAGAGGGTAGTGTGTTCCCCCAGAGGGTGGTGGGTGTCTGGAATTCGCTGCCTAAGTTGGTGTTTGAGCTGAAACGCTCGATTCATTTAAACAGAACCTGGATCTGCAGCTGAAGCGCTGGAACCTGCAAGGATACCGAGCAGGGGCTGGAAAGTGGGATTAAAAATGAGCAGCTAGTTTATTTTTCTCCCTTTCTCGGCCGGTGCAGACACGATGGGCTCTTTCTGTGCCGTAACGTTTCTATGGTTCAACGGCTCTAAATAAGAATACAGGCTTGCTGGGAGGAATCAAAGGTCAAGAACGATGATTTTGCTCCCTTACTTCAGAAGTTAAAGGCTTTAAAAGCGAGCCGGTGTTAGAGTGCTGCAATTGCTCAAAGCAAGCAGACATCCGGCCATTGAGAATTGGATAGCAAGGCCTGGCTGTCAGGTGAAAGGTCAGATGGCTGTGACCCTTAGCCACAAGGGATAAGAGGTAACCAACACCCTCGATCTCTGGCACAACCAAAGCACATCTTCACCGAGTGGAAAAGCAGGTGTACAACTGGGTAAAAAGTAGGCAAGATCCCACAGTAGGACAGCCAGGTACCCCTCAGGGAGGGTCCTCCAAGCTCAGGTGATGAACACGTGGCAGCAGCAGCTGGTGAGGGTTAATCGTTGAGTGGCAAGTCATCCTTAACTGCAACAGCTTCACCCACTGGACTCCAGGAGGAGGTTGGAGCTCCCTTTGGTCTTCCTATGGCTGGGCTAGAAGGCACTGAAATGGGAGGCACTGGAGACGATGGGGATCCTTCACCGGAGGAGCTTCTAGACCGATGCTGGCTTTCTCCCTGATTAAAAAGGTTATGAGAAAGAGGTCATCGTACCAACGGGTGAGCCGATAGGGGGTGAGGTCCGAGAGATGGTCACGCTGTTTGAATCTACAGCCGAAGAGGGTCTGTTGTTTTTTTCTCCTGAGGAGATAGCTGTGTTTGCTGTCAAGTAGCGGAATTCGTATACTGGTCCCACTGAACCCAGCAAGGAGAAGCATTGTCTATCGCTGGTTAGCAAACCACAGAGATTCACTGAAAGGTCAACGCTGGCAGCTGTGGAAAAAGCAATTACAGATGTGTCGAGCAGCTTCAGGTTTGCATGCTGGACAGCAGAAGCACCAGGTTAGCACGTTCCTGTATGCAGTGGGGCCTATTGCAGACAGTGACCAAAAGCATCAGGTTAGCACGTTCCTGAATGGAGTGGGGCCTATTGCAGACAGTGAGCAGAAACACCAGGTTAGCACGTTCCTGTATGCAGTGGGGCCTATTGCAGACAGTGAGTAGAAACACCAGGTTAGCACGTTCCTGTATGCAGTGGGGCCTATTGCAGACAGTGAGTAGAAGCACCAGATTAGCACGTTCCTGTATGCTATGGGGCCCACTGCTGACAGTGAATAGAAGCACCAGGTTAGCACGTTCCTGTATGCAGTGGGGCCTATTGCAGACAGTGACCAAAGCACCAGATTAGCACGTTCCTGTATGCAGTGGGGCCTATTGCAGACAGTGACCAAAGCACCAGATTAGCACGTTCCTGTATGCAGTGGGGCCTATTGCAGACAGTGACCAAAGCACCAGATTAGCACGTTCCTGTATGCTATGGGGCCCACTGCTGACAGTGAATAGAAGCACCAGGTTAGCACGTTCCTGTATGCAGTGGGGCCTATTGCAGATAGTGACCAAAGCACCAGATTAGTACGTCCTGTATGCAGTGGGGCCTGTTGCTGATAGTGAGCAGAGGCAACAGGTTAGTACGTTCCTGTATGCAGTGGGGCCTATTGCAGACAGTGAGCAGAGGCAACAGGTTAGTACGTTCCTGTATGTAGTGGGGCCTGTTGCTGACAGTGAGATGTCCATGATGAACAGAAAGCTTGATTCCACATTGGGTCAATCTGCTACAGCGTAGCTGGAGCCCATTAGTTTGGATGAAAGTAAGTTGACGCCCACACTTCAATCTCATCAGGAAGCAGTCTTTGCCGTAGAGGCAAAGGCCAAAACTACAGAGCTCCGACGGCTGAAGAGTCCCTCTAGAGTCAATCCATTGCTGAAGATGGTGTAGTATTAACTCCTCGTGCTGACACTGTCAGTCCATT
This sequence comes from Isurus oxyrinchus, assembly GCA_026770705.1. Taxonomy (NCBI): domain Eukaryota; kingdom Metazoa; phylum Chordata; class Chondrichthyes; order Lamniformes; family Lamnidae; genus Isurus; species Isurus oxyrinchus. Next base: position 223,805 of record JANJGN010000201.1, read on the forward strand.
GCCTAGAGTGAAGCAGTCTCACACTGAAACAACCTGGAGGTGCGACCACTACCTACAGAAAGTGCCTGCAGTACCCTAAGTACACAGCTGTATCGTTCACTGTTGTGTTGAGGACAAAAATGCATTCAACATCTGGGTGAATTGGGGAAGCCATATTTTCTTCACAAACTGCAAAGTCTTCAGGAGTTTTGTCATTTCGCTTCTCATCATCCAGATTCGGTCAAGTCTTAGACACAAAACGCCCTTTTCTGCCCACAATGCAGCAGTGAATGATGCAGTGGTGGAATTCTTTGTTGGAGTTGAAGATATTTCATCTCCTCAGGCCTTTCTCCAGTGTGCTGAAAGGGAACAGAAGATTCCTGAAGGAGTGCTAGGCAGTGTTGGTCCCTGTGGACAGTGTTGGTCTATGTAGACAGTGTTGGTCTCTGTGGACAGTGTTGGTCCATGTAGACAGTGTTGGTCCATGTAGACAGTGTTGGTCCATGTAGACAGTGTTGGTCTCTGTAGACAGTGTTGGTCTCTGTGGACAGTGTTGGTCTCTGTGGACAGTGTTGGCCTCTGTAGACAGTGTTGGTCTCTGTGGACAGTGTTGGTCTCTGTGGACAGTGTTGGTCTCTGTGGACAGTGTTGGTCTCTGTGGACAGTGTTTGTCTTTGTAGACAGTGTTGGTCTCTGTGGACAGTGTTGGTCTCTGTGGACAGTGTTGGTCTCTGTAGACGGTGTTGGTCTCTGTGGACGGTATTGGTCTCTGTGGACAGTGTTGGTCTCTGTGGACAGTGTTGGTCTCTGTAGACAGTGTTGGTCCATGTAGACAGTGTTAGTCTCTATAGACAGTGTTGGTCCATGTAGACAGTGTTGGTCCATGTAGACAGTGTTGGTCCATGTAGACAGTGTTGGTCTCTGTAGACAGTGTTGGTCTCTGTGGACAGTTTTGGTCTCTGTGGACAGTGTTGGTCTCTGTAGACAGTGTTGGTCTCTGTGGACAGTGATGGTCTCTGTGGACAGTGTTGGTCTCTGTAGACAGTGTTGGTCTCTGTGGACAGTGTTGGTCACTGTGGACAGTGTTGGTCTCTGTAGACAGTGTTGGTCTCTGTGGACAGTGTTGGTCTCTGTGGACAGTGTTGGTCTCTGTGGACAGTGTTTGTCTTTGTAGACAGTGTTGGTCTCTGTAGACGGTGTTGGTCTCTGTGGACAGTATTGGTCTCTGTGGACAGTGTTGGTCTCTGTGGACAGTGTTGGTCTCTGTAGACAGTGTTGGTCCATGTAGACAGTGTTAGTCTCTATAGACAGTGTTGGTCCATGTAGACAGTGTTAGTCTCTATAGACAGTGTTGGTCCATGTAGACAGTATGGATCTCTGTAGACAGTGTTGGTCTCTGTGGACAGTGTTGGTCTCTGTAGACAGTGTTGGTCTCTGTGGGCAGTGTTGGTCTCTGTGGACAGTGTTGGTCCATGTAGACAGTGTTGGTCTCTGTGGACAGTGCTGGTCTCTGTGGACAGTTCTGGTCTCTATGGACAGTGTTGTTCTCTGTGGGCAGTGTTGGTCCATGTAGACAGTGTTGGTCTCTGTGGACAGTGTTGGTCTCTGTGGACAGTGTTGGTCTCTGTGGACAGTGTTGGTCTCTGTAGACAGTGTTGGTCTCTGTGGACAGTGTTGGTCTCTGTGGACAGTGTTGGTCTCTGTGGACAGTGTTTGTCTTTGTAGACAGTGTTGGTCTCTGTGGACAGTGTTGGTCTCTGTGGACAGTGTTGGTCTCTGTAGACGGTGTTGGTCTCTGTGGACAGTATTGGTCTCTGTGGACAGTGTTGGTCTCTGTGGACAGTGTTGGTCTCTGTAGACAGTGTTGGTCCATGTAGACAGTGTTAGTCTCTATAGACAGTGTTGGTCCATGTAGACAGTGTTAGTCTCTATAGACAGTGTTGGTCCATGTAGACAGTATGGATCTCTGTAGACAGTGTTGGTCTCTGTGGACAGTGTTGGTCTCTGTAGACAGTGTTGGTCTCTGTGGGCAGTGTTGGTCTCTGTGGACAGTGTTGGTCCATGTAGACAGTGTTGGTCTCTGTGGACAGTGTTGGTCTCTGTGGACAGTGCTGGTCTCTGTGGACAGTTCTGGTCTCTATGGACAGTGTTGGTCTCTGTGGACAGTGTTGTTCTCTGTGGACAGTGTTGTTCTCTGTGGGCAGTGTTGGTCCATGTAGACAGTGTTGGTCTCTGTGGACAGTGCTGGTCTCTGTGGACAGTGTTGGTCTCTGTGGGCGGTGTTGGTCTCTGTGGACAGTGTTGGTCTCTGTGGGCAGTGTTGGTCCATGTAGACAGTGTTGGTCTCTGTAGACAGTGTTGGTCTCTGTGGGCAGTGTTGGTCCATGTAGACAGTGTTGGTCTCTGTGGACAGTGTTGGTCTCTGTAGACAGTGTTGGTCTCTGTGGACAGTGTTGGTCTCTGTGGACAGTGTTGGTCTCTGTGGACAGTGTTGGTCCATGTAGACAGTGTTGGTCTCTGTGGACAGTGTTGGTCTCTGTAGACAGTGTTGGTCTCTGTGGACAGTGTTGGTCTCTGTGGACAGTGTTGGTCTCTGTGGGCAGTGTTGGTCCATGTAGACAGTGTTGGTCCATATAGACAGTGTTGGTCTCTGTGGACAGTGTTGGTCTCTGTGGACAGTGTTGGTCTATGTAAACAGTGTTGGTCCATATAGACAGCATTGGTCTCTGTGGACAGTGTTGGTCCATGTAGACAGTGTTAGTCTCTGTGGACAGTTTTGGTCTCTGTGGACAGTGTTGGTCTCTGTGGACAGTGTTGGTCCATGTAGACAGTGTTGGTCTCTGTGGACAATGTTGGTCTCTGTGAACAGTGTTGGTCTCTGTGGACAGTGTTGGTCTCTGTAGATGGTGTTGGTCTCTGTGGACAGTGTTGGTCTCTGTGGACGGCGTTGGTCTCTGTGGACAGTGTTGGTCCATGTAGACAGTGTTAGTTTCTGTGGACAGTGTTGGTCTCTGTGGACAGTGTTGGTCCATGTAGACAGTGTTAGTTTCTGTGGACAGTGTTGGTCTCTGTGGACAGTGTTGGTCTCTGTGGACAGTGTTTGTCTTTGTAGACAGTGTTGGTCTCTGTGGACAGTGTTGGTCTCTGTGGACAGTGTTGGTCTCTGTAGACGGTGTTGGTCTCTGTGGACAGTGTTGGTCTCTGTGGACAGTGTTGGTCTCTGTGGACAGTGTTGGTCTCTGTGGACAGTGTTGGTCTATGTAAACAGTGTTGGTCCATATAGACAGCGTTGGTCTCTGTGGACAGTGTTGGTCCATGTAGACAGTGTTGGTCTCTGTGGACAGTGTTGTTCTCTTTGGACAGTGTTGGTCACTGTGGACAGTTTTGGTCTCTGTGGGCGGTGTTGGTCTCTGTGAACAGTGTTGGTCTCTGTGGACAGTGTTGGTCTCTGTGGGCGGTGTTGGTCTCTGTGAACAGTGTTGGTCTCTGTGGACAGTGTTGGTCTCTGTGGACAGTGTTGGTCTCTGTGGGCGGTGTTGGTCTCTGTGAACAGTGTTGGTCTCTTTGTGGACAGTGTTGGTCCATGTAGACAGTGTTGTTCTCTGTGGACAGTGTTGGTCTCTGTGAACAGTGTTGGTCCATGTAGACAGTGTTGGTCTCTGTGGACAGTGTTGGTCTCTGTGAACAGTGTTGGTCCATGTAGACAGTGTTGGTCTCTGTGGACTGTGTTGGTCTCTGTGAACAGTGTTGGTCCATGTAGACAGTGTTGGTCTCTGTGAACAGTGTTGGTCCATGTAGACAGTGTTGGTCTCTGTGGACAGTGTTGGTCTCTGTGGACAGTATTGGTCTCTGTGGACAGTGTTGGTCTCTGTGGACAGTGTTGGTCTCTGTAGACAGTGTTGGTCCATGTAGACAGTGTTAGTCTCTATAGACAGTGTTGGTCCATGTAGACAGTGTTAGTCTCTATAGACAGTGTTGGTCCATGTAGACAGTATGGATCTCTGTAGACAGTGTTGGTCTCTGTGGACAGTGTTGGTCTCTGTAGACAGTGTTGGTCTCTGTGGGCAGTGTTGGTCTCTGTGGACAGTGTTGGTCCATGTAGACAGTGTTGGTCTCTGTGGACAGTGCTGGTCTCTGTGGACAGTTCTGGTCTCTATGGACAGTGTTGGTCTCTGTGGACAGTGTTGGTCTCTGTGGACAGTGTTGTTCTCTGTGGGCAGTGTTGGTCCATGTAGACAGTGTTGGTCTCTGTGGACAGTGTTGGTCTCTGTAGACAGTGTTGGTCTCTGTGGACAGTGTTGGTCTCTGTGGACAGTGTTGGTCTCTGTAGACAGTGTTGGTCTCTGTGGACAGTGTTGGTCTCTGTGGACAGTGTTGGTCTCTGTGGACAGTGTTTGTCTTTGTAGACAGTGTTGGTCTCTGTGGACAGTGTTGGTCTCTGTGGACAGTGTTGGTCTCTGTAGACAGTGTTGGTCTCTGTGGACAGTATTGGTCTCTGTGGACAGTGTTGGTCTCTGTGGACAGTGTTGGTCTCTGTAGACAGTGTTGGTCCATGTAGACAGTGTTAGTCTCTATAGACAGTGTTGGTCCATGTAGACAGTGTTAGTCTCTATAGACAGTGTTGGTCCATGTAGACAGTATGGATCTCTGTAGACAGTGTTGGTCTCTGTGGACAGTGTTGGTCTCTGTGGACAGTGTTGGTCTCTGTAGACAGTGTTGGTCTCTGTGGGCAGTGTTGGTCTCTGTGGACAGTGTTGGTCCATGTAGACAGTGTTGGTCTCTGTGGACAGTGCTGGTCTCTGTGGACAGTTCTGGTCTCTATGGACAGTGTTGGTCTCTGTGGACAGTGTTGGTCTCTGTGGACAGTGTTGTTCTCTGTGGGCAGTGTTGGTCCATGTAGACAGTGTTGGTCTCTGTGGACAGTGTTGGTCTCTGTGGGCGGTGTTGGTCTCTGTGGACAGTGTTGGTCTCTGTGGGCAGTGTTGGTCTCTGTGGACAGTGTTGGTCTCTGTGGACAGTGTTGGTCTCTGTAGACAGTGTTGGTCTCTGTGGGCAGTGTTGGTCCATGTAGACAGTGTTGGTCTCTGTGGACAGTGTTGGTCTCTGTAGACAGTGTTGGTCTCTGTGGACAGTGTTGGTCTCTGTGGACAGTGTTGGTCTCTGTGGACAGTGTTGGTCCATGTAGACAGTGTTGGTCTCTGTGGACAGTGTTGGTCTCTGTAGACAGTGTTGGTCTCTGTGGACAGTGTTGGTCTCTGTGGACAGTGTTGGTCTCTGTGGGCAGTGTTGGTCCATGTAGACAGTGTTGGTCCATATAGACAGTGTTGGTCTCTGTGGACAGTGTTGGTCTCTGTGGACAGTGTTGGTCTATGTAAACAGTGTTGGTCCATATAGACAGCATTGGTCTCTGTGGACAGTGTTGGTCCATGTAGACAGTGTTAGTCTCTGTGGACAGTTTTGGTCTCTGTGGACAGTGTTGGTCTCTGTGGACAGTGTTGGTCCATGTAGACAGTGTTGGTCTCTGTGGACAATGTTGGTCTCTGTGAACAGTGTTGGTCTCTGTGGACAGTGTTGGTCTCTGTAGATGGTGTTGGTCTCTGTGGACAGTGTTGGTCTCTGTGGACAGCGTTGGTCTCTGTGGACAGTGTTGGTCCATGTAGACAGTGTTAGTTTCTGTGGACAGTGTTGGTCTCTGTGGACAGTGTTGGTCCATGTAGACAGTGTTAGTTTCTGTGGACAGTGTTGGTCTCTGTGGACAGTGTTGGTCTCTGTGGACAGTGTTTGTCTTTGTAGACAGTGTTGGTCTCTGTGGACAGTGTTGGTCTCTGTGGACAGTGTTGGTCTCTGTAGACGGTGTTGGTCTCTGTGGACAGTGTTGGTCTCTGTGGACAGTGTTGGTCTCTGTGGACAGTGTTGGTCTCTGTGGACAGTGTTGGTCTCTGTGGACAGTGTTGGTCTCTGTGGACAGTGTTGGTCTATGTAAACAGTGTTGCTCCATATAGACAGCGTTGGTCTCTGTGGACAGTGTTGGTCCATGTAGACAGTGTTGGTCTCTGTGGACAGTGTTGTTCTCTTTGGACAGTGTTGGTCTCTGTGAACAGTGTTGGTCACTGTGGACAGTTTTGGTCTCTGTGGGCGGTGTTGGTCTCTGTGAACAGTGTTGGTCTCTGTGGACAGTGTTGGTCTCTGTGGGTGGTGTTGGTCTCTGTGAACAGTGTTGGTCTCTGTGGACAGTGTTGGTCTCTGTGGACAGTGTTGGTCTCTGTGGGCGGTGTTGGTCTCTGTGAACAGTGTTGGTCTCTGTGGACAGTGTTGGTCTCTGTGGACAGTGTTGGTCTCTGTGGGCGGTGTTGGTCTCTGTGAACAGTGTTGGTCTCTGTGGACAGTGCTGGTCTCTGTGGACAGTGTTGGTCTATGTAAACAGTGTTGGTCTCTTTGTGGACAGTGTTGGTCCATGTAGACAGTGTTGTTCTCTGTGGACAGTGTTGGTCTCTGTGAACAGTGTTGGTCCATGTAGACAGTGTTGGTCTCTGTGGACAGTGTTGGTCTCTGTGAACAGTGTTGGTCCATGTAGACAGTGTTGGTCTCTGTGGACTGTGTTGGTCTCTGTGAACAGTGTTGGTCCATGTAGACAGTGTTGGTCTCTGTGGACAGTGTTGGTCTCTGTGAACAGTGTTGGTCCATGTAGACAGTGTTGGTCTCTGAAGGCAAGAGTGTGTGTTTCTCCATGTCTTGATGTCTTCTCTCTCAATAGTGCAGGAGGTTTACAGATGTTCCAAAATGTAATGCAAATAGACTAGGAAAATAGTTTAAGGTTGTTATGAAAATAGTTGAGATGATACTTGGGGGCAGATGTTGAATGATGGCTGAATAGCTATGGTGATGAGATAGTGATGTAAACCATGATCTAACAGTGTCGTCAGCTGTCATACTAGACACTGAGAAGAGAAGATGGAATAGTCTGTACAAGGGAAAGATATACTTACCTAGAAGCTTAGAATGTACAGGTGTGAAAATAAAGGAGTTTTTGAAGTAACCTACAGGAGTTGGATTTAAGTCACTCACAAGAGTGGGAAACCTTCCCAATCCAGAACAGGCCACAAGTTACCCGGAGAGAGATCTAAACAGTACTTAAAGTAGAAACCAAAAAGAAACCCCTGACCTTCACTTTCTGACCCTCACCCCCTGGCCCTCACCCTCTGGCCCTCACCCACTGGCCCTCACTCTCTAAACTTTACTCCCTGACCCTAACTCTTTGACCCTCATTCTCTCATCTTCACTCTCTGACCCTCACTCTATACCCTTCACTCCCTGATCCTCACTCACTGACCCTAACTGTTTGACCCTCATTCTCTGATCCTCACTCTCTGACCTTAAATCTCTGATCCTCTCTCTGTGACCTTCACTCATTGACCTACACTCACCCATACCCTGACCCTCTCTCTCTGACCTTCACACATTGACCTACACTCAACCAGATCCTGACCCTTTCCCTCTGACCCTCACTTCCTGACTCTCACTCATTGACCTACACTCACCCATACCCTGACCCTCTCCCTATGACCCTCTCTCTCTGACTCTCACTCATTGACCTACACTCATCCAGACCCTGACCCTCTCCCTCTCGCCCTCTCTCTCTGACTCTCACTGATTGACCTACACTCACCCAGACCCTGATCCTCTCTCTCTAACACTCACTCATTGACCTACATTCACCCATACCCTGACACTCTCTCTCTGACCCTCACTCTCTGACCATCTCTCTCTAACTCTCACTCATTGACCTACACTCACCCACACCCTGATCGTCTCTCTCTGATCCTCACTCATTGACCAACACTCACCCAAACCCTGACCCTCTCTCTCTCTTACCCTCACTCATTGCCCTACACTCACTCAGACCCTGACTCTCTCTCTCTGACCCTCACTCTCTGACCCTCACTCCTTGACCTTCACTCACTAATACCCTGACTCTCTCTCCCTGACCCTCTCTCTCTGTGACCCTCACTCCTTGACCTACACTCACCCAGACCCTGACCCTCTCTCTGTGACCCTCACTCCTTGACCTACACTCACCCAGACCCTGACCCTCTCTCTCTGACCCTCACTCATTGACCGACACTCACTAATACCCTGACCCTCTCTCCCTGACCCTCTCTCTCTGTGACCCTCACTCCTTGCCCTACACTCACCCAGACCCTGACCCTCTCTCTGTGACCCTCACTCCTTGACCTACACTCACCCAGACCCTGACCCAATGTAAGACTTACTGCAGCTCCTGGGAAATGAGCGGTATCACAATTTTCCCGCCACGACATGTTAAGGCTACGGATAAATTCAAGGAAGAACGGATGCCTGGGATTCAACATGGAGAAGCCGATGATGTTCGCCTGCTGATCCACAATCTCACTGAGCTGTAAAAGAGGGAAATCCTGCAGAGAGAGAGACAGAGAGAGAGAGAAACCTAAATACAGAGACTGTGCACAGTAATCTTTACCCTGGACACACAGAGAATCTGTACAGTAAACATCCCACTCAATGCAGTAAAACAATCAAGTCAGAGGGAGTACAGCTGCAATAAGCTTCAAGGGAGTAAGGCAAGGCTGGATGGCCTCTACTTTAATGCCAGGTGTATTACAGGTAAAACAGATGAGTTAAGGGTGAGGATTGACATGTGGAATTGTGATATAGTAGCCATCACTGAGACATAGTTGAGGGAGAGGCAGGATTGGCAGCTCAACATTCCAGGATATAGAATCTTCAGGCGAGACAGGGGAAGGGGTAAAAGAGGAGGAGGCATTGCAATATTAGTTAAGGAGTCAGTTACTGCAGTAAGGAGAGATGATATCTTGGAGGGGGCATCGAATGAAGCTTTGTGGGTAGAGCTTAGGAATAAAAAAGGGGCAGCCACATTGTTAGGTGTTTATTATAGATCCCCAGATAGTCAGTGGGAAATTGAGGAGCAAATATGTGCACAATTTGTGGAGGTGTGTAAAAACAGTAACAATAGGTTAATTATATTAGGTGATTTCAACTTTCCCAACATTAATTGGGGTAGACATAGTGTTAAGGGCTTGGATGGAGTGGATTTCTTGAAATGTGTACAGGAGAACTTTTCAGGTCAATATGTAGAGGGTCCAACAAGGGACAGTGCATTGCTGGACCTAATTCTGGGGAATGAAGCCGGACATGAGGCTGAGGTGGTGGTGGGGGAGCATTTTAGTGATAGCGACCACAACACAGTACAGTTTAAATTTGTTATGGACATAGAAATAGACGAGTAGCAAAAAAATGTTTTGGATTGGGGGAGAGTGGATTTTAGTAAAATAAGGCAGGATCTGGCCAAGGTAGACTGGGAACAGCTACTTGTGGGGAAATCTACAGAGGAGCAGTTGGAGGGGGGGGTGTTCAAAAAGGAAATGGGGAGGGTACAGGAAAACATGTTCCCTCTAGGGTGATAGGAAGGAGTAACAAGCCCAGAGAACCATGGGTGACCAGAGATATTCAGGATACAACGAGAAGGAAAAGAGAGGCTTTTAGTAGGTACAAGGGAAACAAATCGGCAGAGACATTAGTGGGGTACAGACAGTGCAGGGTGGAGCTTAAGAAAGCAATTAGGAGAGCAAAGAGGGGACATGAGAAAGCTCTGGCTGGGAAAAGTAGGGAAAATCCCAAGATATTCTATAAGTATATCAATGGGAAGAGGATAACCAGGGAAAGAGTAGGACCCATTAGGGACCAAGGGGACAATCTATGGGTGGAGCCAGAGGACATTGGTAGAGTGTTGAATGAATACTTCACATCTGTCTTCACCCAAGAGAATGAGGATGAAGGTATGGAACTCGGGGAGAGAGACTGCGAGGTTCTTAAGCTAATTGATACAGGGACAAGGTATTGGAGGTGTTAGCAGGGTTAACGTGGACAAATCCCCAGGTCTGGATGATTTGTGTCCCAGACTGCTGAGTGAGGCAAGGGAGGAGATTGCAGGGGCTCTGACCCAAATTTTTAATTCCTCTCTGGCCATGGGGCAGGTGCCAGAGGACTGGAGAGCAGCTAATGTGGTTCCGCTATTTAAGAAGGGTTGTAGAGATAAGCCAGGGAACTACAGGCCAGTGAGTCTCACGTCAGTGGTAGGGAAACTATTGGAGAAAATTCTGAAGGAGGGAATCTATCTCCACTTGGTGAGGCAAGGTTTGATCAGGGATAGTCAGCATGGCTTTGTCAGAGGGAGGTCATGCCTAACAAATTTGATTGAATGTTTTGAGGAGGTGACCAGGTGTGTAGATGAGGGTAGTGCAGTTGATGTAGTTTATATGGATTTCAGCAAAGCCTTTGACAAGGTCCCACATGGGAGACTTATAAAGAAGGCAAATGTACATGGGATACAATGTAATTTGATAAGGTGGATTCAGAATTGGCTTAGTTGTAGGAGACAGAGGGTGATGACAGAAGGATGTTTTAGTGACTGGAAGCCAGTGTCCAGTGGTGTACCACAGGGATCTGTGCTGGGTCCCCTAATATTTGTCATTTATATAAAGGACACAGATGACTATGTGGGGGGTAGGAGTAGTAAGTTTGCGGATGACACAAAGATTGGCCGGGTGGTTAACAGTGAGGTTGAGTGTCTTGGGCTACAGGGAGATATAGACGGGATGGTCAAATGGGCAGATAAGTGGCAGATGGAATTTAACCCTGAAAAGTGTGAGGTGATACACTTTGGAAGGAATAATTTGACAAGGAAGTATTCAATGAACGGCATGGCACTAGGAAGTTCTGAGGAACAAAGGGACCTTGGCGTGTGTGTCCAAAGATCTCTGAAGACGGAGGGGCATGTTAGTGGGTTGGTGAAAAAGGCATATGGGACACTTGCCTTTATCAATCGAGGCATAGATTAAAAAGTAGGGAGGTCATGTTGGAGTTGTATAGAACCTTGGTGAGGCCACAGCTGGAGTACTGTGTGCAGTCCTGGTCACCACATTATAGGAAGGATGTGATGGCACTGGAGGGGGTGCAGAGGAGATTCACCAGGATGTTGCCTGGGATGAAACATTGAAGTTATGAAGAGAGGTTGGATAGACTTGGGTTGTTTTCGTTGGAGCAGAGAAGACTGAGGGGTGACCTGATCGAGGTGTACAAGATTATGAGGGGCATGGACAGGGTGGATAGGGAGCAGCTGTTCCCCTTAGTTGAAGGGTCAGTCACGAGGGGACATAAGTTCAAGCTGAGGGGCAGGAGGTTTAGGGGGGGATGTGAGGAAAAACATTTTTACCCAGAGGGTGGTGAGGGTCTGGAATGCGCTGCCTGGGGGGGTGGTGGAGGCGGGTTGCCTCACATCCTTTAAAAAGTACCTGGATCAACACTAGACACATCATAACATTTAATGCTATGTGCCAAGTGCTGGTAAATGGGGTTAGGTAGGTAGGTCAGGTGTTTCTCACGTGTCGGTGCAGACTCGATGGGCCGAAGGGCCTCTTCTGCACTGTGTGATTCTGTGACAATGTACAGTAATCCTCACCCTGAATATACAGAGACTCTGTACAGATATCCTCACCGTGAATATTCAGAGACCCTGTACAGTAATCCTCACCCTGAATATACAGAGACCCTGTACAGTAATCCTTACCCTGAATATACAGAGACGCTGTACAGTAATCCTCACCCTGAATATACAGAGACCCTGTACAGTAATCCTCACCCTGAATATACAGAGACCCTGTACAGTAATCCTCACCCTGAATATACAGAGACTCTGTACAGTAATCCTCACCCTGAATATACAGAGACCCTGTACAGTAATCCTCACCTTGAATATACAGAGACCCTGTACAGTAATCCTCACCTTGAATATACAGAGACCCTGTACAGTAATCCTCACCTTGAATATACAGAGACTCTGTACAGTAATCCTCACCCTGGATATACAGAGACTCTGTACAGTAATCCTCACCCTGAATATACAGAGACCCTGTACAGTAATCCTCACCCTGAATATACAGAGACCCTGTACAGTAATCCTCACCTTTAATATACAGAGACCCTGTACAGTAATCCTTACCCTGAATATACAGAGACTCTATACAGTAATCCTCACCCTGAATATACAGAGACCCTGTACAGTAATCCTCACCCTGAATATACAGAGACTCTGTACAGTAATCCTCACCCGGAATATACAGAGACCCTGTACAGTAATCCTCACCTTTCATATACAGAGACCCTGTATAGTAATCCTTACCCTGAACACACAGAGACTCTGTACAGTAATCCTCACCTTGAATATACAGAAACACTGTACAGTGATCCGCACCTTGAATATACAGAGACCTTGCACAGTAATCCTCACCCTGAATATACAGAGACATTGTACAGTAATCCTTACCCTGAATATACAGAGACCCTGTACAGTTATCCTTACCCTGAATATACAGAGACCCTGTACAGTTATCCTCACCCTGAATACATAGAGAGTTTGTAAAGTAATCCTTTCCTTGAATATACAGGGACTCTGAACTGTAATGCATCCAGTCAATACACAGATTTGCTCCTCAGTAATCCATAATCTGAATACACAGGTACTCCGTGCAGTATTCCTCATGCTGAATACACAGGGGCTCTGTACACTAATCCTTTGCCCTGAATAAAAAGAGAATCTGCACAGTACTCCTTACAATGAATACACAGAGACTCTGTACAGCAATACCTGCCCTGAATACACAGGGACTCTGTACAGCAATACCTGCCCTGGTTACACAGAGACTCTGTACAGCAATACCTGCCCTGAATACACAGAGACTCTGTACAGCAATACTTGCCCTGAATACACAGGGACTCTGTACAGCAATACCTGCCCTGAATACACAGGGACTCTGTACAGCAATACCTGCCCTGAATACACAGAGACTCTGTACAGCAATACCTGCCCTGAATACACAGAGACTCTGTACAGCAATACCTGCCCTGAATACACAGAGACTCTGTACAGCAATACCTGCCCTGAATACACAGAGACTCTGTACAGCAATACCTGCCCTGAATACACAGAGACTCTGTACAGCAATACCTGCCCTGAATACACAGAGACTCTGTACAGCAATACCTGCCCTGGTTACACAGAGACTCTGTACAGCAATACCTGCCCTGAATACACAGAGACTCTGTACAGCAATACCTGCCCTGAATACACAGAGACTCTGTACAGCAATACCTGCCCTGAATACACAGAGACTCTGTACAGCAATACCTGCCCTGAATACACAGAGACTCTGTACAGCAATACCTGCCCTGAATACACAGAGACTCTGTACAGCAATACCTGCCCTGAATACACAGAGACCCTGTACAGCAATACCTGCCCTGAATACACAGAGACTCTGTACAGCAATACCTGTCCTGAATACACAGGGACTCTGCACAGCAATACCTGCCCTGAATACACAGAGACCCTGTACAGCAATACCTGCCCTGAATACACAGAGACTCTGTACAGCAATACCTGTCCTGAATACACAGGGACTCTGTACAGCAATACCTGCCCTGAATACACAGAGACTCTGTACAGCAATACCTGCCCTGAATACACAGAGACTCTGTACAGCAATACCTGCCCTGGTTACACAGAGACTCTGTACAGCAATACCTGCCCTGAATACACAGAGACTCTGTACAGCAATACCTGCCCTGAATACACAGAGACTCTGTACAGCAATACCTGCCCTGAATACACAGAGACTCTGTACAGCAATACCTGCCCTGAATACACAGAGACTCTGTACAGCAATACCTGCCCTGAATACACAGAGACTCTGTACAGCAATACCTGCCCTGAATACACAGAGACTCTGTACAGCAATACCTGCCCTGGTTACACAGAGACTCTGTACAGCAATACCTGTCCTGAATACACAGAGACTCTGTACAGCAATACCTGCCCTGAATACACAGAGACTCTGTACAGCAATACCTGCCCTGAATACACAGAGACTCTGTGCTGTAATCGTCATCCTGATTACACAGAGACTCTGTACAGTCATCCTCACCCTGAATTTACAGGGACTCTGTACAATAGCCCTTCCATTAATTTACAGGGACTCTGTACATTAATGCTTACCCTGAATACTCAGGCACTCCATTCAGTAACCCTCACATTGAATACACAGAGGGACTGGAGAGTAACCCTTACACTGAATACACAGAGACCCTGTACAATAATCCTTACCCAAATTTAGAGACTTTGTACAGTAAGCCTTACCCTGAACACACAAGGACTCTGTACGGTAATCATCACCCTGATTACACAGAGGCCCTCGACACTAATCCTTACTCAGAATACACAGAGACCCTGTACGTTAATCCATACCCTGAATATACAGAGAATCTGTACAGTAATCCTTACCCTGAATACATAGAGACATAGAAACATAGAAACTAGGAGCAGGAGGAGGACATTCAGCCCTTCGAGTCTGCTCCGCCATTCATTATGATCATGGCTGATCATCCAACTCAGTAACCTGCTCCCGCTTTCTCCCCACACCCTTTGATCCCTTTCACCCCAAGAGCTAACCCCATATCCTCAGACTGCGAGCCCTGGTTCTGGACTCCCCCACCATTGGGAACACCCTTCCTGCATCTACCCTGTCCAGTCCTGTTAGAATTTTATAGGTTTCTATGAGATCCCCTCTCATTCTTCTGAACTCCAGCAAATATAATCCTAACCAAATCAATCTATCCCAATATGTCAGTCCCACCATCCCAGGAATCAGTCGGGTAAACCTTCGCTACACTTCCTCTATAGCAAGAACATCCTTCCTCAGATAAGGAGACCAAAACTGCATACAGTATTCCAGGTGTGGTCTCACCAAGGCCCTGTACAATTGCAGCAAGACATCCCTGCTCCTGTACTCGAATCCTCTCACTATGAAGGTCAACATATCATTTGCCTTCTTTACCGCCTGCTGCACCTGCATGCTTACCTTCAGCGACTGGTGTACAAGGACATCCAGGTCTCGTTGCACATTCCCCTCTCTCAATTTATAGCCATTCAGATAATAACCTGCCTTCCTGTTTTTGCTACCAAAGTGGATAACCTCACATTTATCCACATTATACTGCATCTGCCATGCATTTGCCCACTCACTCAGCTTGTCCAAATCACACTGAAGCATCTCTGCATCCTCCTCACAGCTCACCCTCCCACCCAGCTTTGTGTCATCTGCAAATTTGGAGATATTACATTTATTTCCCTCATCTAAATCATTAATATATATTGTGAATAGCTGGGGTCTCAGCACCGATTCCTGCAGAACCCCACTAGTCACTGCCTGCCATTCAGAAAAAGACCTGTTTATTCCTACTCTGTTTCCTGTCTGCCAACCAGTTTTCTATCCATCTCAATACACTAACCCCAATCCCATGCACTTTAATTTTACACATTAATCTCTTATGTGGGACTTTGTCGAAAACTCTCTGAAAGTCCAAATAAACCACATCCACTGGCTCCCCCTCATCAACTCTACTCGTTACATCCTCGAAAAATTCCAGTAGATATATCAAGCATGATTTCCCTTTCATAAATCCATGCTGACTCTGTCCGATTCTGCCACTGTTTTCTAAGTGCTCAGCTATTAAATCTTTTATAATGGACTCTAGAATTTTCCCCTCTACCGACGTCAGGCTGACTGGTCACTGTTTTCTCTCTACCTCCCTTTTTAAATCTCTGGGTCACATTAACTACCCTCCAATCTGTAGGAACTGTTCGAGTCTATAGAATCTCGGAAGATGACCACCAATGCATCCACTATTTCTAGGGTCACTTCCTTAAGTATCTGGGATGTAGATTATCAGGCCCCGGGAATTTATCGGCCTTCAATCTCATCAATTTCCCCAACACCATTTCCCTACTAATACTGATTTCTTTCTGTTCCACTCTCTCACTAAACCTTGTGTTCCCCAACATTTCTGGTATGTTATTAGTGTCCCCCTTTGTGAAGACAGAACCAAAGTATGGATTTAGTTGGTCAGCCATTTCTTTGTTCCCGTTATAAATTCCCCTGTTTCTGACTGTAAGGGACCTACATTTGTCTTCACCAATCTTTGTTTCTTCACATACCTATAGAAACTTTTACAGTCAGTTTTTATGTTCCCTACAAGTTTACTCTCGTACTCTATTTTCCCCTTCTTAATCAATCCCTTGGTCTTCCTTTGCTGAATTCTAAACTGCTCCCAATCCTTAGGTCTGCTGTTTTTCTGGCCAATTTGTATGCCTCTTCCTTGCATCTAATACAATCTCTAATTTCCCTTGTAAGCCATGGTTTGGCCACCTTTCCTGTTTTACTTGTGCGCTAGACAGGAATAAACAATTGTTACAGTTCACCCATGCGCTCTTTGAATGTTTGCCATTGCCTGTCCACCGTCATCCCTTCAAGTAACACTTCCCAATCCATCATAACCAACTCGCGCCCCATACCATCGTAGTTTCCTTTATTAAGATTCAGGATCCTAGTCTCAGAATCAACTACGTCACTCTCCATCTTGATGAAGAATTCTATCATATTATAGTCGCTCATCCCCAAGAGGCCTCACACAACTAGATTGCCATGACACTGTACAGTTATCCTCACCCTAAATACACAGAGACACTGTACAATAAGCCTCACCCTCAATACACAGAGACACTGTACAATAAGCCTCACCCTCAATACACAGAGACATTATACAGTAATCCTCACCCTAAATACACAGAGACACTGTACAATAAGCCTCACCCTCAATACACAGAGACATTATACAGTAATCCTCACCCTCAATACACAGAGACATTATACAGTAATCCTCACCCTAAATACACAGAGAAATTATACAGTAATCCTCACCCTAAATACACAGAGACATTATACAGTAATCCTCACCCTAAATACACAGAGACATTATACAGTAATCCTCACCCAAAATACACAGAGACATTATACAGTAATCCTCACCCTAAATACACAGAGACATTATACAGTAATCCTCACCCTAAATACACAGAGACCCTGTACGGTAATCCTCACCCTCAATACACAGAGACATTATACAGCAATCCTCACCCTAAATACACAGAGACATTATACAGTAATCCTCACCCTAAATACACAGAGACATTATACAGTAATCCTCACCCTAAATACACAGAGACATTATACAGTAATCCTCACCCTAAATACACAGAGACATTATACAGTAATCCTCACCCAAAATACACAGAGACATTATACAGTAATCCTCACCCTAAATACACAGAGACATTATACAGTAATCCTCACCCTAAATACACAGAGACCCTGTACGGTAATCCTCACCCTCAATACACAGAGACATTATACAGCAATCCTCACCCTAAATACACAGAGACATTATACAGTAATCCTCACCCTAAATACACAGAGTCATTGTACAGTAATCCTCACCCTAAATACACAGAGACATTGTACAGTAATCCTCACCCTAAATACACAGAGACCCTGTACGGTAATCCTCACCCTCAATACACAGAAACATTGTACAGTAATCCTCACCCTGAATACACAGAGACACAGTACAATTACCATTAGCTTGAAAACAAAGGGACTCTGAATACACAAAAACTCTGTACAGTAATCGGCACACTGAATACACTGAGAACTCTGTACAGTAACCATTACCCTGAATACAATGAGACCCCGTACATTAATCCTTACCCTCATTATACAGAGACACTGCACAGTAATCTCTACCCTGAAGACATAGAGACTTTGCACAGTAATCCTTACCCTGAATACACAGAGACTCTCTACAGTTAACCTTAACATAAATACACAGGGACTCTGTACAGAAACCCTTACCCTGAATACAGAGGGACTCTGTACAGTAATCCTCACCCTCAATGCACAGAGAATCTGTACAATAATCCTCACCCTGAATACACAGAGACTCTGTACAGTAATCCTCACCCTGAATATACAGAGACCCTGTACAGTAATCCTTATCCTTAATATACAGAGACCTTGTACAGTAATCCTTATCCTCAATACATAGAGATCCTGTACATTAATCCATACCCTGAATATACATAGACTCTGTACAGTAATCTTTACCCTGAACACATACAGGCTTAGTACAGTGATCCTCACCCTGAATTCACAGAGACTCTGTACAGTAATCCACACCCTGAATACACACACTGTACAGTAATCCTCACTCTGAATACACAGAGACTCTGTACAGTAACCCTTACCCTTAATACACAGAGACTACGTATAGTAATCCACACCCTGAAAGCACAGAGACTCCATGCAGTGATCCTCTCCCTGAATACACAGAGATTTTGTACACTAACCCTTAGCCTCAATAGAAAGAGACATTATAGAGTAATCCTTACAATGAATACACAGACATTCTGTGCAGCAATCTTTGCTCTGAATACACAGGGACTCTGTATAGTAATCCTCACGCTGAATACACAGAGACTCTGTACAGTAATCCTCACCTTGAATACACAGACTCTGTACAGTTACCCTCACCCTGAATTCACAGAGACCCTATACAGTAGCCCTTACCCTGAATTAACAGGGATTCGGAACAGCTATGCTTGCCTTGAAAACACAGAGACTCTGTACAGTAATCCTCACACAGAATATACAGAGACACTGGACAGTAACCCTTACACTAAATACACAGAGACCCTGTACAGTAACCCTTACACTGAATACACAGAGATGCTGGACAGTAATCCTCACACAGAATCACAGAGACACTGGACAGTAATCCTCATCCTGAATACACAGAGACACTGGACAGTAACCCTCACACAGAATCACAGAGACACTGGACAGTAACCCTTATCCTGAATACACCGAGACTCTGTACAGCAAACCTCACCCTGAATACATAGGGACTTACCCTGTTTGCACAGAGAACCTGTACAGTAATCCTCACCCTAAATACACAGATACTTTGTACAGTAATGCTCGCCCTGAATCCACAGGGATCCTGTACAGTAATCCTTAGCCTGAATCCACAGAGACTCTGTGCAGCAATATTTACCCACTCTGTACACCATGTTTCCCAGGTGACAATAGTGTGTGTTAAGTGACTGTTTTTCATGCGTTAAAGATGAACTTACCATTGTGGTGAGAATGTATTTGTAGTATGCTGAGGTCATTCCCAGTTCTGCAGCCTGAAATGGAAATGAGCAGTCATGTGTCTGGATCTAAACGGCAGGAACAAGAAGATCTGATCTGCAGTAAGAGCTGCAGTCTAACGTTTCAGGTTTAAGGGCTGATAGGACTGCACAGGCTCTGGGAGAGTCAGTGTGGAACACGGGCCCCAGTCTCTGCTGAGACTCCAGTGCTCACACCAAAAACCTGTTTAGCCCATCATTTTATTCTCTAAGGGATGTGGACTTCACTGGTTAGGCCAGCTTTTGTTACCCGTCCCTAATTGCCCCCTTGAGCTGATTGTCTCGCTCGGCCATTTCAGGGGGTAGTTAAGAGTCAGCTGCATTGTTGTGGGTCTGGAGTCACCTGTAGTACAGACCTGGGTAAGGGTGGCAGATTTCTCTCCCCCAAAGGGACATGAGGGAACCAGATGGGGTTTTTATGACAATCAATCATTGGTCACTATGACTGAGATGAGCTTTTAATTGAACTTAAATTCCACCCAGTGGCGGTGGTGGGGTTTGAACCTGTGTACCCCAGAGCCTCTGGATTACTAGCCCAGTGTCATTACCAAGAGGCCACCGTCTCCTGCAACCAGACACCCGGTGCAAACAGGTCAGCAAATTCGTCATTGAGGGACCAGGAAGGCTTCTCATCCCTCTCGCTCGCACATCGTCCTGCCTGAAACCACTTGTGTCAGTCCGAATTCGTTCCTACACATTGTTGGCCCTAATAAAACAGGGGGTTTCCTCACACCCGGCTCTGGGGGGATGGTCAAATCACATCCCCGACCCCCCACCCCCCCTTCCTCCTCCCGCTGCCCAGGACCGGGCAGAGCCACAACTGACCTTCCTCAGAATGAGATCGGACACAGAAGCATTGGCGTCGATGATGATGGTGGAGATCTTGTCATCCCTTATTTCCTTCAGTAACGGTGTGGGGTCATTGGAATGGTCCAGCATTCGTATCGAGAGTGAATCCTTCGAAATAAGGAACTGGCGTACTAACTCTTCGAGGCGGAGAAGACCTGGAGTGGGGAGGCACAGAGAGTCATTCAACAAGGATTCATTCAGACTAAACGCAAAATGCTGCGGAGGCTGGAAAACCAAAACAAAAAGAGAAATAGCTGGAAACACTCAGCAGGTCTGACAGCATCGGCGGAGAGGGACAGAGTTAACGTTTCCAGTCCGAATGACTCTTCATCAGAACTAAGGAAATATAGAAAAGAGGTGGAATATAAGCTGGTTTAGGGGTGGGGGGGTGGGACAGGTAGAGCTGGAGAGAGGGCCAGTGACAGGTGGAGATAACCAAAAGATGTCACAGACAAAAGGACAAAGAGGTGTTGAAGGTGGTGATATTATCTAAGGAATGTGCTAATTAAGGGTAGAAAGCAGGAAGAGCAAGGTACAGATAGTCCTAGTGGGGGTGGGGTGGGGTGAAGGTACAGATAGTCCTAGTGGGGGTGGGGTGGGGTGAAGGTACAGATAGCCCTAGTGGGGGTGGGGTGAAGGTACAGATAGCCCTAGTGGGGGTGGGGTGGGGTGAATGTACAGATAGCCCTAGTGGGGGTGGGGGTGGGTGGAAGGTACAGATAGCCCTAGTGGGGGTGGGGTGGGGTGAAGGTACAGATAGCCCTAGTGGGGGTGGGGTGAAGGTACAGATAGCCCTCGTGGGGGTGGGGTGCGGTGAAGGTACAGATAGCCAGAGTGGGGATGGGGCGGGGTGAAGGTACAGATAGACGTAGTGGGGGTGGGGTGGGGTGAAGGTACAGATAGCCCTAGTGGGGGTGGGGTGGGGTGAAGGTACAGATAGCCCTAGTGGGGGTGGGGTGGGGTGAAGGTACAGATAGCCCTAGTGGGGGTGGGGGTGAAGGTACAGATAGCCCTAGTGGGGGTGGGGTGGGGTGAAGGTACAGATAGTCCTAGTGGGGGTGGGGGTGAAGGTACAGATAGTCCTAGTGGGGGTGGGGTGGGGGGAAGGTACAGATAGCCCTAGTGGGGGTGGGGTGAAGGTACAGATAGCCCTAGTGGGGGTGGGGTGAGGTGAAGGTACAGATAGCCCTAGAGGGGGTGGGGGTGGGGTGAAGGTACAGATAGCCCTAGTGGGGGTGGGGTGGGGTGAAGGTACAGATAGCCCTAGTGGGGGTGGGGTGAAGGTACAGATAGCCCTAGTGGGGGTGGGGTGGGGGGGAAGGTACAGATAGACCTAGTGGGGGTGGGGGTGAAGGTACAGATAGACCTAGTGGGGGTGGGGGTGAAGGTACAGATAGTCCTAGTGGGGGTGGGGTGAAGGTACAGATAGCCCTAGTGGGGGTGGGGTGGGGTGAAGGTACAGATAGCCCTAGTGGGGGTGGGGTGAAGGTACAGATAGTCCTAGTGGGGGTGGGGTGGGGTGAAGGTACAGATAGCCCTAGTGGGGGTGGGGTGGGGTGAAGGTACAGATAGCCCTAGTGGGGGTGGGGTGGGGTGAAGGTACAGATAGCCCTAGTGGGGGTGGGGTGGGGGTGAAGGTACAGATAGCCCTAGTGGGGGTGGGGTGAAGGTACAGATAGCCCTAGTGGGGGTGGGGTGAAGGTACAGATAGCCCTAGTGGGGGTGGGGTGGGGTGAAGGTACAGATAGCCCTAGTGGGGATGGGGTGGGGTGAAGGTACAGATAGCCCTAGTGGGGGTGGGGTGGGGGGAAGGTACAGATAGCCCTAGTGGGGGTGGGGTGAAGGTACAGATAGCCCTAGTGGGGGTGGGGTGGGGTGAAGGTACAGATAGCCCTAGTGGGGGTGGGGTGAAGGTACAGATAGCCCTAGTGGGGGTGGGGTGAAGGTACAGATAGCCCTAGTGGGGGTGGGGTGGGGTGAAAGTACAGATAGCCCTAGTGGGGTTGGGGTGGGGTGAAGGTACAGATAGACCTAGTGGGGGTGGGGTGAAGGTACAGACAGCCCTAGTGGGGGTGGGGTGGGGTGAAGGTACAGATAGCCCTAGTGGGGGAGGGGTGAAGGTACAGATAGACCTAGTGGGGGTGGGGTGGGGTGGGGTGAAGGTACAGATAGCCCTAGTGGGGGTGGGGTGGGGTGAAGGTACAGATAGCCCTAGAGGGGGTGGGGGTGGGGTGAAGGTACAGATAGCCCTAGTGGGGGTGGGGTGGGGTGAAGGTACAGATAGCCCTAGAGGGGGTGGGGGTGGGGTGAAGGTACAGATAGCCCTAGTGGGGGTGGGGTGGGGTGAAGGTACAGATAGCCAGAGTGGGGATGGGGCGGGGTGAAGGTACAGATAGACGTAGTGGGGGTGGGGTGGGGTGAAGGTACAGATAGCCCTAGTGGGGGTGGGGTGGGGGTGAAGGTACAGATAGACCTAGTGGGGGTGGGGGTGAAGGTACAGATAGCCCTAGTGGGGGTGGGGTGGGGGTGAAGGTACAGATAGACCTAGTGGGGGTGGGGGTGAAGGTACAGATAGCCCTAGTGGGGGTGGGGTGAAGGTACAGATAGCCCTAGTGGGGGTGGGGTGAAGGTACAGATAGCCCTAGTGGGGGTGGGGTGGGGGGGAAGGTACAGATAGCCAGAGTGGGGATGGGGCGGGGTGAAGGTACAGATAGACGTAGTGGGGGTGGGGTGGGGTGAAGGTACAGATAGCCCTAGTGGGGGTGGGGGTGAAGGTACAGATAGACCTAGTGGGGGTGGGGGTGAAGGTACAGATAGCCCTAGTGGGGGTGGGGTGGGGTGAAGGTACAGATAGTCCTAGTGGGGGTGGGGTGGGGTGAAGGTACAGATAGCCCTAGTGGGGGTGGGGTGGGGTGAAGGTACAGATAGCCCTAGTGGGGGTGGGGTGGGGGGAAGGTACAGATAGCCCTAGTGGGGGTGGGGTGGGGGGGAAGGTACAGATAGCTCTAGTGGGGGTGGGGGTGAAGGTACAGATAGTCCTAGTGGGGGTGGGGTGAAGGTACAGATAGCCCTAGTGGGGGTGGGGTGGGGGTGAAGGTACAGATAGCCCTAGTGGGGGTGGGGTGGGGGGAAGGTACAGATAGCCCTAGTGGGGGTGGAGTGGGGTGAAGGTACAGATAGCCCTAGAGGGGGTGGGGGTGGGGTGAAGGTACAGATAGCCCTAGTGGTGGTGGGGGTGAGGGGAAGGTACAGATAGCCCTAGTGGGGGTGGGGTGGGGTGAAGGTACAGATAGCCCTAGAGGGGGTGGGGGTGGGGTGATGGTACAGATAGCCCTAGTGGGGGTGGGGTGAAGGTACAGATAGCCCTAGTGGGAATGGGGTGGGGTGAAGGTACAGATAGCCCTAGTGGGGGTGGGGTGAAGGTACAGATAGCCCTAGTGGGGGTGGGGTGGGGTGAAGGTACAGATAGCCCTAGTGGGGGTGGGGTGAAGGTACAGATAGACCTAGTGGGGGTGGGGTGAAGGTACAGATAGCCCTAGTGGGGGTGGGGTGAAGGTACAGATAGCCCTAGTGGGGGTGGGGTGAAGGTACAGATAGCCCTAGTGGGGGTGGGGTGAAGGTACAGAGAGCCCTAGTGGGGGTGGGGTGGGGTGAAGGTACAGATAGCCCTAGTGGGGGTGGGGTGAAGGTACAGATAGCCCTCGTGGGGGTGGGGTGGGGTGGGGTGAAGGTACAGATAGCCCTAGTGGGGGTGGGGTGGGGTGAAGGTACAGATAGACCTAGTGGGTGTGGGGTGGGGTGAAGGTACAGATAGCCCTAGTGGGGGTGGGGGTGGGGTGAAGGTACAGATAGCCCTAGTGGGGGTGGGGTGAAGGTACAGATAGCCCTAGTGGGGGTGGGGTGGGGTGGGGTGAAGGTACAGATAGCCCTAGTGGGGGTGGGGTGGGGTGAAGGTACAGATAGCCCTAGTGGGGGTGGGGTGGGGTGAAGGTACAGATAGCCCTAGTGGGGGTGGGGTGGGGTGAAGGTACAGATAGACCTAGTGGGTGTGGGGTGGGGTGAAGGTACAGATAGCCCTAGTGGGGGTGGGGGTGGGGTGAAGGTACAGATAGCCCTAGTGGGGGTGGGGGTGGGGTGAAGGTACAGATAGTCCTAGTGGGGGTGGGGTCGGGTGAAGGTACAGATAGCCCTAGTGGGGGTGGGGGTGGGGTGAAGGTACAGATAGCCCTAGTGGGGGTGGGGTGGGGGGAAGGTACAGATAGACCTAGTGGGGGTGGGGTGGGGTGAAGGTACAGATAGCCCTAGTGGGGGTGGGGTGGGGGTGAAGGTACAGATAGCCCTAGTGGGGGTGGGGTGGGGTGAAGGTACAGATGGCCCTAGTGGGGGTGGGGTGGGGTGAAGGTACAGATAGCCCTAGTGGGGGTGGGGTGGGGTGAAGTTACAGATAGCCCTAGTGGGGGTGGGGTGGGGTGAAGGTACAGATAGCCCTAGTGGGGGTGGGGTGGGGTGAAGGTACAGATAGCCCTAGTGGGGGTGGGGTGGGGTGAAGGTACAGATAGCCCTAGTGGGGGTGGGGTGAAGGTACAGATAGCCCTAGTGGGGGTGGGGGTGGGGTGAAGGTACAGATAGTCCTAGTGGGGTTGGGGTGGGGTGAAGGTACAGATAGCCCTAGTGGGGTGGGGTGAAGGTACAGATAGCCCTAGTGGGGTGGGGTGAAGGTACAGATAGTCCTAGTGGGGTTGGGGTGGGGTGAAGGTACAGATAGCCCTAGTGGGGGTGGGGTGAAGGTACAGATAGCCCTAGTGGGGGTGGGGTGAAGGTACAGATAGCCCTAGTGGGGGTGGGGTGAAGGTACAGTTAGCCCTAGTGTGGGTGGGGTGGGGTGAAGGTACAGATAGCCCTAGTGGGGGTGGGGTGGGGGGAAGGTACAGATAGCCCTAGAGGGGGTGGGGTGGGGTGAAGGTACAGATAGCCCTAGTGGGGGTGGGGTGGGGTGAAGGTACAGATAGCCCTAGTGGGGGTGGGGGTGGGGGTGAAGGTACAGATAGCCCTAGTGGGGGTGGGGTGGGGTGAAGGTACAGATAGCCCTAGTGGGGGTGGGGTGAAGGTACAGATAGCCCTAGTGGGGGTAGGGGTGGGGGGAAGGTACAGATAGCCCTAGTGGGGGTGGGGTGGGGTGAAGGTACAGATAGCCCTAGTGGGGGGTGGGGTGAAGGTACAGATAGCCCTAGTGGGGGTAGGGGTGGGGGGAAGGTACAGATAGCCCTAGTGGGGGTGGGGTGGGGTGAAGGTACAGATAGCCCTAGTGGGGGTGGGGTGGGGTGAAGGTACAGATAGCCCTAGTGGGGGTGGGGGTGGGGTGAAGGTACAGATAGCCCTAGTGGGGTTGGGGTGGGGTGAAGGTACAGATAGCCCTAGTGGGGGTGCGGTGAAGGTACAGATAGCCCTAGTGGGGGTGGGGTGAAGGTACAGATAGCCCTAGTGGGGGTGGGGTGGGGTGAAGGTACACATAGCCCTAGTGGGGGTGGGGTGAAGGTACAGATAGACCTAGTGGGCGTGGGGTGAAGGTACAGATAGCCCTAGTGGGGGTGGGGTGGGGTGAAGGTACAGATAGCCCTAGTGGGGATGGGGGTGGGGGGAAGGTACAGATAGCCCTAGTGGGGGTGGGGGTGGGGTGAAGGTACAGATAGCCCTAGTGGGGGTGGGGTGGGGGGAAGGTACAGATAGCCCTAGTGGGGGTGGAGTGAAGGTACAGATAGACCTAGTGGGGGTGGGGTGGGGTGAAGGTACAGATAGCCCTAGTGGGGGTGGGGGTGGGGTGAAGGTACAGATAGCCCTAGTGGGGGTGGGGTGAAGGTACATATAGCCCTAGTGGGGGTGGGGTGAAGGTACAGATAGACCTAGTGGGGGTGGGGTGGGGTGAAGGTACAGATAGCCCTAGTGGGGGTGGGGTGAAGGTACAGATAGCCCTAGTGGGGGTGGGGTGGGGTGAAGGTACAGATAGCCCTAGTGGGGGTGGGGTGGGGTGAAGGTACAGATAGCCCTAGTGGGGGTGGGGGGAAGGTACAGATAGCCCTAGTGGGGGTGGGGTGAAGGTACAGATAGCCCTAGTGGGGGTAGGGGTGGGGGGAAGGTACAGATAGCCCTAGTGGGGGTGGGGTGGGGTGAAGGTACAGATAGCCCTAGTGGGTGTGGGGTGGGGGGAAGGTACAGATAGCCCTAGTGGGGGTGGGGGTGGGTGGAAGGTACAGATAGCCCTAGTGGGGGTGGGGTGGGGTGAAGGTACAGATAGCCCTATTGGGGGTGGGGTGAAGGTACAGATAGCCCTAGTGGGGGTGGGGTGGGGTGAAGGTACAGATAGCCCTAGTGGGGTGGGGTGGGGTGAAGGGATTGAAATAGGCTAAAAGGTAGAAATAAAACAATGGACGGAAATACATTTAAAAATAATGGAAATAGGTGGGAAAAGAAAAATCTATATAAATTATTGGAAAAAACAAAAAGGAGGGGGGAAAATCAGAAAGGGGGTGGGGATGGTGGAGAGAGTTCATGATCTAAAGTTATTGAAATCAATATTCAGACCGGAAGGCTGTAAGGTGCCTAGACGGAAGATGAGGTGTTGTTCCTCCAGTTTGCGTTGGGCCTCACTGGAACAATGCAGCAAGCCAAGGACAGACATGTGGGCAAGAGAGCAGGGTGGAGTGTTAAAATGGCAAGTGATAGGGAGGTTTGGGTCATTCTTGCGGACAGACCGCAGGTGTTCTGCAAAGCGGTCGCCCAGTTTACGTTTGGTCTCTCCAATGTAGAGGAGACCACATTGGGAGCAACAAATGCAGTAGACTAAGTTGGGGGAAATGCAAGTGAAATGCTGCTTCACTTGAAAGGAGTGTTTGGGCCCTTGGACGGTGAGGAGAGAGGAAGTGAAGGGGCAAGTGTTACATCTTTTGCGTGGGCATGGGGAGGTGCCATGGGAAGGCGTTGAGGAGTAGGGGGTGATGGAGGAGTGGACCAGGGTGTCCCAGAGGGAGCGATCCCTACGGAATGCCGATAAGGGGGGTGAAGGGAAGATGTGTTTGGTGGTGGCATCATGCTGGAGTTGGCGGAAATGGCGGAGGATGATCCTTTGAATGCGGAGGCTGGTGGGGTGATAAGTGAGGACAAGGGCGAACCTATCATGTTTCTGGGAGGGAGGAGAAGGCGTGAGGGCGGATGCGCAGGAGATGGGCCGGACATGGTTGAGGGCCCTGTCAATGACCGTGGGTGGAAAACCTCGGTTAAGGAAGAAGGAGGACATGTCAGAGGAACCGTTTTTGAATGTAGCATCATCGGAACAGATGCGACGGAGGCGAAGGAACTGGGAGAATGGGATGGAGTCCTTACAGGAAGCGGGGTGTGAGGAGCTGTAGTCGAGGTAGCTGTGGGAGTCGGTGGGTTTGTAATGGATATTGGTGGACAGTCTATCACCAGAGATTGAGACAGAGAGGTCAAGGAAGGGAAGGGAAGTGTCAGAGATGGACCACGTGAAAATGATGGAGGGGTGGAGATTGGAAGCAAAATTAATAAGTTTTTCCAAGTCCTGACGAGAGCATGAAGCGGCACCGAAGTAATCATCGATGTACCGGAGAAAAAGTTGTGGGACTCTTCCTCCGTTACAACTCTTTCTCCGGTACATCGATGATTACTTCAGTGCCGCTTCATACTCTCATCGGGACCTGGAAAAAATAACCAATTTTGCTTCCAATCTCCAGTCTATAGAGACCAAAACCGTGCATTGACATCAGCACCGTATACAAAGACCAACTCTGTCTACATAGAACAACACAGCAATTACACAGTAAGTGGCAGAACCCTTAAGTGCGTTGACAGGCAGAGGGATCTGGGTGTACAGGTCCACAGGTCACTGAAAGTGCCAGCGCAGGTGGATAAGGTAGTCAGGAAGGCATATGGCATGCTTGCCTTCATTGGCAGGGGTATTGAGTATAAAAGCTGGGAAGTCATGCTGCAGCTGTATAGAACCTTGGTTAGGCCACACTTGGAATATTGCGTGCAATTCTGGTCACCACATTACCAGAAGGATATGGAGGCATTGGAGAGGGTGCAGAGGAGGTTTACTAGGATGCTGCCTGGTCTGGAGGTTATTAGCTGTGAGGAGAGGTTGGAGAAACTCGGATTGTTCTCACCAGAGTGACAGAGATTGTGGGGCGACTTGATAGAAGTTTACAAAATGATGAGTGGCATGGACAGAGTAGATAGTCAGAAGCTTTTTCCCAGGGTGGAAGAGTCAATTACTAGGGGACATAGATTGAAGGTGAGAGGAGAAAACTATAGAGGAGATGTGCAGGGTAAGTTTTTTACATTGAGGGTAGTGAGTGTCTGGAATTCGCTGCCAGAGGAGGCGGTGGAAGCAGGTACGATAGTGGTGTTTAAGAGGCAGCTTGACAAATACATGAATAGGATGGGAATAGAGGGATACGGACCCCGGAAGTGCAAAATGTTTTAGTTGATGGGAAATATGATCGGCACAGGCTTGGAGGGCCGAAGGGCCTGTTCCTGTGCTGTACTTTTCTTTGTTCTTTGTTCTATGCCTTGAGACCAACACTGTCTATAGAGACCAACACTGTCTACATAGAACAACACTGCTTACATAGAACAACACTGTCTACATAGAACAACATTGCCTATAGCGTCTAATACAGTCTATAGGGACTAACGCTGTACACAGACATCAACACTTCCTATACAGACCAACACTGTCCACAGGGACCAAGACTGTCCACAGAGACTAACACTGTCTCCAGAGAACAACACTGTCCACAGAGACCAACACTGTCCACAGAGACTAACACTGTCTCCAGAGACTAACACTGTCTCCAGAGACTAACACTGTCTCCAGAGACTAACACTGTCCACAGAGAGTAACACTGTCCACAGGGACCAACACTGTCCACAGAGACTAACACTGTCCACAGAGACTAACACTGCCCACAGAGACTACCACTGTCTCCAGAGACTAACACTGTCTCCAGAGACTAACACTGTCCACAGAGAGTAACACTGTCCACAGGGACCAACACTGTCCACAGAGACTAACACTGTCTCCAGAGACTAACACTGTCTCCAGAGAACAACACTGTCCACAGAGACTAACACTGTCTCCAGAGACTAACACTGTCCACAGAGACCAACACTGTCCACAGAGACCAACACTGTCCACAGAGACCAACACTGTCTACAGAGACCAACACTGTCTACAGAGACCAACACTGTTGATAGAGATTAGCATTGTCTATAGAGACCAATACCATCCACTGAGACCAATTCTGTCTATAGAGACCAGCACTATCTATAGAGTACAAAACCCTACAGAGAACAACACTGCTTATGGAGACTAACACTCTATGTGGAGATCAACACTAGCTAAAGAGGCCAACAACATCTACAATGGCCAATTCTATCCATAGAGACCAACACTGTCAGTAGGGACCACCGCTCTCTACAGAGAACAACACTGTCCATAGAGAGCAACACTGTCCACAGAGACCATCACTGCCCACAGTGACCAACACTGTCCACAGAGACCAACACTGTCCACAGAGACCATCACTGCCCACAGTGACCAACACTGTCCACAGAGACCAACACTGTCCACAGAGACCAACACTGTCTACAGACACTAACACTGTCTACATAGACCAACACTGTCCACAGGGACCATCACTGCCCACAGTGACCAACATTGTCTTTATGGACCAACACTGTCCACAGAGACCAACACTGCCTACAGAGACCAACACTGTCCACAGTGACCAACACTGTCTACAGAGACCAACACTGTCCACAGAGACCAACACTGTCCACAGAGACCAACACTGTCTACAGTGACCAACACTGTCCACAGAGACCAACACTGTCCACAGAGACCAACACTGTCCACAGAGACCAACACTGTCCACAGGGACCAACACTGTCCACAGAAACTAACACTGTCTCCAGAGACCAACACTGTCCACAGAGACCAACACTGTCCACAGAGACCAACACTGTCCACAGAGACCAACACTGCCCACAGAGACCAACAATGTCCACAGAGACCAACACTTTCCACAGAGACCAACACTGTCTACAGAGATCCATACTGTCCACAGGGACCAACACTGTCCACAGAGAACAACACTGTCCACAGAGACCAACACTGTCCACAGAGACCAACACTGTCCACAGAGACCAACACTGTCTATAAAGACTAACACTGTCTACATAGACCAACACTGTCCACAGGGACCATCACTGCCCACAGTGACCAACATTGTCTTTATGGACGAACACTGTCTACAGAGACCAACACTGTCCACAGAGACCAACACTGTCTACAGAGACCAACACTGTCTACAGAGACCAACACTGTCCACAGAGACCAACACTGTCCACAGAGACCAACACTGTCTACAGAGACCAACACTTTCCACAGAGACCAACACTGTCCACAGAGACCAACACTGTCCACAGAGACCAACACTGTCCACAGAGACCAACACTGTCCACAGAGACCAACACTGTCCACAGGGACCAACACTGTCCACAGAAACTAACACTGTCCACAGAGACCAACACAGTCCACAGAGACCAACACTGTCCACAGAGACCAACACTGTCTACTGAGACCAACACTGTCCACAGAAACTAACACTGTCCACAGAGACAAACACTGTCCACAGAAACTAACACTGTCCACAGAGACCAACACTGTCCACAGAGACCAACACTTTCCACAGAGACCAACACTTTCCACAGAGACCAACACTCTCCACAGAGACCAACACTGTCCACAGGGACCAACACTGTCCACAGAGACCAACACTGTCCAAAGAGACCAACACAGTCCACAGAGACCAACACTGTCCACAGAGACCAACACTGTCCACAGAGACCAACACCTTCTACAGAGACCAACACTGTCCAGAGAGACCAACACTGTCCACAGAGACCAACACTGTCCACAGGGACCAACTGTCCACAGAGACCAACACTGTCCACAGGGACCAACACCGTCCACAGAGACCAACACCGTCCACAGAGACCAGCACCGTCCACAGAGACCAACACTGTCCACAGAGACCAACACCGTCCACAGTGACCAACACCGTCCACAGGGACCAACACTGTCTACAGAGACCAACACTGTCCACAGAGACCAACACCGTCCACAGAGACCAACACCGTCCACAGAGACCAACACTGTCCACAGAGACCAACACAGTCCACAGAGACCAACACCGTCCACAGAGACCAACACCGTCCACAGAGACCAACACCGTCCACAGAGATCAGCACCGTCCACAGAGACCAACACCGTCCACAGAGACCAACACCGTCCACAGAGACCAGCACTGTCCACAGAGACCAACACTGTCCACAGAGACCAACACTGTCCACAGAGAGCAACACTGTCCACAGAGACCAACACTGTCTACAGAGACCAACACTGTCCACAGAGACCAACACTGTCTACAGAGACCAACACTGTCCACAGAGACCAACACTGTCTACAGAGACCAACACTGTCCACAGAGACCAACACTGTCTACAGAGACCAACACTGTCCACAGAGACCAACACTGTCTACAGAGACCAACACTGTCCACAGAGACCAACACTGTCTACAGAGACCAACACTGTCCACAGAGACCAACACTGTCCACAGAGACCAACACTGTCTACAGAGACCAACACTGTCCACAGAGACCAACACTATCTACAGAGACCAACACTGTCCACAGAGACCAACACTGTCTACAGAGACCAACACTGTCCACAGAGACCAACACTGTCTACAGAGACCAACACTGTCCACAGAGACCAACACTGTCTACAGAGACCAACACTGTCCACAGAGACCAACAATGTCCACGGAGACCAACACTGTCCACAGAGACCAACACTGTCTACAGAGACCAACACTGTCCACAGAGACCAACAATGTCCACAGAGACCAACACCGTCCACAGAGACCAACACTGTCCACAGAGACCAACACTGTCTACAGAGATCCATACTGTCCACAGGGACAAACACTGTCCACAGAGAACAACACTGTCCACAGAGACCAACACTGTCCACAGAGACCAACACTGTCTATAGAGACTAACACTGTCTACATAGACCAACACTGTCCACAGGGACCATCACTGCCCACAGTGACCAACATTGTCTTTATGGACGAACACTGTCCACAGAGACCAACACTGTCCACAGAGACCAACACTGTCCACAGAGACCAACACTGTCTACAGAGACCAACACTGTCCACAGAGACCAACACTGTCCACAGAGACCAACAATGTCTACAGAGACCAACACTGTCCACAGAGACCAACACTGTCCACAGAGACCAACACTATCTACAGAGACCAACACTGTCCACAGAGACCAACACTGTCTCCAGAGACCAACACTGTCCACAGAGACCAACACTGTCTACAGAGACCAACACTGTCCACAGAGACCAACACTGTCTACAGAGACCAACACTGTCCACAGAGACCAACAATGTCCACGGAGACCAACACTGTCCACAGAGACCAACACTGTCTACAGAGACCAACACTGTCCACAGAGACCAACAATGTCCACAGAGACCAACACCGTCCACAGAGACCAACACTGTCCACAGAGACCAACACTGTCTACAGAGATCCATACTGTCCACAGGGACAAACACTGTCCACAGAGAACAACACTGTCCACAGAGACCAACACTGTCCATAGAGACCAACACTGTCTATAGAGACTAACACTGTCTACATAGACCAACACTGTCCACAGGGACCATCACTGCCCACAATGACCAACATTGTCTTTATGGACGAACACTGTCCACAGAGACCAACACTGTCCACAGAGACCAACACTGTCCACAGAGACCAACACTGTCTACAGAGACCAACACTGTCCACAGAGACCAACACTGTCCACAGAGACCAACACTGTCCACAGAGACCAACACTGTCTACAGAGACCAACACGTTCCACAGAGACCAACACTGTCCACAGAGACCAACACTGTCCACAGAGACCAACACTGTCCACAGAGACCAACACTGTCCACAGGGACCAACACTGTCCACAGAAACTAAAACTGTCCACAGAGACCAACACTGTCCACAGAGACCAACACTGTCTACTGAGACCAACACTGTCCACAGAAACTAACACTGTCCACAGAGACAAACACTGTCCACAGAAACTAACACTGTCCACAGAGACCAACACTGTCCACAGAGACCAACACTTTCCACAGAGACCAACACTGTCCACAGAGACCAACACTGTCCACAGAGACCAACACTGTCTACAGAGACCAACACTGTCCACAGAGACCAACACCCTCCACAGAGACCAACACCGTCCACAGAGACCAACACCGTCCACAGAGACCAACACTGTCCACAGAGACCAACACTGTCCACAGAGACCCACACTGTCCGCAGAGACCAACACTGTCCACAGAGACCAACACTGTCCACAGAGACCAACACTGTCCACAGAGACCAACACTGTCTACAGAGACCAACACTGTCCACAGAGACCAACACTGTCCACAGAGACCCACACTGTCCGCAGAGACCAACACTGTCCACAGAGACCAACACTGTCCACAGAGACCAACACTGTCCACAGAGACCAACACTGTCCACAGAGACCAACACTGTCCACAGAGACCAACACTGTCTACAGAGACCAACACTGTCCACAGGGACCAACACTGTCCACAGAAACTAACACTGTCCACAGAGACCAACACTGTCCACAGAAACTAACACTGTCCACAGAGACCAACACTGTCCACAGAGACCAACACTGTCCACAGAGACCAACACTTTCCACAGAGACCAACACTGTCCACAGAGACCAACACTGTCCACAGAGACCAACACTGTCCACAGAGACCAACACTGTCTACAGAGACCAACACTGTCCACAGAGACCAACACCGTCCACAGAGACCAACACCGTTCACAGAGACCAACACCGTCCACAGAGACCAACACCGTCCACAGAGACCAACACTGTCCACAGAGACCAACACTGTCCACAGAGACCAACACTGTCCACAGGGACCAACACTGTCCACAGAGACCAACACTGTCCACAGAGACCAACACTGTCCACAGAGACCAACACTGTCCACAGAGACCAACACTGTCCACAGAGACCAACACTTTCCACAGAGACCAACACTGTCCACAGAGACCAACACTGTCCACAGAGACCAACTGTCCACAGAGACCAACACCGTCCACAGAGACCAACACCGTCTACAGAGACCAGCACTGTCTACAGAGACCAACACCGTTCACAGAGACCAACACCGTCCACAGAGACCAACACCGTCCACAGAGACCAACACCGTCCACAGAGACCAACACTGTCTATAGAGACCAACACCGTCCACAGAGACCAACACTGTCCACAGAGACCAACACTGTCCACAGAGACCAACACTGTCCACAGAGACCAACACCGTCCACAGAGACCAACACCGTCCACAGAGACCAACACTGTCTATAGAGACCAACATTGTCCACAGAGACCAACACCGTCCACAGGGACCAACACCGTCCACAGTGACCAACACTGTCCACAGAGACCAACACTGTCCACAGAGACCAACACCGTCCACAGAGACCAACACCGTCCACAGAGACCAACACTGTCCACAGAGACCAACACTGTCTATAGAGACCAACATTGTCCACAGTGACCAACACCGTCCACAGGGACCAACACCGTCCACAGAGACCAACACTGTCCACAGAGACCAACACTGTCCACAGAGACCAACACTGTCCACAGAGACCAACACTATCTACAGAGACCAACACTGTCCACAGAGACCAACACTGTCTACAGAGACCAACACTGTCCACAGAGACCAACACTGTCTACAGAGACCAACACTGTCCACAGAGACCAACACTGTCTACAGAGACCAACACTGTCCACAGGGACCAACACCGTCCACAGAGACCAACACTGCCCGCAGAGACCAACACTGTCCGCAGAGACCAACACTGTCCGCAGAGACCAACACTGTCCGCAGAGACCAAACTGTCCACAGAGACCAACACTGTCCACAGAGACCAACACCGTCCACAGGGAACACCACTGTCCACAGAGACCAACACTGTCCACAGAGACCAACACTGTCCACAGAGACCAGCACTGTTCACAGAGACCAACACTCTCCACCGAGACCAACACCGTCCACAGAGACCAACACCGTCCACAGGGGCCAACACTGTCCACAGAGACCAACACCGTCCACAGTGAACATTACAGTTTACAGAGACCAGAACTCTCTATGGAGACTGACATTGTGCATAGAGACCAGCACTGTATACAGAGACCAACACTGTCTACATACAGAGAACAACACTGCCTTAGGAGACTAACACTGTCTACAGACAACATTGTCTATAGAGACCAACACTGTCTATAGAGACCAACATTGTGTACATATAACAACATTGCCTATAGAGCCTGACATGATCTATAGGGACTCACGCGGTCTATAGGGACTAACACTGTCTACAGACATCAACACTTCCTATAGAGACAAGCATTGTCAATCAAAACTAACTGTCTACAGAGATCAACCCTGTCTACAGAGAACAATGTCTACGCAGACCAACACTCTATACGGAGACCAGCACTGTCCATAGACTAACCTGGTCTAAATATACCATTGTTGCACATAGAAATGTGAAATAAAGGCAGCTTTTGACAGTCAGTAATGTCTCCAGAGCTCTCAGGTCACCCTCACTCTGTAAACACAGAATCTGTGAAGCTGTTGAAACAGTGAGAGTCATTTGGTGACTGTGGTCCCTCGTGTGTAGAGATGATGCTGCTGATGGGGAGCATGTAGGTGAAGGAGGAGCAGGGATGAAAGCTTTAAATTTATAAAGTGCTCTTCAAGGCTGTTAGACATTTCAAAGTGCTTTCCAGCCAATAGAGTACTTTTGAAGTGTTGTAATCTAGAAAATGCAGGAGCCAATTTGCACACAGCAAACTCCTACAAGTGTGTGATGATCACAAGATTGTTCTATTTCTCATGTCACTTGAGGGATAAATAGTCGACAGGGCATCAGGAATCCCTCCCCTGCTCTTCTTTAAATAGCATCAGAGGGTTTTATACATCCAGCCAAGAAGTGGGTTTAACATCTCACCCAAAAGACGGCACCTCCGACAGTGCAGCACTCCCTCAGCACTGCACTGGAGTGTCATGCCCTGGACTGGGACTTCAGTCCAAAACCTTATGACCAAGGGCATGAATGCTACCCACTGAGCCAGGCCTGACACTCGGAGAATTGTTTCTCAGGGTCTCCAGAGACGAGAGGGCAGGGAGTGAAGCCATTGCTGCTGATGCTCTGGCCGTGATTCAGATGGACGCAGTTGGACTCAGGCCCATCCAGCTTGACAATGGAGGAGACGCCTGAGAGGAGATTGATGCAGTCAACCAAGTCAAAAGCTGCAGATAGGCCACAAAGGAACAGGAGGGAGAGGTCACCATGGTCACAGGCACGCATGGTATCACCTGTGTGATTCAGAACACAAAACACTAAGAAACTGGAGTAAGGACTGGGCCATATGGCTCCTCAAGCCCGCTGTGCCATTCACTAAGAGCGTGGTTGAATTTCTACATTGTTTCTTTCACAGGATGTGGGTATCGCTGACTGGGCCCAGCATTTATTGCCCATCCCTAATTGCCCCTTGAGAAGGTGGTGGTGAGCTGCCTTCTTGAACCGCTGCAGTCCCTGTGGTGTAGGTACACCCACAGTGCTGTTAGGGAGGGAGTTCCAGGATTTTGTCCGTGTGGTGTAGGTACACCCACCATGCTGTTAGGGAGGGAGTTCCAGGATATTGACCCGTGTGGTGTAGGTACACGCACAGTGCTGTTAGGGAGGGAGTTCCAGGATTTTGTCCGTGTGGTGTAGGTACACCCACAGTGCTGTTAGGGAGGGAGTTCCAGGATTTTGTCCCTGTGGTGTAGGTACATCCACAGTGCTGTTAGGGAGGGAGTTCCAGGATTTTGTCCCTGTGGTGTAGGTACACCCACAGTGCTGTTAGGGAGGGAGTTCCAGGATTTTGTCCATGTGGTGTAGGTACACCCACAGTGCTGTTAGGGAGGGAGTTCCAGGATTTTGTCCGTGTGGTGTAGGTACACCCACGGTGCTGTTAGGGAGGGAGTTCCAGGATTTTGTCCGTGTGATGTAGGTACACCCATGGTGCTGTTAGGAAGGGAGTTCCAGGATTTTGTCCGTGTGGTGTAGGTACACCCACAGTGCTGTTAGGGAGGAAGTTCCAGGATTTTGTCCGTGTGGTGTAGGTACATCCACAGTGCTGTTAGAGAGGGAGTTCCAGGATTTTGTCCGTGTGGTGTAGGTACATCCACAGTGCTGTTAGGGAGGGAGTTCCAGGATTTTGTCCCTGTGGTGTAGGTACACCCACGGTGCTGTTAGGGAGGGAGTTCCAGGATTTTGTCCCTGTGGTGTAGGTACACCCACAGTGCTGTTAGGGAGGGAGTTCCAGGATTTGTCCGTGTGGTGTAGGTACACCCACAGCGCTGTTAGGGAGGGAGTTCCAGGATTTTGTCCGTGTGGTGTAGGTACACCCACAGCGCTGTTAGGGAGGGAGTTCCAGGATTTTGTCCGAGTGGTGTAGGTACACCCACAGCGCTGTTAGGGAGGAAGTTCCAGGATTTTGTCCGTGTGTTGTAGGTACATCCACAGTGCTGTTAGGGAGGGAGTTCCAGGATTTTGTCCCTGTGGTGTAGGTACACCCACGGTGCTGTTAGGGAGGGAGTTCCAGGATTTTGACCCAGTGACAGTGAAGGAACGGCCGATATATTTCCAAGTCAGGATGGTGAGTGACTTGGAGGGGAACTTACAGGTGCTGGTGTTCCCATGTGTCTGCTGCCCTTGTCCTTCTAGATGGTAGTGGTCGTGGGTTTGGAAGGTGCTGTCTAAGGAGCCTTGGTGAGTTCCTGCAGTGCATCTTGTAGATGGTACACACACTGCTGCTACTGTGCGTCGGTGGTGGAGGGAGTGAATGTTTGTGGATGTGGTGCCAGTCAAGCGGGGCTGCTTTGTCCTGGATGGTGCCCAGTTATTCACCCAGATGCTTCTGAATCTTTGGAATTTTGCCACCACCAGCACCCCCTGGAGGGTTTTGGATACTCAAAATGTTGAAGGCTGGTCACTGAAGGAATCAGGAGATGTGGACTCGGACAGAAAGGCTAGCTGATGTCCATTGCCTGCTGTACGCCCAGGGATTGCCTCAGTGCTGAGGGAAGGGAGGAGACCCGATTGGAGCCAGGAAAGGGGGCCATT
The DNA here is from genome assembly GCA_026770705.1 of Isurus oxyrinchus. NCBI lineage: Eukaryota > Metazoa > Chordata > Chondrichthyes > Lamniformes > Lamnidae > Isurus > Isurus oxyrinchus. The sequence continues at coordinate 262,214 of JANJGN010000201.1, forward strand.
AGCTTGAGGGGCATTGACTAAAGGCAGGAAAGACAATTGGAGAAGGGGCTGGGAGTCTGCAATGATAGAGGGAACACGGGTGGATCTTCAGGAGCTGTTGTATTGACAGGGAGGGTGATTGTTAGTGAAGACAAGGGAAGTTGGCTCGACAACAGTTTGGTGGGAACAGCTTTTGAGGGATGAGGGAGCACGTGTGAGGGAGAAGGTACATGCAGAAGCAGCACTAAGTAGAAACCAGGGAGAGATGTGAGTGTGGAGCTGAGGCGGACTGGGGTAGATATACCATAAAACAAAGCGCTGATCAGCACAGCACACATTCAGCAGCAGGTCTTATCTTAGTGAGAAATAAGTCCAGGAGCACGCCCCCCCACCCCCTCCTCCCACACAGTGTTGGAAATGAGAGCAGAGGGGGCGAGGGACAAGGGTTTAAGATGATTGGTAGCTGAGAAAAAGAGTTGGGGGTCAGAGAGAGAGAGGGAGCCTAAGGGTAAACTGTGCCAGAGACTCACAGATACAGAGCCAGCAGAGAGCCAGAGAGAGAGAGAGGGGGAGATAGAGAGAGAGAGAGCCAGAGGGATGATGTAAAATGCCATTAAGGGATATCTGCATGATATCACTCGAAGGGAAACATGTCATGTGATCCAGTCTTAGTTTCACTTTTGCTTTGAGCAGAGCACACATGCACATGTACACACAGCTCTGGTGTCTTTAAGCTTTATAGTTATACATAACGGTTCTCATGTGCCTAGTCTTAACAACAAAGCCACAACATGGTTACTAAATCCCTTATGAGGGTTGTGCCTTGACCAGTAAATAAGCCCAAGGTATGATATGATTGTAATCACTCGACATGGTGATCAGTGGTGGTAAGACAGGCAGCAGCGAGATTAAGCACAGGTATGGCACGGGCGAGCAGCCTTGGATCGTGCTACATGGCATGAGACGACCCTTGACCTATAGGTCATGCAGCGATGGAGTGGCAGCATGGGAGAGTGTTGAGAAACACAGCGTGCTGACTGCAGAGGCACAGCATCCAGCCGCTGCTCCAGTAAAGAGCTGGGAAGCGGACAGATCCCTGGTGGTGAGATTTCAGCGCACAGCCTGTCAGGTCAGGGAGTGGGACATCAGCATCGAGAGGACCAGCACCGGGTCAACTCGGTCAGGGAAGGCCAGCGTGGGCCGGACCAATAGTGAGCGAGGGAGAGTCAAACCAAAAGAAAAACACGCAGAACGGTCATAACGTCGGGCCAGAGGAGGTTGTGATTATAGTGGGAGAGCTTCAGGAGTTTCTGAACAGTAAATTGAATCAAAAACAAAGATGCTATTACTCCCTGCGTCCCCGCCATAACTTGCCTTCATGGGTGGAGCTTTGTAAGAGCACGCCAAAGTACCTACACTCCAGGCACTACAGGCGAAGGAAGGTCAAAGGGATATTGTCAGAACGTCCGTGAAATTCCCCCAATGGAATTGGGAGGCAGCTATCCAAATTCGGAATGTTTAAACAGCCTACGGAGCTGTGGTTTCTTGACTCGGGTGTGTCTGAACCGGACAAGCAAGTCAGAGAAATTCCCCTGCCATTTGGGAATGAAGGTCTACACAAGCTGAACATGTCAGGGTCAACAACTGAGTAGCTGAGGGATCCTCAAAAGACATGGACGACATTGGAAGGCTGGTTCAGAACCCGGTTAAGTTTCTGTATTCACAGAGTTCATGTTATTCCGACAACGGCCGACAGAATCCATAGAGCACTTAGTGAGCAGACGCAGGGGAAAGGGTACGCACTGCGATTTTTCAAACACAGAGCGAGCAGGCGGGATTGTTGAAGTCGGTGATCGCGTCCACTCCCATGGAAGCATTCCAGAAAGATCTGCTAGATAAGACCAAAACCTACAGCATGAAAGAGCGACTCAAGGATGGACGAAAGTGTGAAGTGATCCTGGCCCGTCACTGAAGCGCACAGGTACAAAGAGCAATTGTTGACACGCTCACTCGGACATCCAAACCTAGCGAGACGTGTGGAAGGTGTGGCCTTCTGCAGGCACCAAGGAAATGCCCAGCTTTCCACCAATCCTGCAAGGCTTGTGGCAGAAAGGGCCATTGACAGCGGCAGGGCACTAGAGCAAAGGCTGATGCAGCTACAGAGAGCCGTGCGCTGATCCAAGCAGACCCTACACAACGGGGAACCTTCAAGCAATAAGAATGACCATCCGCTATCCCGTCAGGAACATATACATGTGGTGACTGACAAACCAGGCCGATCGCACTGCCCAAAGCATCTGCCAAGATTCAGGCTATCTGCCCTAAGAAGACCATAAGACATAGGAGCAGAAATTAGGCCATTCGGCCCATCGAGTCTGCTCCGCCATTCAATCATGGCTGATAAGTTTCTCAACCCCATTCTCCCGTCTTCTCCCTGTAACCTTTGACCCCCTTACCAATCAAGAACCTGTCTCTCTCGGTCTTAAATACACTCAATGACCCGGCCTCCACAGCCTTCTGTGGCAATGAATTCCATAGATTCACCACTCTCTGGCTAAAGAAGTTTCTCCTCATCTCTGTTCTAAAAGGTCTTCCCTTTACTCTGAGGCTGTGCCCTCAGGTCAAGAATGCTGGTAACTATTCATTATTGGCCAGGGTTGACACAGGGGCAAGTGCCAACATGCTACCCTTGTGATTTCTAAAATAAATGTATCCACAGACATGGAAGGTCATGGTGGAACTTGCTGCTGTGAAACTTCCAGTGTACAACGGTTCACTAATTCCAGGATCCATAGTCCTGGAGTGCCAGTACAATCCATCCTCCTGGGTGTTACAAATGTTCTATATCGTGGAAATTAAAAGTCCAGCAATCGGAGGTCCACTATCATATCATGACCTCACACTAGTAACAATCCATGGAATTAGTCAGACATCACAAGGCAGATCAACCTTGGAAACTATTCCTATCCTAGGACCTAACAGCGAAATATCCAGAATGTTTTGACAAATTTGCAGTTTCAGGGGAGATTTGCAGGAGAATACAAGTCCCTCAATTGATCCACCCTGTAAATGCAGCATCCACAGGCAAGACAACGTGAAGGCCGAATGAGACAAAATGGAGAAAGATAGCGGCGTTGGAAGAGTACAGCAGTGCACGGATTGGTGTCACTCAATCACGTGACATAAAGAAGGATGGATTGGGAGTAGGCCTGGATCCACAAGGTTTCAACACAGCTTTGAAATGTTGTCCTTTCAAATTACCCACATTAGACGAGTTAAATCCGAGATTTGCAGGTGCAAAATCCTTCTTGAAGCTTGATGTTGGTCAGTACGTCCCATTGGGAAGCCCCAAGAGCTGAATATATTTCACATCCAATTCAGACGGTACTGTTTTCAATGATGTCCTTTCAGGCTGTGTGTTAGCCAGGATGTCTTTCAGCCTCACCTGGATCGCATTACATGCTACAGTACTAGGATGCACCTGTATTGCAGAAGACAGGGCCACTGTGGGAATAATAACGCAAGAACATGGCCACAATCTGCACTTATTGATGCAAGTGGTACATAATGAAGGATTGGTGTTCAACAGTCTGAAATGTGACATCAGTGCGCAACAGATTGATTTCTTCAGTTCTATTTATTCCAGTGCTGGCACACATCCCAGTCCAAGCAAAATGGAGGATATTAAAGTCAGGCCAAAGCCTCGAGGACAATCTTTGAAGATGTCTAGGTCTCTTTAATTCCTTGTCTCTGTACAATTCCCAATTTCATTCAAAACTCGTCATCTCTGAGGGAGCTGTTGAGAAAGGCTGTGACTTTCCTTTGACACTAAGGCCACCAACAGCGCTTCGAAAGCACTGAAACAGTCACTATCAGAATCATCACCATTGCAATTTTACAATCCTAGGGAGATGACTATCCTGGAGATAGTTGCCTCACAGGAAGTTCTGGGAGCAGGCAGGCTACTAAAAGACAATCTGATTTCCTCTGTTTCGAAATCACTGTCTGTAACGCAATCCGACTACTCTAACATCGAGTGGGGAAGATGAGCGATCATGTTTAGAACCATATGTTTTCATAACTATCTACCTGACAAACAATTTGCGGTAGAGACCGACCACCAGCCAGTGGAGATGATTTAGTGAAAACCATCGAGCAGTGCACTGCCAAGGTTGCAACATCTCTTGATAAGTATTCGTGGTTCTGGCTGTGAGATTAGGGACAAGCCCAGTAACTTGAGGATCACATCGGATACATTTCACAGATGGCATAGCCCAGTGAAAGCTTGTATCTTAGAAACGAGTTGGCTTCATTGACATCGGACCTGAAGATTCTCTCCAAATTGATCTGGGACATTTTACACAAGATGAAAAACTCTACACCACAGAAGCTGGAAAACCATCATCAAAGGATCAATTCAGCATGTCCACCCACATTTTGGCCTCAGAACCATCGAACCACAGAAACGTTATGGTGCAGCAAGAGGCCATTCTTCCCATCGTGTCCATTCTGGCAAGAAAAGAAGCTGGCCACTCATTTTTAACCCCACTTTCCAGCCCCTGCTCGGTATCCTTGCAGGTTCCAGCGCTTCAGCTGCAGATCCAGGTTCTGTTTAAATGAATCGAGCGTTTCAGCTCAAACACCAACTTAGGCAGCGAATTCCAGACACCCACCACCCTCTGGGGGAACACACCACCCTCTGGGGGAACACACCACCCTCTGGGGGGAACACACCACCCTCTGGGGGAACACACCACCCTCTGGGGGAACACACCACCCTCTGGGGGGGAACACACCACCCTCTGGGGGGGAACACACCACCCTCTGGGGGAACACACTACCCTCTGGGGGAACACACCACCCTCTGGGGAAACACACCACCCTCTGGGGGAACACACCACCCTCTGGGGGAACACACTACCCTCTGGGGGAACACACCACCCTCTGGAGAAACACACTACCCTCTGGGGGAACACACCACCCTCTGGGGGAACACACCACCCTCTGGGGGAACACACCACCCTCTGGGGGAACACACTATCCTCTGGGGAAACACACTACCCTCTGGGGGAACACACTACCCTCTGGGGGAACACACCAGCCTCTGGGGGGAACACACCACCCTCTGGGGGAACACACCACCCTCTGGGGGAACACACTACCCCCTGGGGGGAACACACCACCCTCTGGGGGAACACACTACCCTCTGGGGGGAACACACCACCCTCTGGGGGGAACACACTACCCTCTGGAGGAACACACTACCCTCTGGGGGGAACACACCACCCCACCCTCTGGGGGGGAACAGACCACCCTCTGGGGGAACACACCACCCTCTGGGGGGAACACATCACCCTCTGGGGGAACATACCACCCCACCCTCTGAGGGAGCACATCACCCTCTGGGGGAACACACTACCCTCTGGGGGGAACACACCACCCCACCCTCTGGGGGAACACACCACCCTCTGGGGGAACACACCACCCTCTGGGGGGAACTCACCACCCTCTGGGGGAATAGGTTTCTCCTCGTGTCCCCTCTACACCTTCCACTAATCCCCTTAAGTTTGGAAATTCACCCTTCCACTAGGGGAAACAGGTCTTTCCTGTTTACCCTATCTCGGCCCCTCATAATTTTGTACACCTCAATCAGGTCACCCCTCAGCCTCCTCTGTTCCAGGGAAAACCACCCCAGCCTGTCCGATCTCTCCTCATAGCTGCAATTTTCCAGCCCTGGCAACATTCTTGTAAATCTCCTCCACACTCTCTCCAGAGCAATGATGTCCATCCTGTAATGTGGTGACCAGAACTGTACACAGAATTCCAGCTGTGGCCTAACCAGCAATTTGTACAGTCCCTGCATCACATCCCTGCTTTTGTATCCCCAATAAAGGAAAACATTCCATATGCTTTCTTACTGCCTTATCCACCTGTCCTGCCACCTTCAGGGACCTGTGGGTATGCGCTCCGGGGTCTCTCACTCCCTCAACACCTCTCAACATCCTCCCGTTGACTGAGTATCCCCCTGGCTTTGTTTACCCTCCCCAAATGCATTACCTCACACTTCCCTGGATTGAATTTCATTTGCCACTTCTCCGCTCACTCAGCCAAACCATTTACATCATTCTGGAGACAACAGCTATCTTCTTCACTATCCACTACACGGTCATTTTTTGTGTCATCCGCAATTTTTCCAACAACATCCCCCACATCGGAGCGAGCCAGGCATCTCCCAGGGACTCATTTTTAAAGGCAGGCATATCATCGCACCAAAATCTCTGTGACCTGATACTCTTCAACCACTTCATCACTCACACATGGGCATGGATCAGATGGGGAGACTCACAAGAGTATATCGGCCAGCTATGTACATTGAAGTCATCAACAAAAAGTACGAGACATGTCAAGTCAGCACAAAGCACCACTTGGATGGTTCATACCAATCTTTGGTCCAAAATTGCATCCAGTCTCTTTCATGTGCACAGTACTGGCTTCAGTCCCATCTTCAACAACTTTACCAAATACCCCATTATTCAACAATTGCATAATACATCAAGCACAGTTGTCATGCTATTTTCAGTTTATTTGGTGTGCCTTGAGAGGTTGTTACAGATAACAGTCCACAATCTATTGGTAAGCCCATTTCAGGATATGTGTGAGAAGTGGAATAGCAATCATACTACTTCTTCTACTCATTACCCTCGACCTAACGGCTGAGCTGAACGAACGATTCACACGGTGAGATCACAACTGTGAGCCACTGGAGCTGTAGACAATTCTCAAATGGAGACAGACCAAGCAAGGTCAACATATTGCAATGATAGAACTGAGAGTGACACCTTTAAGTGTAACTATTCCAACACCAGCAAAGCTCATGTTCAGCAGATCAATACGTATCATTTGACCCACTCATACCCATTCTACTCTGTGAGGAACTAGTGAGCAACTTGTAAAATGACAAGAGGAGATGACCAGTGCACATGATAAACATGCAGGTACAGAACTGCCAAGTTTACAGTTGAGACAGAAAGTTGCACCCAGGATCTTACAGAAGGTATGTGGCAACCAACCGAGCTAACATGGATTTGTTTGGAATGAAGGTCCTATGAAGTCATTACACACAAAGGTACAACAGTGAGGCATAACCGAGGACAAATCAGATTCACTCCAACTCCTCAATCACCTACTACATCGAGGGCAAGACCCCAATTACAGCCAGGAACAAGATCCAAGAATGACAATCCCACAGATTACTGAGAGCAGCGAAATAAACCTCCAGACAAGATTACCATCACAAGATCTGGGTGTACCAGCAGCTTACCTTCACATTTCAGAAATTCATAGATTCCTCACTTCTATACACTTATGTAATGGTAACTAAACCTGAATGTGTACTGTCAATAGTTATACTTCTTTGGAAAATGGAAAAGTATCTTTAAAAAGAAAGGGGGATGTTGGAATATACCTTTAAGGGATACAAGTATGACATCACTCAAAGGGAAATATGTCACATGATCCAGTCTTAGTTTCACTTTTGCTTTGAGCAGGGCACACATGCACAGCTCTGATGTCTCCAAGCTTTATACCAATGTATAACTATTCTCATGCACCTAGTCTCAATGATGAACACACAACGTCTTTACCCAATCTCTCATGAGCGATTGGTGCCTTGTGTCTTGTGCAGTAAATAAGCCCCAGGTATTAAATCATTATATTAACATGACAAAGGAGTTAGAGAGAGAGAGAGAAAGAGAGACGAATGGGGATCAGCGCAAACACGTTAAGGAAAGAGAAAGAATAAAGTGCAGAAAGTAAAAGAGAGAAAGGGAAATCGCGTCAGAGAGGAGCAGAACTTCAAAGTGGGCATTGCAAGAGAACAAGTGGCAGTGAATTAGGCACTAGCTCTGACAAAAAATCACCTCAACTGAAATATTAACTCTGTTTCGCTGTCCACATACACTACCTGACCTGTTGAGTATTTCCAGCAGTTTTTCATGTAATCAACAACTTGTTTGGTGTTATGAACACCTTCCATGGGCACCTAGTCCTGGGGTGGGACTTCAACCCAGAACTTCTGGTTCAGAGGCAGGGACGCTACCCACTGCACCACAAGACACAGGAAGTGGTTAGTCACAGTGATAAAGGCACACTGATAACTGCGGAAGAGGCAAAGGGTTGTCAGTTAAGCATTAGAAAGCATCATTGGAAGTAAATGACTTGAGAGAGAGTACAGTTCAGAGAGGGCTCGCTCACCTGATTCCAGCAGTGAGGGGAGGGTGAGCAGGCTGGGCCTGTACTCATTGGAGTTTGGAAGAATGAGAGGTGATCTTATTGAAACATATCAGATCCTGGGGGGACTTGACAGGGTGGAGGCTGAGGGGATGTGACAGGGTGGAGGCTGAGGGGATGTGACAGGGTGGAGGCTGAGGGGATGTGACAGGGTGGAGGCTGAGGGGATGTGACAGGGTGGAGGCTGAGGGGATGTGACAGGGTGGAGGCTGAGGGGATGTGACAGGGTGGAGGCTGAGAGGATGTGACAGGGTGGAGGCTGAGGGGATGTGACAGGGTGGAGGCTGAGGGGATGTGACAGGGTGGAGGCTGAGGGGATGTGACAGGGTGGAGGCTGAGGGGATGTGACAGGGTGGAGGCTGAGGGGATGTGACAGGGTGGAGGCTGAGGGGATGTGACAGGGTGGAGGCTGAGGGGATGTCTCCCCTTGTGGGAGAGACTAGAACAGGGGGGCACAGTTTAAAAGTAAGGGGTCTCTTACTGAGGATGGAGATGAGAAGAATTTTTTACTCTCAGAGGGTCATTAGTCAGTGGAACTCTCTTCCCTACGGAGCAGTAGAGAGTTGGTCAGTGAATATTTTTAAGGCGGAGGGAGAAAGATTCTTGACTAACAAGGGGGTCAAAGGTTAACGGGGGTGGGCGGGAATGTACAGTTGAGGTCACAGTCAGATCAGCCATGGTCTTACTGAATGATAGAGCAGGCTCGAGGGGCCGAATGGCCTCCTCCTGCTCCCAATTCATATGTTTGTAGTTTATTTCAGGGGTAGAGAGAGATGGGGGTAGGGCTGGAAAGGGAGAGGCCAGTGAGAGGTAAGTGGATGTGAAAAGAGATGGAATATTCTGTGCTCAAGACTGAGCGAGAGGGAGGCCTTGGGGGGTGGGGGTGGGGGGGTGGTGGGGGGGTGAGGGGAGACAGGTGGCTGTGAATAAAGCCCTGGAAGTTTCTAGGAGGGAGAGGTTTCGGGGTTAAGGAAGAGAGTGAGCTGAGCGGAGAGGTAATCGGATGTCCGGAGATGTAGATGGAAATCGGCGCAGGAGAGAATGAGCAGGAGTGTGGATGACGATGAGGGAGACGAGAGAGGTGTTAGCTTGTAGCCTACAGTGAGCGATCGCACACAGACAGCAGCGCCCTGCGTCCTTACATTCAGCCTTGGCACAGACGAGGCTACTGGAGGGGCAGTTCGAGAATTTTAGAATACTGCCCACAGCCAGGCTAATGTCTTCGTTACTTGGGTATAAGCTGATAGAAGCAAATCTCAGGTACTGTAATTTTGGCGTCTCCTCTGGACCAACCTTAATGTGGGGAATCTAGAAACGACAAAGAAGCAGAGAAATGTGAGAGTGAGTCACCAGCAGTCCCAACACAAAGCAGCATGAGCAGCCTTTAACCCAACACAACATGGAGCCAAGCCCCAACCCTCAACACAGCCAGCAAACCTCCCCCAACACCCAATCCAAATCCGAAATCAGACACGCCACTGCATCGGAACTTCACTCACTCACATAAATCACCCTCACCCTCACCCTATCCCGGAGACACCTCCTCACCCTCACCCTATCCCGGAGACACCTCCTCACCCTCACCCTATCCCGGAGACACACCCTCACCCTATCCCAGAAACACACCCTCACCCTCACCCTATCCCAGAAACACAACCTCACCCTCAACCTACCCCAGAAACACACCCTCACCCTCACCCTATCCCGGAGACACACCCTCACCCTATCCCAGAAACACACCCTCACCCTCACCCTATCCCAGAGACACACCCTCACCCTCACCCTATCCCAGAGACACAACCTCACCCTCACCCTATCCCAGAGACACACACTCACCCTCAACCTATCCCAGAGACACCTCCTCACCCTCACCCTATCCCGGAGACACCTCCTCACCCTCACCCTATCCCGGAGACACACCCTCACCCTATCCCAGAAACACACCCTCACCCTCACCCTATCCCGGAGACACCTCCTCACCCTCACCCTATCCCAGAGACACAACCTCACCCTCACCCTATCCCAGAGACACACACTCACCCTCAACCTATCCCAGAGACACCTCCTCACCCTATCCCAGAGACACACCCTCACCCTATCCCAGAGACACACCCTCACCCTCACCCTCACCCTATCCCAGAGACACACCCTCACCCTCACCCTCACCCTATCCCAGAGACACACCCTCACCCTCACCCTATCCCAGAGACACCTCCTCACCCTATCCCAGAGACACACCCTCACCCTATCCCAGAGACACACCCTCACCCTCACCCTCACCCTATCCCAGAGACACACCCTCACCCTCACCCTCACCCTATCCCAGAGACACACCCTCACCCTCACCCTCACCCTATCCCAGAGACACACCCTCACCCTCACCCTATCCCAGAGACACCTCCTCACCCTATCCCAGACACACCCTCACCCTCACCCTATCCCAGAGACACCTCCTCACCCTATCCCAGACACACCCTCACCCTCACCCTATCCCAGAGACACCTCCTCACCCTCACCCTATCCCGGAGACACACCCTCACCCTATCCCAGAAACACACCCTCACCCTATCCCAGAGACACACCCTCACCCTATCCCAGAGACACACCCTCACCCTCACCCTATCCCAGAGACACACCCTCACCCTCACCCTATCCCAGAGACACACCCTCACCCTCACCCTATCCCAGAGACACACCCTCACCCTCACCCTATCCCAGAGACACACCCTCACCCTCACCCTATCCCAGAGACACAACCTCACCCTCACCCTATCCCAGAAACACACCCTCACCCTCACCCTATCCCAGAAACACACCCTCACCCTCACCCTATCCCAGAGACACACCCTCACCCTATCCCAGAAACACACCCTCACCCTATCCCAGAGACACACCCTCACCCTCACCCTATCCCGGAGACACACCCTCACCCTCACCCTATCCCGGAGACACACCCTCACCCTATCCCAGAAACACACCCTCACCCTATCCCAGAAACACACCCTCACCCTATCCCAGACACACACCCTCACCCTCACCCTATCCCAGAGACACACCCTCACCCTCACCCTCACCCTATCCCAGAAACACCTCCTCACCCTATCCCAGAGACACACCCTCACCCTATCCCAGAGACACCTCCTCACCCTATCCCAGAGACACACCCTCACCCTATCCCAGAGACACCTCCTCACCCTATCCCAGAGACACACCCTCACCCTATCCCGGAGACGCACACTCACCCTCACCCTATCCCAGAAACACACCCTCACCCTCACCCTATCCCAGAAACACACCCTCACCCTCACCCTATCCCAGAAAAACACCCTCACCCTCACCCTATCCCAGAAACACACCCTCACCCTCACCCTATCCCAGAAACAGAGCCTCACCCTCACCCTATCCCAGAAATACACCCTCACCCTCACCCTATCCCAGAAACACACCCTCACCCTCACCCTATCCCAGAGACACACCCTCACCCTCACCCTATCCCAGAGACACACCCTCACCCTCACCCTATCCCAGAAAAACACCCTCACCCTCACCCTATCCCAGAAACACCTCCTCACCCTCACCCTATCCCAGAGACACCTGCTCACCCTCACCCTATCCCAGAAACACACCCTCACCCTCACCCTATCCCAGAAAAACACCCTCACCCTCACCCTATCGCAGTAGCACCCGCTCATCCCCAGCCTCATACTCACTCTGAATCTATTCCAGTCCGAAGACAAACACCTCTCATTTCCCCTCCCTCTCAAATTCAACCCATCTCAAACTGCATCATCGCCCTCACATTAACCCTCACCTCAACTCCTCACTGTCACCATGGGAGGCGAGGCTGGGATTGGGAGGGAAGGGATGAGGGATGAGAGTGAGCTGGAATGTGGTTGGGTGGGGGTGTAGGCCTTGGGCTGGTGTGAGGCATTGGTTGGTGGGGGGGCTGAGGTGGGGGGGCTGAGTTGGAGGAGGCTGAGGTGGGGGGGCTGAGGTGGGGGGCTGAGGTGGGGGGGGGCTGAGGTGGGGGGGCTGAGGTTGGGGGGGCTGAGGTGAGGGGGCTGAGGTAGAGGGGGCTGAGGTTGGGGGGGCTGAGGTGGGGGGGCTGAGGTGGGGGGGCTGAGGTGGAGGGGGCTGAGGTGGGGGTGCTGAGGTGGAGGGGGATGAGGTGGGGGGGGCTGAGGTGGGGGGGGCTGAGGTGGAGGGGGCTGAGGTGGGGGGGCTGAGGTGGAGGGGGATGAGGTGGGGGGGGCTGAGGTGGGGGGGGCTGAGGTGGAGGGGGCTGAGGTGGGGGGGCTGAGGTGGGGGTGCTGAGGTGGGGGGGCTGAGGTGGGGGGGCTGAGGTGGGGGGGCTGAGGTGGGGGGTGGGGTGGGGGGGCTGAGGTGGGGGGGCTGAGGTGAGGGGGCTGAGGTTGGGGGGGGGCTGAGGTGGAGGGGGCTGAGGTGGGGGGGCTGAGGTGGGGGGTGGGGTGGGGGGGCTGAGGTGAGGGATGGGGTGGGGTGGGGTGGGGGGCTGAGGTTGGGGGGGGCTGAGGTGAAGGGGGCTGAGGTGGGGGGGCTGAGGTGGGGAGTGGGGTGGAGGGGCTGAGGTGAGGGGGCTGAGGTTGGGGGGGCTGAGGTGGGGGGTGGGGTGGGGGGGCTGAGGTGAGGGGTGGGGTGGGGGGGGCTGAGGTGGGGGGTGGGGTGGGGTGGGGTGGGGGGGCTGAGGTTGAGGGGGGCTGAGGTGGAGGGGGCTGAGGTGGGGGGGCTGAGGTGGGGGGTGGGGTGGGGGGTGGGGTGGGGTGGGGTGGGGGGGCTGAGGTTGGGGGGGGCTGAGGTGGGGGGTGGGGTGGGGTGGGGTGGGGGGGGTGGGGGGGCTGAGGTGGGGGGGCTGAGGTGGGGGTGCTGAGGTGAGGGGGGCTGAGGTGGGGGGGCTGAGGTGGGGGTGCTGAGGTGAGGGGTGGGGTGGGGGGGCTGAGGTGGGGGGGCTGAGGTGGGGGGTGGGGTGGGGTGGGGTGAGAGGGGATAAAATGGGCAGGGTGAGGGGTGGAGCGGGTTTGGATGGGGTGGGATGGGGTTGTGTGGGATGAGGCGGGATTGATCTCAAGGACAGACTTGTCTCAGGGGCATCGATTAAAGGGTCATGGATTTTAGGGTCCTTAACTATAGGGACATTGGTTAAAGATCATTTGAGTTAAGGTCGCTGATTTTTTATTGTTCCTATTGTATGGGATGTGGGTTTCGCTGGCTGGGCCCAGCATTTACTGCCCATCCCTAATTGCCCCTTGAGAAGGTGGTGGTGAGCTGCCTTCTTGAACCACTGCAGTCCCTGTGGTGTAGGTACACCCACAGTGCTGTTAGCGAGGGAGTTCCAGGATTTTGTCCGTGTGGTGTAGGTACACCCACAGTGCTGTTAGGGAGGGAGTTCCAGGATTTTGTCCGTGTGGTGTAGGTACACCCACAGTGCTGTTAGGGAGGGAGTTCCAGGATTTTGTCCCGTGTGGTGTAGGTACACCCACAGTGCTGTTAGGGAGGGAGTTCCAGGATTTGTCCCTGTGGTGTAGGTACACCCACAGTGCTGTTAGGGAGGGAGTTCCAGGATTTTGTCCCTGTGGTGTAGGTACACCCACAGTGCTGTTAGGGAGGGAGTTCCAGGATTTTGTCCATGTGGTACAGGTACACCCACAGTGCTGTTAGGGAGTGACTTCCAGGATTTTGTCTGTGTGGTGTAGGTACACCCACAGTGCTGTTAGGGAGGGAGTTCCAGGATTTTGTCCCTGTGGTGTAGGTACACCCACAGTGCTATTAGGGAGGGAGTTCCAGGAGTTTGTCCGTGTGGTGTAGGTACACCCACAGCGCTGTTAGGGAGGGAGTTCCAGGATTTTGTCCCTGTGACACTGAAGGAACGGCCGATATATTTCCAAGTCAGGATGGTGTGTGGGTTGAAGGGGAACTTCCAGGTGCTGGTGTTCCCATGTGTCTGCTGCCCTTGTCCTTCTAGATGGTAGTGGTTATGGGTTTGGAAGGTGCTGTCGAAGGAGCCTTGGTGAGTTCCTGCAGTGCATCTTGTAGATGGTACACACACTGCTGCTACTGTGCGTCGGTGGTGGAGGGAGTGAATGTTTGTGGATGGGGAGCCAATCAAGCGGGGCTGCTTTGTCCTGGATGGTGTCGAGTTTCTTGAGTGTTGTGGGAGCTGCACTCATCCAGGCAAGTGGGGAGTATTCCATCACACTCCTGACTTGTGCCTTGTAGATGGTGAACAAGCATTGGGGAGTCAGGAGGTGAGTTACTCACCACAGGATTCCCAGCCTCTGACCTGCTCTTGGAGCCACAGTATTTATAAGGCTGGTCCAGTTCAGTTTCTGGTCAATGGTAACCCCCAGGATGTTGATAGTGGGGGATTCAGTGATGGTAATGCCATTGAATGTCAAGGGGTGATGGTTAGATTCTCTCTTGTTGGAGATGGTCATTGCCTGGCACTTGTGTGGCGTGAATGTTACTTGCCACTTGTCAGCCCAAGCCTGGATATTGTCCAGGTCTTGCTGCATTTGGACATGGGCTGCTTCAGTATCTGGGGAGTTGTGAATGGTGCTGAACATTGTGCTATCATCAGCGAACATCCCCACCTCTGACCTTATGATGGAAGGAAGGTCAGTGATGAAGCAGCTGAAGATGGTTGGGCCCAGGACACTATCCTGAGGAACTCCTGCAGTGATGTCCTGGAGCTGAGATGACTGACCTCCAACAACCACAACCATCTTCCTTTGTGCTGGGTATGACTCCAACCAGCGGAGAGATTTCCCCCTGATTCCCATTGACTCCAGTTTTGCTGGGGCTCCTTGATGCCACACTCGGTCAAATGCTGCCTCGATGTCAAGGGCAGTCACTCTCACCTCACCTCGGGAGTTCAGCTCTTTTGTCCATGTTTGAACCAAGGCTGTGATGAGGTCAGGAGCTGAGTGACCCTGGCAGAATCCAAACTGGGCATCAGTGAGCAGGTTATTGCTGAGCAAGTGCTGCTTGATAGGACTGTAGTCCTGTGTTATAGCTTCACCAGGTTGACACCTCATTTTTAGGTATACCTGGTGCTGCTCCTGACATGCCCTCCCGCACTCTTCATTGAACCAGGGTTGACCCCTGACTTGATGGTAATGGTAGAGTGGGGGACATGCTGGGCCATCAGGTTACAGATTGTGTTCGAGTACAATTCTGCTGCTGCTGATGGCCCACAGCACCTCATGGATGCCCAGTCTTGAGTTGCTAGATCTGTCTGAAATCTATTCCATTTAGTACGGTGGTAGTGTCACACAACACGATGGAGGGTATCCTCAATGTGAAGGTGGGACTTCATCTCCACAGTGACTGTGCGGTGGTCACTCCTACCCATACCGTCATGGACAGATCCATCTGTGACAGGCAGGTTGGTGAGGATGAGGTCAAGTATGTTTTTCCCTCTTGTTGTTTCCCTCGCCACCTGTCCCAGACCCAGACCCAGCCTAGCAGCGATGTCCTTTAGGACACGGCCAGCTCGGTCAGTAGTGGTGCTACCGAGACACTCTTGGTGATGGAGATTGAAGTCCCCACCCAGAGTACATTCTGCACCCTCACCACCCTCAGTGCTCCCTCCAAGTGATGTTCAACATGGAGGAGGCACTGACTCATCAGCTGAGGGAGGGCGGGACGTGGTCATCAGCAGGAGGTTTCCTTACCCATGTTTGACCTGATGAGACTTCCTGGGGTCCGGAGTGGATGTTGAGGACTCCCAGGGTAACTCCCTCCTGACTGTATACCACTGTGTCACCACCGCTCAGGGACGGTGATGGGGGGGGTCTGGGACATTGTCTGTAAGGTATGATTCCGTGAGGATGACTGTGTTGGGCTGTTGCTTGACTAGTCAGTGAGACAGCTCTCCCAATTCTGCCACTAGCCCCCAGATGTTAGTAAGGAGGACAGTGCAGGGTCCACAGGGCTGAGTTTACTGTGCCTGGGTGGATGTCAGGTGCTCCTTCCGGTTTCATTCCTTTTCAACTCTTTAGCGCTTTGATACCACTCTCAGCCGGCATTTAGGAGTCAACCACCTTGCTGTGGGTCTGGAGTCACATGAAGAGCAGGTTTCCTGAGTGAACCAGAAGGCTGTGTCGACAATGCTTTCATGGTCACCATTAAACTTGTAATTCCAATTTTTATTGAATTCAAATTCCACCATCTACTGTGGTGGGGTTGGAACCCAGGGTCCAGAGCCCAGAGCATTACCCTGGGTCTCTGGATGACTAGTCCAGAGACAATCCCACTACACCCCTCCATTGTATAAAAGGGTGATTGATTAAAGAGGGGATTATTATGGGGACATGGATTAATACCACTGGACATTGATTTAAAGGATTTATTTTATAGGGACATTGATTAGAGGGGGATTGATTAGGAGGAACATTGATTACAGAATCCCAGAAGTGTTATGGTGTAGACAGTGGCCATTCAGCCCATCATGTCTGTACCAGCTCTCTGAGCATTTTAACTTCATGCCAATCTCCTGCTTTTTTCCTGTAACCCTGCACATTGTTCCTCTTTAGATAAACATCCAATTCCCTCTTGAAAGCCTCAGTTGAACCTGCCTCCACCACACTTCCAGGCTGTGCATTCCAGACCCTAACTACTCGCTGTGTGAACGTGTTTATTCTCACCGTCCATTTTCTTCATCTGCAAAACACTTTAAAACTGGGCCCTCTGGTTCTCGTACCTCTTGCAAGCAGGAACAGTTTCTCCCTATCTACTCTGTCCAGACTACTCATCATTTTGAAAACTTCTCCCAAGTCTCCTTTCGTCTCCTCCTCTCCAATTTTTCCTCAAACTGAAGTATTTCATCCCTGGAACCATTCTCATAAACCTCTCCTGCACTCTCTCCAATGCGTTTACATCCTTCCTATAGTGTGGCACACAGAACTGTACACAATACTCCAGCTGAGGTCTAACCAGTGTCTTATATATGTTCATCATAACCTCCCTGCTCTTGTGCTCTCTGCTCCAATTGATGAAGCCTAGAATGCTGTATGCTTTAGAAACAGCTCTGTCTGCCTGTCCTGCCACCTTTAATGACCTATGTACATATAGACCCAGGTCTCTCTGCTCCTGCACACTCTTTAGAATAGTATCCTTTATTTTATACTGTGTCTCTGTGTTTTTGTACTGAAGTGCATCACCCCACACATCTCTGCGTTGAACTCCATCTGCCTCCTATCTGCCCACTCCACCAATGTGTCAATGTCCTTTTGAAGTTCTACACTGTCCTCCTCACAGTTCACAATTCTCCCAAGTTTTGTGTCGTCCACAAACTTTGAAATTGTCACCAGGATCTGGATCATTTATATATTTCAGGAAAAGTAAAGGTCCCAGTACCGACCCCTGGGGAACTCCACTACAAACCTTCTTCCAGCCTGAAAATTGCCCATTAACCATCACTCTCTGTTTCCTGTCCCTCAGCCAATTTTGTATCCATATTGCTACTGTCCCTTTTATTGCATGACCTATAACTTTCCTCACAAGCCTGTTGTGTGGCACTGTATCGAACGTCTTTTGGAAGTCCATATACACCACATCAACAGCCTTGCCCTCATCAACCATCCCTGACACCTCTTCAAAAAACTCCAGCCAGTTAGTTAGATACGATTTCCCTTTAACAAATCCATGCTGACTCTTCCAAATCAATCCATATGTTTCCACGTGACTATTAATTCTATCCCGAATAATTGTTTCTAGAAGTTTCCCCACCACCGAAGTTAAACTGACTGCTCTAATTGCAGGGCAGATCTTTACAACCTTTTCTTGAACATGGTTTACAATTCTCCAGTCCTCCGGCTCATCTGTCAAATCCAGAGGACATTGAAAGATTATTGCCAGTGCCTCTGCAATTTCCACTCACACTCCCTTCAATATTTTTGGATGCATCTCTACCAATCCCTGTGCCTTATCAACTTTAAGTTCCGACAGCCTATCCAATAACCTCCTCCTTATCAATTTTAAACCCTCCTTGTGACAAGGTTTCCTCCTCAGTCACCATGGCCTGGGCAGCATCTGCCTTGTAGGTAAAGACAGATGCAAAATGTTCATTTACCACCCCAGCCATGCCTCGAGCCTTTATCGGGACAATGATTAAGGAGATTTTGATTATAGGGATAATGATTGAAGGGACATTGATTAAAGAGGCTCTGATTAGAAGGATATCAATTACGGAGACAATGATTAAAGAGATTTTGATTTCAGGACCTTGGTTAAAAGCACATTTACTACAGGGATGTTGATTAGTGGAACATTAATAAAAGAGACATTGATTCAGTGACTTGCCCTCCACAGCCTCTGTGGTAGAGAATTCCACAGGTTCACCACCCTCTGAGTGAAGACGTTTCTCCTCATCTCAGTCCTAAATGGCCTACCCTGTATCCTGAGACTGTGACTCCTTGTTCTAGACCTCCTCACCCAGCCTGAAGAAACATTATCCCTGCATCCAGTCTGTCCATCCCAGTCAGAGTTTTACATGTTTCAGTGAGATCCCCTGTCTTTCTTCTAAACTCCAGTGAATACAGGCCTAGTCAGCCCAATCTCTCCTCATCCGACAATCCTGCCATCCCAGGAATCAGTCTGGTGAACCTTCGCTGCTCTCCCTCTATGGTAAGTATATCCTTTCTTAGGTAAGGAGATCAAAACTGCACACAATACTCCAGGTGTGGTCTCACCAAGGCCCTGTACAGCTGCAGTAAGACATCCTTGCTCCTGTACTCAAGTCCTCTCACAATGAAGGCCAACATACCATTTGCCTTCTTAACTACTTGCTGCACCTACATGCTTACTTTCAGTGACTGGTGTACAGGGACACCCAGGTCCCTTTGTACATCAACATTTCCCAATCTATCACCATTTAAATAATACTCTGCCATTCTGTTTATCCCACCAAAGTGGATAGCTTCACACTTATCCACGTTATACTGCATCTGCCATGTATTTGACCACTCACTCACCTTGTCTAAATCACCTTGAAGCCTCTTAACATCCTCCTCACCGCTCACATTCCCACCTCATTTTGTGTTGTCTGCAAACTTGGAAATATTATATTCTGTTCCCTCATCCAAATCATTGATATACATTGTGAATAGCTGGGCCCAAGCACTGATGCCACTGGTATCCCACTAGTCACTGCCTGCCATCGCAAAAGAGATCCATTTATTCCTACTCTCGGAATTTCCTGCCTGCTAACCAATTCTCAATCCATGCTAATATATTGCCCCCAATCCCATGGGATTTAATTTTTCACACTAACCTCTTATGTGGGACTTTATCAAAAGCTTTCTGAAAATCCAAATACACCACATCCGCTGGTTCTCCCTTTTCTATTCAGCTAGTTACATCCTCAAAGAACTCCAGTAGGTTTGTCAAACATGATTTCCCTTTGGTAACTCTAATGCGGTGTCTAATCCTGTGGATATTTCTAAGTGCCCTGTTATCACATCCTTTATATTAGAGTCTAACATTTTCTCTGCTACTGATGTTAGGCTAACCGGTCTGTAATTCACTATTTTCTCCCTCCTTTTTTAAATAGTGGGGCTGCAGTTGCCACCCTCCAATCTGCAGGGACTGTTCCAGAATCTACAGAATTTTGGAAGATGACAACCACCACATCCACTGTTTCCATGGCCACCTCCTTTAGTACCCTGGGATGTAGATTATTGGCCCCTGGGATTTATCGGCTTCAGTCCCTTTCATTTCTCCAGCACTGTTGTTTGAGTAATACTGGTTCCCTTCAATTCCTCCTCCTCACTGGACCCTTGGTTCCCGAGTATTTCTGGGAAGTTACTTGTGACATTGATTAAAGAGACTTCAGTTATCGCAACAATGATTAACGGGACATTGATTAAAGGGGCATTGATTAAAGGGGCATTGATTAAAGAGACTTTAATTATAGGGACATTGATTAAAGGGCCATTATTTGATTATTATAGACATTAATTAACGGGACATTGATTAAAGGGTCATTGATTAAAGGTATATTGATTAAAGAGACAACGATTAATGGGACATTGATTAGAGGGATATTGATTAGAGGGACATTGATTAGAGGGATATTGATTAGAGGGACATTGATTAGAGGGATATTGATTAATGGGACACTGATTAGAGGGACATTGATTAAAGGGACATTGATTAGAGGGACATTGATTAGAGGGACATTGATTAAAGGGGCATTGATTAGAGGGACATTGATTAGAGGGATATTGATTAATGGGACATTGATTAGAGGGACATTGATTAGAGGGATATTGATTAATGGGACATTGATTAGAGGGACATTGATTAAAGGGACATTGATTAAAAGGCATTGATTAGAGAGACATTGATTAAAGGGACATTGAACAAAGGGACATTGACTACAGGGAAACACTATCATTTTCATTGTCCCTCTAATCAATGTCCCTCTAATCAATGTCCCTTTAATCAATGTCCCTCTAATCAATGCCCCTTTAATCAATGTCCCTTTAATCAATGTCCCTCTAATCAATTCCCCTTTAATCAATGTCCCATTAATCAATGTCCCTCTAATCAATGCCCCTTTAATCAATGTCCCTCTAATCAATGCCCTTTTAATCAATGTCCCTTTAATCAATGCCCCTTTAATCAATGCCCCTTTAATCAATGTCCCTTTAATCAATGTCCCTCTAATCAATGTCCCTTTAATCAATGTCCCTCTAATCAATGTCCTTCTAATCAATGTCTCTCTAATCAATGTCCCTTTAATCAATGTCCCTTTAATCAATGTCCTTCTAATCAATGCCCCTTTAATCAATGTCCCTTTAATCAATGTCCCTCTAATCAATGCCCCTTTAATCAATGTCCCATTAATCAATGTCCCTCTAATCAATGCCCCTTTAATCAATGTCCCATTAATCAATGTCCCTCTAATCAATGCCCCTTTAATCAATGTCCCTCTAATCAATGCCCTTTTAATCAATGTCCCTTTAATCAATGTCCCTCTAATCAATGCCCCTTTAATCAATGTCCCTTTAATCAATGTCCCTCTAATCAATGTCCCTTTAATCAATGTCCCTCTAATCAATGTCCCTTTAATCAATGCCCCTTTAATCAATGCCCCTTTAATCAATGCCCCTCTAATCAATGTCTCTCTAATCAATGTCCCTCTAATCAATGCCCTTTTAATCAATGTCCCTTTAATCAATGTCCCTCTAATCAATGTCCCTTTAATCAATGTCCCTTTAATCAATGTCCCGTTAATCACTGTCCCTTTAATCAATGTCCCTTTAATCAATGTCCCTTTAATCAATGTCCCTTTAATCAATGCCCCTTTAATCAATGTCCCTTTAATCAATGCCCCTTTAATCAATGGCACTGTTGAGCCTGGTAAATATTTTTTGAATGAGATCAGCTCTCATTCTTCTTAACTCCAGAGAATAAAGGTCCAATCTATTTAATATTTCCTCATCTGACAATCCCACCACCCCAGGGATCAGTCTGGTGACCCTTCACTGCACTCCCTCTATAGTAAGCCTTAGGTAAGGCTACCAAAACTGCACGCACTACCCCAGCTGTGGTCTGACTGGGCCCTGTATAATTACAGTAGGACCTCTTATATATCCATGAAGCAGAAGAGTAAGCAAAAAAAAAAACCTGGAACTTTCCGGAAGATGAAAGAGATAGAGATTGGGGTAAAAAAGGGGGGAAAATGGTCAGCCTGAGGATTGGGAGCATTTTGTAATCCTGCTGAGGAGGACCGAGAAAACGATTAAGAAAGGGAAAATAGGATATGAGAGCAAACGAGTGAGAAACATTAAATCGGACTGTAAAAGCCTCTATAGGTACGTAAAATGGAAAAGATCATCGCTCGTCTCTTTATTACCCAATACCCGTCCCTCCCAAATCCTGCTCCTTCCAAACCCTATCCATCCCAATTCCTTTCCGTTCCCAACCCCAGCGCCCCCATCTATCCCGATCCCTGCCCCTCCCAAATGCCATCCAACCCATACCTTACCTCTCCGAATTCCCATCCCTCCTGAACTCTGCCCTCTCCCAGTGCGTCCGCCCTGGTTCCCTGTCCCGTCGGATTGGGTGTCTCTTTACCTCTTTCTCTCCACAGATGTGGCTGACAAACGACCCAGACGCAGGGCTGGACGATGGTCCCAGAATGGCGGCCACGCCCTTGGGTAGAATTTGACACACTGCAAAAGAAGATTGGAACATGGAGAGGGATTCCTGTCAGGAGGAGCATGATACAGGTGAAGACAATGAAGAGTTAGCGCCAACAATAAATGATTTGTCAGGTGATGTTCAATGATCTGATATGAACCTTGCACTTACACTTATATATTTCCTTCAACAAAGTGAACCATTCTAAGATACTTCGGAGAAATGGTACTGGTCAAAATTCAACAACAAAAGACATGAGGAGAGAGCAGGCCAAAACCTAAGGATTTAAGGAGCATCTTAGAACATTAAGAGGCAACTTGACAAATACATGAAGAGGATGGGAATAGAGGGATACGGACCCCGGAAGTGCAAAATGTTTTAGTTGACGGGCAATATGATCGGAGCTGGCTTGGAGGGCCGAAGGTTTTGTACCTGTGCTGTACTTTTCTTGTTCTTTGTTCTGTTATTAAGGTAGAGGGGCAGAAAGGTTTAGCGAGGGAGTTCCAGAGCTTAGGGTCTCCAGGCAGCTGAAGGCACGGCCGCCAGAGGTGGAGCAATGGGAATAAGGGGAGCCTCAAGAGGCCGGAATTGGAGGAACACAGAGTTCTCAGAAGATTGTAGGAGGTTACAGAGATAGGGAGGGGTTTAGGGGCTGGAGGAGGTTACAGAGATAGGGAGGGGTGTACGACCTGGAGGGGGTTACAGAGATAGGGAGGGGTGTAGGGGCTGGAGGAGGTTACAGAGATAGGGAGGGTTGTAGGTACTGGAGGAGGTTACAGAGATAGGGAGGGTTGTAGGGACTGGAGGAGGTTACAGAGATAGGGAGGGGTGTAGGGGCTGGAGGAGGTTACAGAGATAGGGAGGGTTGTAGGGGCTGGAGGAGGTTACAGAGATAGGGAGGGGTGTAGGGGCTGGAGGAGGTTACAGAGATAGGGAGGGTGTAGGGGCTGGAGGAGATTCCAGAGATAGGAAAGGTTATAGGTGCTGGAGGAGGTTACAGAGATAGGGAGGGGTGTAGGGGCTGGAGGAGGTTACAGACATAGGGAGGGGTGTAAGGGCTGGAGGAGGCTACAGAGATAGGGAGGGGTGTAGGGGCTGGAGGACGTTACAGAGATAGGGAGGGGTGTAGGGGCTGGAGGAGGTTACAGAGATAGGGAGGGTTGTAGAGGCTGGAGGAGGTTACAGAGATAGGGAGGGTTGTAGGAGCTGGAGGAGGTTACAGAGATAGGGAGGGTTGTAGGGGCTGGAGGAGGTTACAGAGATAGGGAGGGGTGTAGGGGCTGGAGGAGGTTACAGAGATAGGGAGGGTTGTAGGGGCTGGAGGAGGTTACAGAGATAGGGAGGGGTGTAGGGGCTGGAGGAGGTTACAGAGATAGGGAGGGTGTAGGGGCTGGAGGAGATTCCAGAGATAGGAAAGGTTATAGGTGCTGGAGGAGGTTACAGAGATAGGGAGGGGTGTAGGGGCTGGAGGAGGTTACAGACATAGGGAGGGGTGTAAGGGCTGGAGGAGGTTACAGAGATAGGGAGGGGTGTAGGGGCTGGAGGACGTTACAGAGATAGGGAGGGGTGTAGGGGCTGGAGGAGGTTACAGAGATAGGGAGGGTTGTAGAGGCTGGAGGAGGTTACAGAGATAGGGAGGGTTGTAGGAGCTGGAGGAGGTTACAGAGATAGGGAGGGTTGTAGGGGCTGGAGGACGTTACAGAGATAGGGAGGGGAGTAGGGGCTGGAGGAGGTTACAGAGATAGGGAGGGTTGTAGAGGCTGGAGGAGGTTACAGAGATAGGGAGGGTTGTAGGGGCTGGAGGAGGTTACAGAGATAGGGAGGGTTGTAGGAGCTGGAGGAGGTTACAGAGATAGGGAGGGTTGTAGGGGCTGGAGGAGGTTACAGAGATAGGGAGGGGTGTAGAGGCTGGAGGAGGTTACAGAGATAGGGAGGGTTGTAGAGGCTGGAGGAGGTTACAGAGATAGGGAGGGTTGTAGGGGCTGGAGGAGGTTACAGAGATAGGGAGGGTTGTAGGAGCTGGAGGAGGTTACAGAGATAGGGAGGGTTGTAGGGGCTGGAGGAGGTTACAGAGATAGGGAGGGGTGTAGAGGCTGGAGGAGGTTACAAAGATAGGGAGGGTTGTAGGAGCTGGAGGAGGTTACAGAGATAGGGAGGGGTGCAGGGGCTGGAGGAGGTTACTGAGATAGGGAGGGTTGTAGAGGCTGGAGGAGATTCCAGAGATAGGGAGGGTTGAAGTGGCTGGAGGAGGTTACAGTGATAGGGAGGGTTGTAGGGGCTGGAGGAGGTTACAGAGATAGGGAGGGCTGTAGAGGCTGGAGGAGGTTACAGAGATAGGGAGGGGTGTAGGGGCTGGAGGAGGTTACAGAGATAGGGAGGGTTGTAGGGGCTGGAGGAGATTCCAGAGATAGGAAAGGTTATAGGTGCTGGAGGAGGTTACAGAGATAGGGAGGGGTGTAGGAGCTGGAGGAGGTTACATAGATATGGAGGGGTGTAGGGGCTGGAGGAGTTTACAGAGATAGGGAGGTGCGTAGGGGCTGGAGGAGGTTACAGAGATAGTGAGGGGTGTAGGTGCTGGAGGAGGTTACAGAGATAGGGAGGGTTGTAGGTGCTGGAGGAGGTTACAGAGATAGGGAGGGGTGTAGAGGCTGGAGGAGGTTACAGAGATAGGGAGGGGTGTTGGGGCTGGAGGAGGTTACAGAGATAGTGAGGGGTGTAGGGGCTGGAGGAGGTTACAGGGATAGGGAGGGGTGTAGGGGCTGGAGGAGGTTACAGAGATAGGGAGTGTTGTAGGTGCTGGAGGAGGTTACAGAGATAGTGAGGGGTGTAGGGGCTGGAGGAGGTTACAGGGATAGGGAGGGGTGTAGCGGCTGGAGGAGGTTACAGAGATAGGGAGGGGTGTAAGGGTTGGAGGAGGTCACAGGGATAGGGAGGGGTGTAAGGGTTGGAGGAGATTACAGGGATAGGGAGGGGTGTAGGGGCTGGAGGAGGTTACAGGGATAGGGAGGGGTGTAAGGGTTGGAGGAAGTTACAGAGATAGGGAGGGGCGTAGGGGCTGGAGGAGGTTACAGAGATAGTGAGGGGTGTAGGGGCTGGAGGAGGTTACAGGGATAGGGAGGGGTGTAGGGGCTGGAGGAGGTGACAGAGATAGGGAGGGGTGTAAGGGTTGGAGGAGGTTACAGAGATAGGGAGGGGTGTAGGGGCTGGAGGAGGTTACAGAGATAGGGAGGGGTGTAGGGGGTAGTGGAGGTTACAGAGATAGGGAGGGTTGTAGGGGCTGGGGGAGGTTACAGAGATAGGGAGGGTTGTAGGGGCTGGAGTAGTTTACAGAGATAGGGAGGGGTGTAGGGGCTGGAGGAGGTTACAGGGATAGGGAGGAGTGTAGGGGCTGGAGAAGGTTACAGAGATAGGGAGGGGTGTAGGGGCTGGAGGAGGTTACAGCAATAGGGAGGGGTGTAAGGGTTGGAGGAGGTTACAGAGATAGGGAGGGGTATAAGGGTTGGAGGAGGTTACAGAGATAGGGAGGGGTGTAGGTGTTGGAGGAGTTTACAGAGATAGGGAGGGGTGTAGGGGCTGGAGGAGGTTACAGAGATAGGGAGGGGTGTAGGGGCTGGGGGAGGTTACAGAGATAGGGAGGGGTGTAAAGGTTGGAGGAGGTTACAGAGATAGGGAGGGGTGTAAGGGTTGGAGGAGGTTACAGAGATAGGGAGGGGTGTAGGGGCTGGAGGAGGTTACAGGGATAGGGAGTGGTATAGAGGCTGGAGGAGGTTACAGAGATAGGGAGGGGTGTAAGGGTTGGAGGAGGTTACAGAGATAGGGAGGGGTGTAGGTGCTGGAGGAGTTTACAGAGATAGGGAGGGGTGTAGGGGCTGGAGGAGGTTACAGAGATAGGGAGGGTTGTAGAGGCTGGAGGAGGTTACAGAGATAGGGAGGGTTGTAGGGGCTGGAGGAGGTTACAGAGATAGGGAGGGTTGTAGGAGCTGGAGGAGGTTACAGAGATAGGGAGGGTTGTAGGGGCTGGAGGAGGTTACAGAGATAGGGAGGGGTGTAGAGGCTGGAGGAGGTTACAAAGATAGGGAGGGTTGTAGGAGCTGGAGGAGGTTACAGAGATAGGGAGGGGTGCAGGGGCTGGAGGAGGTTACTGAGATAGGGAGGGTTGTAGAGGCTGGAGGAGATTCCAGAGATAGGGAGGGTTGAAGTGGCTGGAGGAGGTTACAGTGATAGGGAGGGTTGTAGGGGCTGGAGGAGGTTACAGAGATAGGGAGGGCTGTAGAGGCTGGAGGAGGTTACAGAGATAGGGAGGGGTGTAGGGGCTGGAGGAGGTTACAGAGATAGGGAGGGTTGCAGGGGCTGGAGGAGATTCCAGAGATAGGAAAGGTTATAGGTGCTGGAGGAGGTTACAGAGATAGGGAGGGGTGTAGGAGCTAGAGGAGGTTACATAGATATGGAGGGGTGTAGGGGCTGGAGGAGTTTACAGAGATAGGGAGGGGCGTAGGGGCTGGAGGAGGTTACAGAGATAGTGAGGGGTGTAGGTGCTGGAGGAGGTTACAGAGATAGGGAGGGTTGTAGGTGCTGGAGGAGGTTACAGAGATCGGGAGGGGTGTAGAGGCTGGAGGAGGTTACAGAGATAGGGAGGGGTGTTGGGGCTGGAGGAGGTTACAGAGATAGTGAGGGGTGTAGGGGCTGGAGGAGGTTACAGAGATAGGGAGGGGTGTAGGGGCTGGAGGAGGTTACAGAGATAGGGAGTGTTGTAGGTGCTGGAGGAGGTTACAGAGATAGTGAGGGGTGTAGGGGCTGGAGGAGGTTACAGGGATAGGAAGGGGTGTAGCGGCTGGAGGAGGTTACAGAGATAGGGAGGGGTGTAAGGGTTGGAGGAGGTCACAGGGATAGGGAGGGGTGTAAGGGTTGGAGGAGATTACAGGGATAGGGAGGGGTGTAGGGGCTGGAGGAGGTTACAGGGATAGGGAGGGGTGTAAGGGTTGGAGGAAGTTACAGAGATAGGGAGGGGCGTAGGGGCTGGAGGAGGTTACAGAGATAGTGAGGGGTGTAGGGGCTGGAGGAGGTTACAGGGATAGGGAGGGGTGTAGGGGCTGGAGGAGGTGACAGAGATAGGGAGGGGTGTAAGGGTTGGAGGAGGTTACAGAGATAGGGAGGGGTGTAGGGGCTGGAGGAGGTTACAGAGATAGGGAGGGGTGTAGGGGGTAGTGGAGGTTACAGAGATAGGGAGGGTTGTAGGGGCTGGGGGAGGTTACAGAGATAGGGAGGGTTGTAGGGGCTGGAGTAGTTTACAGAGATAGGGAGGGGTGTAGGGGCTGGAGGAGGTTACAGAGATAGGGAGGGGTGTAGGGGCTGGAGGAAGTTACAGAGATGGGGAGGGTTGTAGGGGCTGGAGGAGGTTTACAGGGATAGGGAGGGGTGTAGGGGCTGGAGGAGGTTACAGGGATAGGGAGGAGTGTAGGGGCTGGAGGAGGTTACAGAGATAGGGAGGGGTGTAGGGGCTGGAGGAGGTTACAGCAATAGGGAGGGGTGTAAGGGTTGGAGGAGGTTACAGAGATAGGGAGGGGTGTAAGGGTTGGAGGAGGTTACAGAGATAGGGAGGGGTGTAGGTGTTGGAGGAGTTTACAGAGATAGGGAGGGGTGTAGGTGCTGGAGGAGGTTACAGAGATAGGGAGGGGTGTAGGGGCTGCGGAAGGTTACAGAGATAGGGAGGGGTGTAAGTGTTGGAGGAGGTTACAGAGATAGGGAGGGGTGTAAGGGTTGGAGGAGGTTACAGAGATAGGGAGGGGTGTAGGGGCTGGAGGAGGTTACAGGGATAGGGAGTGGTATAGAGGCTGGAGGAGGTTACAGAGATAGGGAGGGGTGTAAGGGTTGGAGGAGGTTACAGAGATAGGGAGGGGTGTAGGTGCTGGAGGAGTTTACAGAGATAGGGAGGGGTGTAGGGGCTGGAGGAGGTTACAGAGATAGGGAGGGGTGTAGGGGCTGGGGGAGGTTACAGAGATAGGGAGGGTTGTAGGGGCTGGAGGAGGTTACAGGGATAGGGAGGGGTGTAAGGGTTGGAGGAGGTTACAGAGATAGGGAGGGGTGTAAGGGTTGGAGGAGGTTACAGAGATAGGGAGGGGTGTAAGGGTTGGAGGAGGTTACAGAGATAGGGAGGGGTGTAAGGGTTGGAGGAGGTTACAGAGATAGGGAGGGGTGTAAGGGTTGGAGGAGGTTACAGGGATAGGGAGGGGGCAAGTGCTCTGGATTTGTAAACGAGGAAGGTAAGTTTGGAAGTGAGCCTTTGACATGGGTGAGCAGGAAACCTCGAGGTGATGACAGAATGGGGGCCAGGCACCACCATCCTCCTTATGTACAACGTGCCTCTCATTGAGAACAGTACCAAATTCTTACAGGACTCGACTGGGTGGGTGCAGGGTGCAGTTGCCCCTGGCTGGGGTGGTGGGGTAGGTGGGTTGTCTATAGCCGGGGGACAGTGTCTCAGAACAAAGGACAACCATGACAACCATCATCGATTGTAGTAAAAACCCATCGGGTTCACTCACGCCCTTTCGGGAGGGAAGTCTGGCCATTGTTACCCGGTCTGGCCTACATGTGACTCCAGACCCACCGCCACGTGGCTGACTCTTAACTGTTCTCTGAAACGTTCAGTCAAAGAGAGATCAAGGATAGGCAACAACTTCTGGCTTCAGCAGTGAAGACCACACCCCACGAGAGATTGAAATGTAAAGCCAACACCCTCAGTCTGTCGCTGTGGAACGTTATCTATCGGAGACTGCGCTGACTGTCGATTATCGCTTCCCCATTTCCCTGTCCATTCTCTGCTTCAGAAGAGATTCTATTATTCTCTTCCCGTTCATCCAACTGCTCTATAATCCCCTGTACCTGCTCTGTTCCCCCATGTGAAATCTGGGCTCCGCGTGAAGCAATGTCACGTGGTAAAGGGGACAAAGAGGAGGGCGGGTTTCTTCACTCAGAGGGAGGTGAATCTTTGGAACTCCCTCCTCTCGAGGACTGTGGAGCGTCCGTCCCTGAGGATGTCCAAGACAGAGAGTGATAGGTTTCTAGATATTAGAGGGTATCCAGGGATAGGGGGTGGGGTGGGACTGATAGTTCAAGTGTTGAGGTAGCAGATCAGCCGTGATCGCATTGCATGAGGCAGCAGGCTCGAGGGGCTGAATGGCCTGCTCCTGCTCCCATTTTCTCAGGCTCCTACCGTGCTCTCCCGCTGGCATTCCCTCCTCAATCCTGGTGAGGGTGTCTGTTGCGCCCAGAGTCAAATCCATGGCACCATGTGCTCCAGAGAGACCGGGGGAGACAGGGAAAGCTATAGCGACGGAACATTCCGGCACTAGGGGAAGAGACAGGTTCCGCTCTGGCTGCCAGTGTGAATCCAGGATGGCACGTCTCTCCCCACTCACCCTTGCCACCCCCCTCCCCATACCCCCAGTGCCAAGCCCAAGGATGCCCAAGGGTGGCTGCAGGGTGCTGGGAGGGTGGGGTGCGGTGGACATGTTGGGTTTGCTGTCCCATCTCAGGCTACCAGAGATGGAAAGAGGGCTGAGGAAGGCCCTTGTGGGCAGAGCTGGAAAGGGAGCCAGCATTGCCCTGGGTGCCAGGGACTCATGGGCATGGCAATGGGGGGAGAGAGAGAGCAGGCGAATGGGTGGCTGCACTGGTTGGGGGGGGTGGTGGGGGAGGGGGTTACAGTTCTGGGACATTGGGAGGGTTGCTGTGGGGAGGTACGGGGTGGATGTGCGGAGGGGGTAATGCGGGAGATGTAAAGGCCGGAGAGTTTACACCTCAACGGGGCTGGGACCCATCTTCTTGTGAGCAGATGGCTCGTTGCTTTGGGAGAGGATCTCAAATTTAAATTTGCCTGGAGGAGAGGGGCCAGCAAGTAACGTTAGACAGGTGTAAAACAAACTGGGACAGGCAGAGAGCGCTCGTGTCAGAAAGAGGAAAGTATTAAGAGGGGTCAGACTAAGAGAGAGTCAGACACAGACAGAGAGAATTACAGGCAGGCTGATTAGAATCAGACACTGACACCAGTCTTTCACAGACAGATGAGAATCACAGACAGTAGAGAGTCACAGCAAACAGATGAGAACCAGACACAGACACAGAGTCGCAGGCAAACTGATTACAGTCAGACACAGACAGTAGACAGTCACAGACAGATTGATCAGAATCAGACACAGGCAGCATACAATCACAGACCGATTGATCAGACTCAGACACAGGCAGCAGATAGTCACAGACAGATTGATTAGAATGAGACACAGACAGCAGACAGTCACAGACAGGCAGATTAGAATCAGACAAGCAGCTGACAGTCACAGGCAGACTGATGAGGCTCAGAAACTGACAGCAGACAGTCACAGACAAATTGATGAGATTCAGAATGAGAGAGCAGACAGTCACAGACAGACTGGTCAGTATCAAATGCAGGCAGCAAACAGTCACAGATAGACCGATTAGAATCAGAAGCAGACAATTGCAGACATTCTATTTAGAATGAGACACAGACAGCAGACGGTCACAGGCAGACAGATGAGAGTCAGACACAGAGAGTCGCAGACAGACTGATTACACTCAGACACAGACAGCAGCCAGTCACAGACAGATTGATTAGAATGAGACACAGACAGCAGACAGTGATAGGTAGATTAGAAGCAGATACAGACAGCAGACAGTGATAGACAGACTGATTAGAATCAGACAGCAGACAGTCACAGACAAATGAGAATCAGACAGCAGACAGTCACAGACAGACTGATTATAATCAGACACAGACAGCCATAGACAGACTGATTATAATCAGACACAGGCAGCCATAGACAGACAAATGAGAATCAGACACAGGCAGCCATAGACAGACTGATTAGAATCAGACACAGGCAGCCATAGACAGACTGATTAGAATCAGACACAGGCAGCCATAGACAGACAAATGAGAATCAGACACAGGCAGCCATAGACAGACTGATTATAATCAGACACAGGCAGCCATAGACAGACTGATTAGAATCAGACACAGGCAGCCATAGACAGACAAATGAGAATCAGACACAGGCAGCCATAGACAGACTGATTATAATCAGACACAGGCAGCCATAGACAGACTGATTAGAATCAGACACAGGCAGCCATAGACAGACAAATGAGAATCAGACACAGGCAGCCATAGACAGACTGATTATAATCAGACACAGACAGCCATAGACAGACTGATTATAATCAGACACAGGCAGCCATAGACAGACAAATGAGAATCAGACACAGACAGCAGACAGTCATAGAAAAACATGAGAATCAGACACAGGTAGACCGATTGATCAGAATGAGAGGAATGGAAATGGATTAGCAGGGACACAGGCAGACAACCATGGGCACAGGCATTTCTGTGTGTATGGAACGTACTCATATCCGTCGCCTCGTACTGACTGTCCTGTTGCAGCTCAAAGATTTCAACCTCCACACGCGCTTTCGCCGGGACCTCGATGACGCTGTTGATTTTTTCCCTCGCCAGCGCAAGAGCTAACCGTTCTCCCCTCCCGCAGGTAGTGTGGTCGTCCAAGATAGCAGCTGCAACAAGATACACCGGGAGAGTGAGTAAAGGGCAGCAAGAGGGGGGCTGATTCCTCCAGCCAACCACTCAACCCACGCCGGAGTGGGTACGGGGTGGGGGGAGAGAGGGGCTGGGGGCACCTGGCTGAGGGGAGGCTGGGTGAAGGAACAGTCCTGAAGGTTTCCATCCTGACGCTCAGTCTGACTGAGGCGGCCATTTGTGTAAAAGGGTCCAGTAAGTGACGGGAGTCCGACTGAAATGAGGGCTACCTGGTGAAAGGGTTAAGGGGTCTCTGGATAAATGAGAGCGTGGTCAGGGGAGGACATAACTAAATGGCAATTGGGTAAAAGGCAGGCTGGTTAAAGGGGACTGGTAGTTGAATGGTTGAAGCAAAGGGACGGGTTGTTGAAGAGCCTAACGAAATGGGACTCAGCATGAGAAATGCCAGGTAACGGAAACAAGAGGTGTGATGGGTCCCAGTGAGAAATTCAATTTAGAAGTTTGAAGGCAAAATTACTGAGGAGAAATCAGGGAGAGGCTCCTTCTGAATTGGTCCAGTTCAGGCACAGGATGGTTGAATTGGTCTGGTCCAGGTACAGTCCGGTTGAATTGGTCTGGTCCAGGTACAGACCGGTTGAATTGGTCTGGTCCAGGTACAGTCCGGTTGAATTGGTCTGGTCCAGGTACAGTCCAATTGAATTGGTCTGGTCCAGGTACAGTCCAGTTGAATTTGTCTGGTCCAGGTACTGTCCAGTTGAAATGGTCTGGTCCAGGTACTGTCCAGTTGAATTGGTCTGGTCCAGGTACAGTCCAGTTGAATTTGTCTGGTCCAGGTACAGTCCAGTTGCAATGGTCTGGTCCAGGTACAGTCCAATTGAATTGGTCTGGTCCAGGTACAGTCCAATTGAATTGGTCTGGTCCAGGTACAGTCTGGTTGAATTGGTCTGGTCCAGGTACAGTCTGGTTGAATTTGTCTGGTCCAGGTACTGTCCAGTTGAATTGGTCTGGTCCAGGTACAGTCCGGTTGAATTGGTCTGGTCCAGGTACAGTCCGGTTGAATTGGTCTGGTCCAGGTACAGTCCGGTTGAATTGGTCTGGTCCAGGTACAGTCCAATTGAATTGGTCTGGTCCAGGTACAGTCCAGTTGAATTTGTCTGGTCCAGGTACTGTCCAGTTGAAATGGTCTGGTCCAGGTACTGTCCAGTTCAATTGGTCTGGTCCAGGTACAGTCCAGTTGAATTTGTCTGGTCCAGGTACAGTCCAGTTGAATTTGTCTGGTCCAGGTACAGTCCAGTTGCAATGGTCTGGTCCAGGTACTGTCCAGTTCAATTGGTCTGGTCCAGGTACTGTCCAGTTGAATTGGTCTGGTCCAGGTACAGTCCAGTTGAATTTGTCTGGTCCAGGTACAGTCCAGTTGCAATGGTCTGGTCCAGGTACAGTCCAATTGAATTGGTCTGGTCCAGGTACTGTCCAGTTCAATTGGTCTGGTCCAGGTACAGTCCAGTTGAATTGGTCTGGTCCAGGTACAGTCCGGTTGAATTGGTCTGGTCCAGGTACAGTCCAGTTGCATTGGTCTGGTCCAGGTACAGTCCGGTTGAATTGGTCTGGTCCAGGTACAGTCCAATTGAATTGGTCTGGTCCAGGTACAGTCCGGTTGAATTGGTCTGGTCCAGGTACTGTCCAGTTGAATTGGTCTGGTCCAGGTACAGTCCGGTTGAATTGGTCTGGTCCAGGTACAGTCCAGTTGAATTGGTCTGGTCCAGGTACTGTCCGGTTGAATTGGTCTGGTCCAGGTACAGTCCAGTTGAATTGGTCTGGTCCAGGTACAGTCCGGTTGAATTGGTCTGGTCCAGGTACAGTCCAGTTGAATTGGTCTGGTCCAGGTACAGTCCGGTTGAATTGGTCTGGTCCAGGTACTGTCCAGTTGAATTGGTCTGGTCCAGATACAGTCCGGTTGAATTGGTCTGGTCCAGGTACAGTCCAGTTGAATTGGTTTGGTCCAGGTACAGTCCAGTTGAATTGGTCTGGTCCAGGTACAGTCCAGTTGAATTGGTTTGGTCCAGGTACAGTCCAGTTGAATTGGTCTGGTCCAGGTACAGTCCAGTTGAATTGGTCAAGTCCAGTTACAGTCCGGTTGAATTGGTGTGGTCCAGGTACAGTCCAGTTCAACTGGTCTGGTCCAGGTACTGTCCAGTTGAATTGGTTTGGTCCAGGTACTGTCCAGTTGAATTGGTCTGGTCCAGGTACAGTCCAGTTCAATTGGTCTGGTCCAGGTACAGTCCAGTTGGATTGGTCTGGTCCAGGTACTGTCCAATTGAAATGGTTTGGTCCAGGTACAGTCCGGTTGAATTCGTCTGGTCCAGGTACTGTCCAGTTGAATTGGTCTGGTCCAGTTACAGTCTGGTTGAATTCGTCTGGTCCAGGTACAGTCTGGTTTAATTGGTCTGGTCCAGGTACAGTCCAGTTGAATTGGTCTGGTCCAGGTACTGTCCAGTTGAATTGGTCTGGTCCAGGTACAGTCCAGTTGAATAGGTCTGGTCCAGGTACAGTCCAGTTGAATTGGTCTGGTCCAGGTACAGTCCGGTAGAATTGTTCTGGTCCAGGTACAGAAACAATCATATATGGGGTTTTTTACGCTGAAGATATACGGGATAGTTATGATGATGAAATACAGGGCGGTACTTATAATGATGATATATGGAATGTAGTTATGATGATGATTTACGGGGTTGTTACGATCTTATAAAAGAATAGTTATGCTGTTGATGTACAATTATGTAAGTAATTATGATGATAATAGACCGGGGATAGTGATGATGAAGATATACAGGGGGGAGTTACAATGATGATTTACGGGGATTGTTATGATAATCATATGCTGTGGTAGTTACGATGATGATATACGGAGGGGATTGGTTATGAAGATCATATATGGGGTAGTTATGATGTTGATACATGGGGGGTAGTAACGATCATGAAATGCGGGGGTAGTTAAGATGATGATATATGGGGGTAGTTATGATGATATATGGGTCTAGTTGTGATGATGATATATGTGGCAGTAATGATCATATATGGGGTAGTTACGCAGATGACATATGGGGGTAGTTACAATGATGATATATGGGGTAATTATGATGATGCGATACATTGGGTAGTTACAATATGTTATAGGGAGTAGTTACGATCATAGACAGGGTAATTATGCTGATGATATATGGGGTAGTTACAATGATGATATAAGGGGGATACATACAATGAAGATATACAAAGGGTAGTGATGATGAAGATAAACGGGAGGTAGTTAACATGATCACATACAGGGGTAGTTAGGATGGTGATATATGAAATGTAGTTATAATGATGATATACGGGGTGTAGTTATAATGATGATATACGGGGGTGTAGTTATAATGATGATATACGGCGGTGTAGTTATAATGATGATATACGGGGGTGTAGTTATAATGATGATATACGGGGGTGTAGTTATAATGATGATATACGGGGGGTGTAGTTATAATGATGATATACGGGGGTGTAGTTATAGTGATGATATACGGGGGTGTAGTTATAATGATGATATACGGGGGTGTAGTTATAATGATGATATACAGGGGCTGTAGTTATGATGATGATATACGGGGGGGTGCAGTTATAATGATGATATACGAAGGTGTAGTTCTAATGATGATATACGGGGGTGTAGTTATAATGATGATATACGGGGGTGTAGTTATAATGATGATATACGGGGGTGTAGTTATAATGATGATATACGGGGGGTGTAGTTATAATGATGATATACGGGGGTGTAGTTGTAATGATGATATACGGGGGTGTAGTTATAATAATGATATACGGGGGTGTAGTTATACTGATGATATACGGGGGGTGTAGTTATAATGATGATATACTGGGGTGTAGTTATAATGATGATATACGGGGGTGTAGTTATAATGATGATATACGGGGGTGTAGTTATAATGATGATATACGGGGGTGTAGTTATAATGATGATATACGGGGGTGTAGTTATAATGATGATATACGGGGGTGTAGTTATAATGATGATATACGGGGGTGTAGTTATAATGATGATATACGGGGGTGTAGTTATAATGATGATATACGGGGGGTGTAGTTATAATGATGATATACGGGGATGTAGTTATAATGATGATATACGGGGGTGTAGTTATAATGATGATATACGGGGGTGTAGATATAATGATGATATACGGGGGTGTAGTTATAATGATGATATACGGGGGTGTAGTTATAATGATGATATACGGGGGGTGTAGTTATAATGATGATATACGGGGGTATAGTTATAATGATGATATACGGGGGTGTAGTTATAATGATGATATACGGGGGGTGTAGTTATAATGATGATATATGGGTGTGTAGTTATAATGATGATATACGGGGTGGTGTAGATATAATGATGATATACGGGGGGTGTAGTTATAATGATGATATACCGGGTGTAGTTATAATGATGATATACGGGGGTGTAGTTATAATGATGATATACGGGGGTGTAGTTATAATGATGATATACGGGGGGTGTAGTTATAATGATGATATACGGGGGTGTAGTTATAATGATGATATACGGGGGGTGTAGTTATAATGATGAAATACGGGGGTGTAGTTATAATGATGATATACGGGGGTGTAGTTATAATGATGATATACGGGGGTGTAGTTATAATGATGATATACGGGGGTGTAGTTATAATGATGATATACGGGGGTGTAGTTATAATGATGATAAACGGGGGTGTAGTTATAATGATGATATACGGGGGTGTAGTTATAATGATGATATACGGGGTGGTGTAGTTATAATGATGATATACGGGGGGTGTAGTTATAATGATGATATACGGGGGTGTAGTTATAATGATGATATACGGGGGTGTAGTTATAATGATGATATAAGGGGGGTGTAGTTATAATGATGATATATGGGGGGTGTAGTTATAATGATGATATACGGGGGTGTAGTTATAATGATGATATACGGGGGTGTAGTTATAATGATGATATGCGGGGGTGTAGTTATAATGATGATATGAAGGGGTGTAGTTATAATGATGATATTCGGGGGTGTAATTATAATGATGATATACGGGGGTGCAGTTAAAATGATGATATACGGGGGTGTAGTTATAATGATGATATACGGGGGTGTAGTTATAATGATGAAATACGGGGGGTGTAGTTATAATGATGATATACGGGGGGTGTAGTTATAATGATGATATACGGGGGGGCGTAGTTATAATGATGACAAACGGGGGTGTAATTATAATGATGATATACGGGGGTGTAGTTATAATGATGATATACGGGGGGTGTAGTTATAATGATGATATACGGGGGGTGTAGTTATAATGATGATATACGGGGGTGTAGTTATAATGATGATATACGGGGGTGTAGATATAATGATGATATACGGGGGTGTAGTTATAATGATGATATACGGGGGGTGTAGTTATAATGATGATATACGGGGGTGTAGTTATAATGATGATATACGGGGGTGTAGTTATAATGATGATATACGGCGGTGTAGTTATAATGATGATATACGGGGGTGTAGTTATAATGATGATATACGGGGGTGTAGTTATAATGATGATATACGGGGGGTGTAGTTATAATGATGATATACGGGGGTGTAGTTATAATGATGATATACGGGGGTGTAGTTATAATGATGATATAAGGGGGTGTAGTTATAATGATGATATACGGGGGGTGTAGTTATAATGATGATATACGGGGGTGTAGTTATAGTGATGATATACGGGGGTGTAGTTATAATGATGATATACGGGGGTGTAGTTATAATGATGATATACAGGGGTTGTAGTTATAATGATTATATACGGGGGGTGTAGTTATAATGATGATATACGGGGGTGTAGTTATAATGATGATATACGGGGGTGTAGTTATAATGATGATATACGGGGGTGTAGTTATAATGATGATATACGGGGGTGTAGTTATAATGATGATATACGGGGGGTGTAGTTATAATGATGATATACGGGGGTGTAGTTGTAATGATGATATACGGGGGTGTAGTTATAATGATGATATACGGGGGGTGTAGTTATAATGATGATATACGGGGGTGTAGTTATAATGATGTTATACCGGGGTGTTGTTATAATGATGATATACGGGGGTGTAGTTATAATGATGATATACGGGGGGTGTAGTTATAATGATGATATACGGGGGGTGTAGTTATAATGATGATATACGGGGGTGTAGTTATAATGATGATATACAGGGGTGTAGTTATAATGATGATATACGGGGGGTGTAGTTATAATGATGATATACGGGGGTGTAGTTATAATGATGATATACGGGGGTGTAGTTATAATGATGATATACGGGGGTGTAGTTATAATGATGATAATAGGGGGTTGTAGTTATAATGATGATATACGGGGGGTGTAGTTATAATGATGATATACGGGGGTGTATTTATAATGATGATATACGGGGGTGTAGTTATAATGATGATATACGGGGGTGTAGTTATAATGATGATATACGGGGGGTGTAGTTATAATGATGATATACGGGGGGTGTAGTTATAATGATGATATACGGGGGTGTAGTTATAATGATGATATACGGGGGTGTAGTTATAATGATGATATACGGGGGGTGTAGTTATAATGATGATATACGGGGGTGTAGTTATAATGATGATATACGGGGGGTGTAGTTATAATGATGATACACGGGGGTCTAGTTATAATGATGATACACGGGGGTGTAGTTATAATGATGATATACGGGGGTGTAGTTATAATGATGATATACGGGGGTGTAGTTATAATGATGATATACGGGGGTGTAGTTATAATGATGATACACGGGGGTGTAGTTATAATGATGATATACGGGGGGTGTAGTTATAATGATGATATACGGGGTTTGTAGTTATAATGATGATATACGGGGGGTGTAGTTATAATGATGATATACGGGGGGTGTAGTTATAATGATGATATACGGGGGGTGTAGTTATAATGATGATATACGGGGGTATAGTTATAATGATGATATACGGGGGTGTAGTTATAATGATGATATACGGGGGGTGTAGTTATAATGATGATATATGGGTGTGTAGTTATAATGATGATATACGGGGTGGTGTAGATATAATGATGATATACGGGGGGTGTAGTTATAATGATGATATACCGGGTGTAGTTATAATGATGATATACGGGGGTGTAGTTATAATGAAGATATACGGGGGTGTAGTTATAATGATGATATACGGGGGGTGTAGTTATAATGATGATATACGGGGGTGTAGTTATAATGATGATATACGGGGGGTGTAGTTATAATGATGAAATACGGGGGTGTAGTTATAATGATGATATACGGGGGTGTAGTTATAATGATGATATACGGGGGTGTAGTTATAATGATGATATACGGGGGTGTAGTTATAATGATGATATACGGGGGTGTAGTTATAATGATGATAAACGGGGGTGTAGTTATAATGATGATATACGGGGGTGTAGTTATAATGATGATATACGGGGTGGTGTAGTTATAATGATGATATACGGGGGGTGTAGTTATAATGATGATATACGGGGGTGTAGTTATAATGATGATATACGGGGGTGTAGTTATAATGATGATATAAGGGGGGTGTAGTTATAATGATGATATATGGGGGGTGTAGTTATAATGATGATATACGGGGGTGTAGTTATAATGATGATATACGGGGGTGTAGTTATAATGATGATATGCGGGGGTGTAGTTATAATGATGATATGAAGGGGTGTAGTTATAATGATGATATTCGGGGGTGTAATTATAATGATGATATACGGGGGTGCAGTTATAATGATGATATACGGGGGTGTAGTTATAATGATGATATACGGGGGTGTAGTTATAATGATGAAATACGGGGGGTGTAGTTATAATGATGATATACGGGGGGTGTAGTTATAATGATGATATACGGGGGGGCGTAGTTATAATGATGACAAACGGGGGTGTAATTATAATGATGATATACGGGGGTGTAGTTATAATGATGATATACGGGGGGTGTAGTTATAATGATGATATACGGGGGGTGTAGTTATAATGATGATATACGGGGGTGTAGTTATAATGATGATATACGGGGGTGTAGATATAATGATGATATACGGGGGTGTAGTTATAATGATGATATACGGGGGGTGTAGTTATAATGATGATATACGGGGGTGTAGTTATAATGATGATATACGGGGGTGTAGTTATAATGATGATATACGGCGGTGTAGTTATAATGATGATATACGGGGGTGTAGTTATAATGATGATATACGGGGGTGTAGTTATAATGATGATATACGGGGGGTGTAGTTATAATGATGATATACGGGGGTTGTAGTTATAATGATGATATACGGGGGTGTAGTTATAATGATGATATAAGGGGGTGTAGTTATAATGATGATATACGGGGGGTGTAGTTATAATGATGATATACGGGGGTGTAGTTATAGTGATGATATACGGGGGTGTAGTTATAATGATGATATACGGGGGTGTAGTTATAATGATGATATACAGGGGTTGTAGTTATAATGATTATATACGGGGGGTGTAGTTATAATGATGATATACGGGGGGTGTAGTTATAATGATGATATACGGGGGTGTAGTTATAATGATGATATACGGGGGTGTAGATATAATGATGATATACGGGGGTGTAGTTATAATGATGATATACGGGGGGTGTAGTTATAATGATGATATACGGGGGTGTAGTTATAATGATGATATACGGGGGTGTAGTTATAATGATGATATACGGCGGTGTAGTTATAATGATGATATACGGGGGTGTAGTTATAATGATGATATACGGGGGTGTAGTTATAATGATGATATACGGGGGGTGTAGTTATAATGATGATATACGGGGGTGTAGTTATAATGATGATATACGGGGGTGTAGTTATAATGATGATATAAGGGGGTGTAGTTATAATGATGATATACGGGGGGTGTAGTTATAATGATGATATACGGGGGTGTAGTTATAGTGATGATATACGGGGGTGTAGTTATAATGATGATATACGGGGGTGTAGTTATAATGATGATATACAGGGGTTGTAGTTATAATGATTATATACGGGGGGTGTAGTTATAATGATGATATACGGGGGTGTAGTTATAATGATGATATACGGGGGTGTAGTTATAATGATGATATACGGGGGTGTAGTTATAATGATGATATACGGGGGTGTAGTTATAATGATGATATACGGGGGGTGTAGTTATAATGATGATATACGGGGGTGTAGTTGTAATGATGATATACGGGGGTGTAGTTATAATGATGATATACGGGGGGTGTAGTTATAATGATGATATACGGGGGTGTAGTTATAATGATGTTATACGGGGGTGTTGTTATAATGATGATATACGGGGGTGTAGTTATAATGATGATATACGGGGGGTGTAGTTATAATGATGATATACGGGGGGTGTAGTTATAATGATGATATACGGGGGTGTAGTTATAATGATGATATACAGGGGTGTAGTTATAATGATGATATACGGGGGGTGTAGTTATAATGATGATATACGGGGGTGTAGTTATAATGATGATATACGGGGGTGTAGTTATAATGATGATATACGGGGGTGTAGTTATAATGATGATAATAGGGGGTTGTAGTTATAATGATGATATACGGGGGGTGTAGTTATAATGATGATATACGGGGGTGTATTTATAATGATGATATACGGGGGTGTAGTTATAATGATGATATACGGGGGTGTAGTTATAATGATGATATACGGGGGGTGTAGTTATAATGATGATATACGGGGGGTGTAGTTATAATGATGATATACGGGGGTGTAGTTATAATGATGATATACGGGGGTGTAGTTATAATGATGATATACGGGGGGTGTAGTTATAATGATGATATACGGGGGTGTAGTTATAATGATGATATACGGGGGGTGTAGTTATAATGATGATACACGGGGGTCTAGTTATAATGATGATACACGGGGGTGTAGTTATAATGATGATATACGGGGGTGTAGTTATAATGATGATATACGGGGGTGTAGTTATAATGATGATATACGGGGGTGTAGTTATAATGATGATACACGGGGGTGTAGTTATAATGATGATATACGGG
This sequence comes from Isurus oxyrinchus, assembly GCA_026770705.1. Classification (NCBI taxonomy): domain Eukaryota; kingdom Metazoa; phylum Chordata; class Chondrichthyes; order Lamniformes; family Lamnidae; genus Isurus; species Isurus oxyrinchus. The sequence continues at coordinate 304,478 of JANJGN010000201.1, forward strand.
GGGTGTAGTTATAATGATGATATACGGGGTTTGTAGTTATAATGATGATATACGGGGGGTGTAGTTATAATGATGATATACGGGGGTGTAGTTATAATGATGATATACGGGGGTGTAGTTATAATGATGATATACGGGGGGTGCAGTTATAATGATGATATACGGGGGGTGTATTTATAATGATGATATACGGGGGGTCTAGTTATAGTGATGATATACGGGGGTGTAGCTATAATGATGATATACGGGGGGTGTAGTTATAATGATGATATACGGGGGTGTAGTTATAATGATGATATACGGAGGTGTAGTTATAATGATGATATACGAGGGTGTAGTTATAATGATGATATACGGGGGTGTAGTTATAATGATGATATACGGAGGTGTAGTTATAATGATGATATACGGGGGGTGTAGTTATAATGATGATATACGGGGGGTGTAGTTATAATGATGATATACGGGGGGGTGCAGTTATAATGATGATATACGGGGGGTGTAGTTATAATGATGATATACGGGGGTGTAGTTATAATGATGATATACGGGGGTGTTGTTATAATGATGATATACGGGGGTGTAGTTATAATGATGATATACGGGGGGTGTAGTTATAATGATGATATGCGGGGGGTGTAGTTATAAGGATGATATACGGGGGTGTAGTTATAATGATGATATACGGGGGTGTAGTTATAATGATGATATACGGGGGGTGTAGTTATAATGATGATATACGGGGGTGTATTTATAATGATGATATACGGGGGTGTAGTTATAATGATGATATACGGGGGTGTAGTTATAATGATGATATACGGGGGGTGTAGTTATAATGATGATATACGGGGGGTGTAGTTATAATGATGATATACGGGGGTGTAGTTACAATGATGATATACGGGGGTGTAGTTATAATGATGATATACGGGGGTGTAGTTATAATGATGATATACGGGGGGTGTAGTTATAATGATGATATACGGGGGGTGTAGTTATAATGATGATATACGGGGGTGTAGTTATAATGATGATATACGGGGGGTGTAGTTATAATGATGATATACGGGGGTGTAGTTATAATGATGATATACGGGGGGTGTAGATATAATGATGATATGCGGGGGTGTAGATATAATGATGATATACGGGGGTGTACTTATAATGATGATATACGGGGGTGTAGTTATAATGATGATATACGGGGTGTAGTTATAATGATGATATACGGGGGAGTAGTTATAATGATGATATACGGGGGTGTAGTTATAATGATGATATACGGGGGGTGTAGTTATAATGATGATATACGGGGTTTGTAGTTATAATGATAATATACGGGGGGGTGTAGTTATAATGATGATATACGGGGGTGTAGTTATAATGATGATATACGGGGGTGTAGTTATAATGATGATATACGGGGGGTGTAGTTATAATGATGATATACGGGGGGTGTAGTTATAATGATGATATACGGGGGGTCCAGTTATAATGATGATATACCGGGGTGTAGTTATAATGATGATATACGGGGGGTGTAGTTATAATGATGATATACGGCGGTGTAGTTATAATGATGATATACGGGTGTGTAGTTATAATGATGATATACGGGGGTGTAGTTATAATGATGATATACCGGGGTGTAGTTATAATGATGATATACGTGGGGTGTAGTTATAATGATGATATACGGGGGGGTGTAGTTATAATGATGATATACGGGGGTGTAGTTATAATGATGATATACGGGGGGTGTAGTTATAATGATGATATACAGAGGTGTAGTTATAATGATGATATACGGGGGTGTAGTTATCATGATGATATACAGGGGTGTAGTTATAATGATGATATACGGGGTGTAGTTATAATGATGATATAGAGGGGGTGTAGTTATAATGATGATATACGGGGGTGTAGTTATAATGATGATATACGGGGGTGTAGTTACAATGATGATATACGGGGGGTGTAGTTATAATGATGATATACGGGGGGAGTAGTTATAATGATGATATACGGGGGTGTAATTATAATGATGATATACGGGCATTGTAGTTATAATGATGATATACAGGGGTGTAGTTATAATGTTGATATACGGGGGTGTAGTTATAATGATGATATACAGGGGTGTAGTTATAATGATGATATACGGGGTGTAGTTATAATGATGATATACGGGGGGTGTAGTTATAATGATGATGTACGGGGGTGTAGTTATAATGATGATATTCGGGGGTGTAGTTATAATGATGATATACGGGGGGTGTAGTTATAATGATGATATACGGGGGTTTAGTTATAATGATGATATACGGGGGTGTAATTATAATGATGATATACAGGGGTGTAGTTATAATGATGATATACGGGGGTGTAGTTATAATGATGATATACGCGGGTGTAGTTATAATGATGATATACGGGGGGTGTAGTTATAATGATGACAAACGGGGGGTGTAGTTATAATGATGATATACGGGGGTGTAGTTATAATGATGATATACGGGGGGGTGTAGTTATAATGATGATATACGGGGGTGTAGTTATAATGATGATATACGGGGGGTGTAGTTATAATGATGATATACGGGGGTGTAGTTACAATGATGATATACGGGGGTGTAGTTATAATGATGATATACGGGGGGAGTAGTTATAATGATGATATACGGGGGTGTAATTATAATGATGATATACGGGGGGTTTAGTTATAATGATGATATACGGGGGTGTAGATATAATGATGATATACGGGGGTGTAGTTATAATGATGATATACGGGGGGTGTAGTTATAATGATGATATACGGGGGTGTAGTTATAATGATGATATACGGGGGTGTAGTTACAATGATGATATACGGCGGTGTAGTTATAATGATGATATACGGGGGTGTAGTTATAATGATGATATACGGGGGTGTAGTTATAATGATGATATACGGGGGGTGTAGTTATAATGATGATATACGGGGGTGTAGTTATAATGATGATATACGGGGGTGTAGTTATAATGATGATATAAGGGGGTGTAGTTATAATGATGATATACGGGGGGTGTAGTTATAATGATGATATACGGGGGTGTAGTTATAGTGATGATATACGGGGGTGTAGTTATAATGATGATATACGGGGGTGTAGTTATAATGATGATATACAGGGGTTGTAGTTATAATGATTATATACGGGGGGTGTAGTTATAATGATGATATACGGGGGTGTAGTTATAATGATGATATACGGGGGTGTAGTTATAATGATGATATACGGGGGTGTAGTTATAATGATGATATACGGGGGTGTAGTTATAATGATGATATACGGGGGGTGTAGTTATAATGATGATATACGGGGGTGTAGTTGTAATGATGATATACGGGGGTGTAGTTATAATGATGATATACGGGGGGTGTAGTTATAATGATGATATACGGGGGTGTAGTTATAATGATGTTATACGGGGGTGTTGTTATAATGATGATATACGGGGGTGTAGTTATAATGATGATATACGGGGGGTGTAGTTATAATGATGATATACGGGGGGTGTAGTTATAATGATGATATACGGGGGTGTAGTTATAATGATGATATACAGGGGTGTAGTTATAATGATGATATACGGGGGGTGTAGTTATAATGATGATATACGGGGGTGTAGTTATAATGATGATATACGGGGGTGTAGTTATATAATGATGATAATAGGGGGTTGTAGTTATAATGATGATATACGGGGGGTGTAGTTATAATGATGATATACGGGGGTGTATTTATAATGATGATATACGGGGGTGTAGTTATAATGATGATATACGGGGGTGTAGTTATAATGATGATATACGGGGGGTGTAGTTATAATGATGATATACGGGGGGTGTAGTTATAATGATGATATACGGGGGTGTAGTTATAATGATGATATACGGGGGTGTAGTTATAATGATGATATACGGGGGGTGTAGTTATAATGATGATATACGGGGGTGTAGTTATAATGATGATATACGGGGGGTGTAGTTATAATGATGATACACGGGGGTCTAGTTATAATGATGATACACGGGGGTGTAGTTATAATGATGATATACGGGGGTGTAGTTATAATGATGATATACGGGGGTGTAGTTATAATGATGATATACGGGGGTGTAGTTATAATGATGATACACGGGGGTGTAGTTATAATGATGATATACGGGGGGTGTAGTTATAATGATGATATACGGGGTTTGTAGTTATAATGATGATATACGGGGGGTGTAGTTATAATGATGATATACGGGGGTGTAGTTATAATGATGATATACGGGGGTGTAGTTATAATGATGATATACGGGGGGTGCAGTTATAATGATGATATACGGGGGGTGTATTTATAATGATGATATACGGGGGGTCTAGTTATAGTGATGATATACGGGGGTGTAGCTATAATGATGATATACGGGGGGTGTAGTTATAATGATGATATACGGGGGTGTAGTTATAATGATGATATACGGAGGTGTAGTTATAATGATGATATACGAGGGTGTAGTTATAATGATGATATACGGGGGTGTAGTTATAATGATGATATACGGAGGTGTAGTTATAATGATGATATACGGGGGGGTGTAGTTATAATGATGATATACGGGGGGTGTAGTTATAATGATGATATACGGGGGGTGCAGTTATAATGATGATATAGGGGGGTCTAGTTATAATGATGATATACGGGGGTGTAGTTATAATGATGATATACGGGGGGTGTAGTTATAATGATGATATACGGGGGTGTAGTTGTAATGATGATATACGGGGGTGTAGTTATACTAATGATATACGGGGGTGTAGTTATAACGATGATATACGGAGGGTGTAGTTATAATGATGATATACGGGGGTGTAGTTATAATGATGATATACGGGGGTGTAGTTATAATGATGATATATGGGGGGTGTAGTTATAATGATGATATACGGGGGTGTAGTTATAATGATGATATACGGGGGGTGTAGTTATAATGATGATATACGGGGGTGTAGTTATAATGATGATATACGGGGGTGTTGTTATAATGATGATATACGGGGGTGTAGTTATAATGATGATATACGGGGGGTGTAGTTATAATGATGATATGCGGGGGGTGTAGTTATAAGGATGATATACGGGGGTGTAGTTATAATGATGATATACGGGGGTGTAGTTATAATGATGATATACGGGGGGTGTAGTTTTAATGATGATATACGGGGGGTGTATTTAAAATGATGATATACGGGGGGTCTAGTTATAGTGATGATATACGGGGGTGTAGTTATAATGATGATATACGGGGGGTGTAGTTATAATGATGATATACGGGGGTGTAGTTATAATGATGATACACGGAGGTGTAGTTATAATGATGATATACGAGGGTTTAGTTATAATGATGATATACGGGGGTGTAGTTATAATGATGATATACGGAGGTGTAGTTATAATGATGATATACGGGGGGTGTAGTTATAATGATGATATACGGGGGGTGTAGTTATAATGATGATATACGGGGGGTGCAGTTATAATGATGATATACGGGGGTGCAGTTATAATGATGATATACGGGGGTGTAGTTATAATGATGATATACGGGGGGTGTAGTTATAATGATGATATACGGGGGTGTAGTTGTAATGATGATATACGGGGGTGTAGTTATAATAATGATATACGGGGGTGTAGTTATAATGATGATATACGGGGGGTGTAGTTATAATGATGATATACGGGGGTGTAGTTATAATGATGATATACGGGGGTGTAGTTATAATGATGATATATGGGGGGTGTAGTTATAATGATGATATACGGGGGTGTAGTTATAATGATGATATACGGGGGGTGTAGTTATAATGATGATATACGGGGGTGTAGTTATAATGATGATATACGGGGCTGTTGTTATAATGATGATATACGGGGGTGTAGTTATAATGATGATATACGGGGGGTGTAGTTATAATGATGATATGCGGGGGGTGTAGTTATAATGATGATATACGGGGGTGTAGTTATAATGATGATATACGGGGGTGTAGTTATAATGATGATATACGGGGGTGTAGTTATAATGATGATATACGGGGGGTGTAGTTATAATGATGATATACGGGGGGTGTAGTTATAATGATGATATACGGGGGGTCCAGTTATAATGATGATATACCGGGGTGTAGTTATAATGATGATATACGGGGGGTGTAGTTATAATGATGATATACGGCGGTGTAGTTATAATGATGATATACGGGTGTGTAGTTATAATGATGATATACGGGGGTGTAGTTATAATGATGATATACCGGGGTGTAGTTATAATGATGATATACGTGGGGTGTAGTTATAATGATGATATACGGGGGGGTGTAGTTATAATGATGATATACGGGGGTGTAGTTATAATGATGATATACGGGGGGTGTAGTTATAATGATGATATACAGAGGTGTAGTTATAATGATGATATACGGGGGTGTAGTTATCATGATGATATACAGGGGTGTAGTTATAATGATGATATACGGGGTGTAGTTATAATGATGATATAGAGGGGGTGTAGTTATAATGATGATATACGGGGGTGTAGTTATAATGATGATATACGGGGGTGTAGTTACAATGATGATATACGGGGGTGTAGTTATAATGATGATATACGGGGGGAGTAGTTATAATGATGATATACGGGGGTGTAATTATAATGATGATATACGGGCATTGTAGTTATAATGATGATATACAGGGGTGTAGTTATAATGTTGATATACGGGGGTGTAGTTATAATGATGATATACAGGGGTGTAGTTATAATGATGATATACGGGGTGTAGTTATAATGATGATATACGGGGGGTGTAGTTATAATGATGATGTACGGGGGTGTAGTTATAATGATGATATTCGGGGGTGTAGTTATAATGATGATATACGGGGGGTGTAGTTATAATGATGATATACGGGGGTTTAGTTATAATGATGATATACGGGGGTGTAATTATAATGATGATATACAGGGGTGTAGTTATAATGATGATATACGGGGGTGTAGTTATAATGATGATATACGCGGGTGTAGTTATAATGATGATATACGGGGGGTGTAGTTATAATGATGACAAACGGGGGGTGTAGTTATAATGATGATATACGGGGGTGTAGTTATAATGATGATATACGGGGGGTGTAGTTATAATGATGATATACGGGGGTGTAGTTATAATGATGATATACGGGGGGTGTAGTTATAATGATGATATACGGGGGTGTAGTTACAATGATGATATACGGGGGTGTAGTTATAATGATGATATACGGGGGGAGTAGTTATAATGATGATATACGGGGGTGTAATTATAATGATGATATACGGGGGGGTTTAGTTATAATGATGATATACGGGGGTCTAGTTATAATGATGATATACGGGGGTGTAGTTATAATGATGATATACGGGGGTGTAGTTATAATCATGATATACGGGGGGGTAGTTATAATGATGATATACGGGGGTGTAGTTATAATGATGAAATACGGGGTGTGTATTTATAATGATGATATACGGGGGTGTAGTTAAAATGATGATATACGGGGTGTAGTTGCAATGATGATATACGGGGGGTGTAGTTATAATGATGATATACGGGGGTGTAGTTATAATGATGGTATACGGGGGTGTAGTTATAATGATGATATACGGGGGGTGCAGTTATAATGATGATATACGGGGGGGTGTAGTTATAATGATGATATACGGGGCTGTAGTTATAATGATGATATACGGGGGTGTAGTTATAATGATGATATACGGGGGGTGTAGATATAATGATGATATACGGTGGTTTAGTTATAATGATGATATAAGAGGGGTGTAGTTATAATGATGATATACGGGGGTGAAGTTATAATGATGATATACGGGGGGTGTAGTTATAATGATGATATACGGGGGTATAGTGATAATGATGATATACGGGTGTGTAGTTATAATGATGATATACAGGGGTGTTGTTATAATGATGATATACGGGGGTGTAGTTATAATGATGATATACGGGCGGTGTAGTTATAATGATGATATACGGGGGGTGTAGTTATAATGATGATATACGGGGGTGTAGTTATAATGATGATATACGGGGATTGTAGTTATAATGATGATATACAGGGGTGTAGTTATAATGTTGATATACGGGGGTGTAGTTATAATGATGATATACAGGGGTGTAGTTATAGTGATGATATACGGGGTGTAGTTATAATGATGATATACGGGGGGTGTAGTTATAATGATGATGTACGGGGGTGTAGTTATAATGATGATATTCGGGGGTGTTGTTATAATGATGATATACGGGGGTGTAGTTATAATGATGATATACGGGGGGTGTAGTTATAATCATGATATACGGGGGTTTAGTTATAATGATGATATACGGGGGTGTAATTATAATGATGATATACGGGGGTGTAGTTATAATGATGATATACGGGGGTGTAGTTATAATGATGATATACGCGGGTGTAGTTATAATGATGATATACGGGGGGTGTAGTTATAATGATGATATACGGGGGGTGTAGTTATAATGATGATATACGGGGGTGTAGTTATAATGATGATATACGGGGGGTGTAGTTATAATGATGATATACGGGGGAGTAGTTATAATGATGATATACGGGGGGTGTAGTTATAATGATGATATACGGGGGTGTAGTTATAATGATGATATACGGGGTGTAGTTATAATGGTGATATACGGGGGGTGTAGTTATAATGATGATATACGGGGGGTGTAGTTATAATGATGATATACGGGGGTGTAGTTATAATGATGATATACGGGGGTGTAGTTATAATGATGATATACGGGTGTGTAGTTATAATGATGATAATAGGGGGTTGTAGTTAGAATGATGATATACGGGGGGTGTAGTTATAATGATGATATACGGGGGTGTAGTTATAATGATGATATAAGGGGGTGTAGTTATATTGATGATATACGGGGGTGTAGTTATAATGATGATATACGGGGGGTGTAGTTATAATGATGATATACGGGGGGTGTAGTTATAATGATGATATACGGGGGTGTAGTTATAATGATGATATACGGGGGTGTAGTTATAATGATGATATACGGGGGGTGTAGTTATAATGATGATATACGGGGGTGTAGTTATAATGATGATATACGGGGGGTGTAGTTATAATGATGATACACGGGGGTGTAGTTATAATGATGATATACGGGGTGTAGTTATAATGATGCTATACGGGGGTTTAGTTATAATGATGATATACGGGGGTGTAGTTATAATGATGATATAAGGGGGTGTAGTTATAATGATGATATACGGGGGTGTAGTTATAATGATGATACACGGGGGTGTAGTTATAATGATGATATACGGGGGGTGCAGTTATAATGATGATATACGGGGATTGTAGTTATAATGATGATATACGGGGGGTGTAGTTATAATGATGATATACGGGTGTGTCGTTAAAATGATGATATACGGGGGTGTTGTTATAATGATGATATACGGGGGGTGTAGTTTTAATGATGATATACGGGGGGTGTATTTAAAATGATGATATACGGGGGGTCTAGTTATAGTGATGATATACGGGGGTGTAGTTATAATGATGATATACGGGGGGTGTAGTTATAATGATGATATACGGGGGTGTAGTTATAATGATGATACACGGAGGTGTAGTTATAATGATGATATACGAGGGTTTAGTTATAATGATGATATACGGGGGTGTAGTTATAATGATGATATACGGAGGTGTAGTTATAATGATGATATACGGGGGGTGTAGTTATAATGATGATATACGGGGGGTGTAGTTATAATGATGATATACGGGGGGTGCAGTTATAATGATGATATACGGGGGTGTAGTTATAATGATGATATACGGGGGTGTAGTTATAATGATGATATACGGGGGGTGTAGTTATAATGATGATATACGGGGGTGTAGTTGTAATGATGATATACGGGGGTGTAGTTATAATAATGATATACGGGGGTGTAGTTATAATGATGATATACGGGGGGTGTAGTTATAATGATGATATACGGGGGTGTAGTTATAATGATGATATACGGGGGTGTAGTTATAATGATGATATATGGGGGGTGTAGTTATAATGATGATATACGGGGGGTGTAGTTATAATGATGATATACGGGGGTGTAGTTATAATGATGATATACGGGGCTGTTGTTATAATGATGATATACGGGGGTGTAGTTATAATGATGATATACGGGGGGTGTAGTTATAATGATGATATGCGGGGGGTGTAGTTATAATGATGATATACGGGGGTGTAGTTATAATGATGATATACGGGGGTGTAGTTATAATGATGATATACGGGGGTGTAGTTATAATGATGATATACGGGGGTGTAGTTATAATGATGATATACGGGGGTGTAGTTATAATGATGATATACGGGGGGTGTAGTTATAATGATGATATACGGGAGGTGTAGTTACAATGATGATATACGGGGGTGTAGTTACAATGATGATATACGGGGGTGTAGTTATAATGATGATATACGGAGGTGTAGTTATAATGATGATATACGGGGGGTGTAGTTATAATGATGATATACGGGGGGTGTAGTTATAATGATGATATACAGGGGTGTAGTTATAATGATGATATACGGGGGGTGTAGTTATAATGATGATATACGGGGGGTCCAGTTATAATGATGATTTACGGGGGATAGTTATAATGATGATATACGGGGGGTGTAGTTATAATGATGATATACGGGGGTGTAGTTATAATGATGATATACGGGTGTGTAGTTATAATGATGTTATACGGGGGTGTAGTTATAATGATGATATACGGGGGTGTAGTTATAATGATGATATACGTGGGGTGTAGTTATAATGATGATATACGGGGGGTGTAGTTATAATGATGATATACGGGGGTGTAGTTATAATGATGATATACGGGGGGTGTAGTTATAATGATGATATACAGAGGTGTAGTTATAATGATGATATACGGGGGTGTAGTTATCATGATGATATACAGGGGTGTAGTTATAATGATGATATACGGGGTGTAGTTATAATGATGATATACAGGGGGTGTAGTTATAATGATGATATACGGGGGTGTAGTTATAATGATGATACACAGGGGTGTAGTTATAATGATGATATACGGGGGGTGCAGTTATAATGATGATATACGGGGATTGTAGTTATAATGATGATATACGGGGGGTGTAGTTATAATGATGATATACGGGTGTGTAGTTAAAATGATGATATACAGGGGTGTAGTTATAATGATGATATACGGGGGGTGTAGTTATAATGATGATATACGGGGGGTGTATTTAAAATGATGATATACGGGGGGTCTAGTTATAGTGATGATATACGGGGGTGTAGTTATAATGATGATATACGGGGGGTGTAGTTGTAATGATGATATACGGGGGTGTAGTTATAATGATGATACACGGAGGTGTAGTTATAATGATGATATACGAGGGTGTAGTTATAATGATGATATACGGGGGTGTAGTTATAATGATGATATACGGGGGTGTAGTTATAATGATGATATACGGGGGGGTGTAGTTATAATGATGATATACGGGGGTGTAGTTGTAATGATGATATACGGGGGTGTAGTTATAATAATGATATACGGGGGTGTAGTTATAATGATGATATACGGGGGGTTAGTTATAATGATGATATACGGGGGGTGTAGTTATAATGATGATATACGGGGGTGTAGTTATAATGATGATATACGGGGGTGTAGTTATAATGATGATATATGGGGGGTGTAGTTATAATGATGATATACGGGGGTGTAGTTATAATGATGATATACGGGGGGTGTAGTTATAATGATGATATACGGGGGTGTAGTTATAATGATGATATACGGGGGTGTTGTTATAATGATGATATACGGGGGTGTAGTTATAATGATGATATACGGGGGGTGTAGTTATAATGATGATATGCGGGGGGTGTAGTTATAATGATGATATACGGGGGTGTAGTTATAATGATGATATACGGGGGTGTAGATATAATGATGATATACGGGGGGTGTAGTTATAATGATGATATACGGGGGTGTAGTTATAATGATGATATACGGGGGTGTAGTTATAATGATGATATACGGGGGTGTAGTTATAATGATGATATAGGGGGGTGTAGTTATAATGATGATATACGGGGGGTGTAGTTACAATGATGATATACGGGGGTGTAGTTACAATGATGATATACGTGGGTGTAGTTATAATGATGATATACGGGGGTGTAGTTATAATGATGATATACGGGGGGTGTAGTTATAATGATGATATACGGGGGTGTAGTTATAATGATGATATACGGGGGTGTAGTTATAATGATGATATACGGGGGTGTAGTTATAATGATGATATACGGGGGTGTTGTTATAATGATGATATACGGGGGTGAAGTTATAATGATGATATACGGGGGGTGTAGTTATAATGATGATATACGGGGGGTGTAGTTATAATGATGATATACGGGGGTGTATTTATAATGATGATATACAGGGGTGTAGTTACAATGATGATATACGGGGGGTGTAGTTATAATGATGATATACGGGGCTGTAGTTATAATGATGATATACGGGGGTGTAGTTATAATGATGATATACGGGGGTGTAGTTATAATGATGATAATAGGGGGTTGTAGTTATAATGATGATATACGGGGGGTGTAGTTATAATGATGATATACGGGGGTGTAGTTATAATGATGATATACGGGGGTGTAGTTATATTGATGATATACGGGGGTGTAGTTATAATGATGATATACGGGGGGTGTAGTTATAATGATGATATACGGGGGGTGTAGTTATAATGATGATATACGGGGGTGTAGTTATAATGATGATATACGGGGGTGTAGTTATGATGATGATATACGGGGGGTGTAGTTATAATGATGATATACGGTGGTGTAGTTATAATGATGATATACGGGGGGTGTAGTTATAATGATGATAAACGGGGGTGTAGTTATAATGATGATATACGGGGGTGTAGTTATAATGATGATATACGGGGGTGTAGTTATAATGATGATATACGGGGGTGTAGTTATAATGATGATATTGGGGGTGTAGTTATAATGATGATACACGGGGGTGTAGTTATAATGATGATATACGGGGGGTGCAGTTATAATGATGATATACGGGGATTGTAGTTATAATGATGATATACGGGGGGTGTAGTTATAATGATGATATACGGGTGTGTAGTTAAAATGATGATATACGGGGGTGTAGTTATAATGATGATATACGGGGGGTGTAGTTATAATGATGATATACGGGGGGTGTATTTAAAATGATGATATACGGGGGGTCTAGTTATAGTGATGATATACGGGGGTGTAGTTATAATGATGATATACGGGGGGTGTAGTTATAATGATGATATACGGGGGTGTAGTTATAATGATGATACACGGAGGTGTAGTTATAATGATGATATACGAGGGTTTAGTTATAATGATGATATACGGGGGTGTAGTTATAATGATGATATACGGAGGTGTAGTTATAATGATGATATACGGGGGGTGTAGTTATAATGATGATATACGGGGGGTGTAGTTATAATGATGATATACGGGGGGTGCAGTTATAATGATGATATACGGGGGTGTAGTTATAATGATGATATACGGGGGTGTAGTTATAATGATGATATACGGTGGGTGTAGTTATAATGATGATATACGGGGGTGTAGTTGTAATGATGATATACGGGGGTGTAGTTATAATAATGATATACGGGGGTGTAGTTATAATGATGATATACGGGGGGTGTAGTTATAATGATGATATACGGGGGTGTAGTTATAATGATGATATACGGGGGGTGTAGTTATAATGATGATATACGGGGGGTGTAGTTACAATGATGATATACGGGGGTGTAGTTACAATGATGATATACGGGGGTGTAGTTATAATGATGATATACGGGGGTGTAATTATAATGATGATATACGGGCATTGTAGTTATAATGATGATATACAGGGGTGTAGTTATAATGTTGATATACGGGGGTGTAGTTATAATGATGATATACAGGGGTGTAGTTATAATGATGATATACGGGGTGTAGTTATAATGATGATATACGGGGGGTGTAGTTATAATGATGATGTACGGGGGTATAGTTATAATGATGATATTCGGGGGTGTAGTTATAATGATGATATACGGGGGGTGTAGTTATAATGATGATATACGGGTGTTTAGTTATAATGATGATATACGGGGGTGTAATTATAATGATGATATACAGGGGTGTAGTTATAATGATGATATACGGGGGTGTAGTTATAATGATGATATACGCGGGTGTAGTTATAATGATGATATACGGGGGGTGTAGTTATAATGATGACAAACGGGGGGTGTAGTTATAATGATGATATACGGGGGTGTAGTTATAATGATGATATACGGGGGGTGTAGTTATAATGATGATATACGGGGGTGTAGTTATAATGATGATATACGGGGGGTGTAGTTATAATGATGATATACGGGGGTGTAGTTACAATGATGATATACGGGGGTGTAGTTATAATGATGATATACGGGGGGAGTAGTTATAATGATGATATACGGGGGTGTAATTATAATGATGATATACGGGGGGTTTAGTTATAATGATGATATACGGGGGTCTAGTTATAATGATGATATACGGGGGTGTAGTTATAATGATGATATACGGGGGTGTAGTTATAATCATGATATACAGGGGGGTAGTTATAATGATGATATACGGGGGTGTAGTTATAATGATGAAATACGGGGTGTGTATTTATAATGATGATATACGGGGGTGTAGTTAAAATGATGATATACGGGGTGTAGTTGCAATGATGATATACGGGGGGTGTAGTTATAATGATGATATACGGGGGTGTAGTTATAATGATGGTATACGGGGGTGTAGTTATAATGATGATATACGGGGGGTGCAGTTATAATGATGATATACGGGGGGTGTAGTTATAATGATGAGATACGGGGCTGTAGTTATAATGATGATATACGGGGGTGTAGTTATAATGATGATATACGGGGGGTGTAGATATAATGATGATATACGGTGGTTTAGTTATAATGATGATATAAGAGGGGTGCAGTTATAATGATGATATACGGGGGTGAAGTTATAATAATGATATACGGGGGGTGTAGTTATAATGATGATATACGGGGGTATAGTGATAATGATGATATACGGGTGTGTAGTTATAATGATGATATACGGGGCTGTTGTTATAATGATGATATACGGGGGTGTAGTTATAATGATGATATACGGGGGGTGTAGTTATAATGATGATATGCGGGGGGTGTAGTTATAATGATGATATACGGGGGTGTAGTTATAATGATGATATACGGGGGTGTAGTTATAATGATGATATACGGGGGTGTAGTTATAATGATGATATACGGGGGTGTAGTTATAATGATGATATACGGGGGTGTAGTTATAATGATGATATACGGGGGGTGTAGTTATAATGATGATATACGGGAGGTGTAGTTACAATGATGATATACGGGGGTGTAGTTACAATGATGATATACGGGGGTGTAGTTATAATGATGATATACGGAGGTGTAGTTATAATGATGATATACGGGGGGTGTAGTTATAATGATGATATACGGGGGGTGTAGTTATAATGATGATATACAGGGGTGTAGTTATAATGATGATATACGGGGGGTGTAGTTATAATGATGATATACGGGGGGTCCAGTTATAATGATGATTTACGGGGGATAGTTATAATGATGATATACGGGGGGTGTAGTTATAATGATGATATACGGGGGTGTAGTTATAATGATGATATACGGGTGTGTAGTTATAATGATGTTATACAGGGGTGTAGTTATAATGATGATATACGGGGGTGTAGTTATAATGATGATATACGTGGGGTGTAGTTATAATGATGATATACGGGGGGTGTAGTTATAATGATGATATACGGGGGTGTAGTTATAATGATGATATACGGGGGGTGTAGTTATAATGATGATATACAGAGGTGTAGTTATAATGATGATATACGGGGGTGTAGTTATCATGATGATATACAGGGGTGTAGTTATAATGATGATATACGGGGTGTAGTTATAATGATGATATACAGGGGGTGTAGTTATAATGATGATATACGGGGGTGTAGTTATAATGATGATACACAGGGGTGTAGTTATAATGATGATATACGGGGGGTGCAGTTATAATGATGATATACGGGGATTGTAGTTATAATGATGATATACGGGGGGTGTAGTTATAATGATGATATACGGGTGTGTAGTTAAAATGATGATATACAGGGGTGTAGTTATAATGATGATATACGGGGGGTGTAGTTATAATGATGATATACGGGGGGTGTATTTAAAATGATGATATACGGGGGGTCTAGTTATAGTGATGATATACGGGGGTGTAGTTATAATGATGATATACGGGGGGTGTAGTTGTAATGATGATATACGGGGGTGTAGTTATAATGATGATACACGGAGGTGTAGTTATAATGATGATATACGAGGGTGTAGTTATAATGATGATATACGGGGGTGTAGTTATAATGATGATATACGGGGGTGTAGTTATAATGATGATATACGGGGGGGTGTAGTTATAATGATGATATACGGGGGTGTAGTTGTAATGATGATATACGGGGGTGTAGTTATAATAATGATATACGGGGGTGTAGTTATAATGATGATATACGGGGGGTGTAGTTATAATGATGATATACGGGGGTGTAGTTATAATGATGATGTACGGGGGTGTAGTTATAATGATGATATATGGGGGGTGTAGTTATAATGATGATATACGGGGGTGTAGTTATAATGATGATATACGGGGGGTGTAGTTATAATGATGATATACGGGGGTGTAGTTATAATGATGATATACGGGGGTGTTGTTATAATGATGATATACGGGGGTGTAGTTATAATGATGATATACGGGGGGTGTAGTTATAATGATGATATGCGGGGGGTGTAGTTATAATGATGATATACGGGGGTGTAGTTATAATGATGATATACGGGGGTGTAGATATAATGATGATATACGGGGGGTGTAGTTATAATGATGATATACGGGGGTGTAGTTATAATGATGATATACGGGGGTGTAGTTATAATGATGATATACGGGGGTGTAGTTATAATGATGATATAGGGGGGTGTAGTTATAATGATGATATACGGGGGGTGTAGTTACAATGATGATATACGGGGGTGTAGTTATAATGATGATATACGGGGGTGTAGTTATAATGATGATATACGGGGGGTGTAGTTATAATGATGATATACGGGGGTGTAGTTATAATGATGATATACGGGGGTGTAGTTATAATGATGATATACGGGGGTGTAGTTATAATGATGATATACGGGGGTGTTGTTATAATGATGATATACGGGGGTGAAGTTATAATGATGATATACGGGGGGTGTAGTTATAATGATGATATACGGGGGGTGTAGTTATAATGATGATATACGGGGGTGTATTTATAATGATGATATACAGGGGTGTAGTTACAATGATGATATACGGGGGGTGTAGTTATAATGATGATATACGGGGCTGTGGTTATAATGATGATATACGGGGGTGTAGTTATAATGATGATATACGGGGGTGTAGTTATAATGATGATAATAGGGGGTTGTAGTTATAATGATGATATACGGGGGGTGTAGTTATAATGATGATATACGGGGGTGTAGTTATAATGATGATATACGGGGGTGTAGTTATATTGATGATATACGGGGGTGTAGTTATAATGATGATATACGGGGGGTGTAGTTATAATGATGATATACGGGGGGTGTAGTTATAATGATGATATACGGGGGTGTAGTTATAATGATGATATACGGGGGTGTAGTTATGATGATGATATACGGGGGGTGTAGTTATAATGATGATATACGGTGGTGTAGTTATAATGATGATATACGGGGGGTGTAGTTATAATGATGATAAACGGGGGTGTAGTTAAAATGATGATATACGGGGGTGTAGTTATAATGATGATATACGGGGGTGTAGTTATAATGATGATATACGGGGGTGTAGTTATAATGATGATATTGGGGGTGTAGTTATAATGATGATACACGGGGGTGTAGTTATAATGATGATATACGGGGGGTGCAGTTATAATGATGATATACGGGGATTGTAGTTATAATGATGATATACGGGGGGTGTAGTTATAATGATGATATACGGGTGTGTAGTTAAAATGATGATATACGGGGGTGTAGTTATAATGATGATATACGGGGGGTGTAGTTATAATGATGATATACGGGGGGTGTATTTAAAATGATGATATACGGGGGGTCTAGTTATAGTGATGATATACGGGGGTGTAGTTATAATGATGATATACGGGGGGTGTAGTTATAATGATGATATACGGGGGTGTAGTTATAATGATGATACACGGAGGTGTAGTTATAATGATGATATACGAGGGTTTAGTTATAATGATGATATACGGGGGTGTAGTTATAATGATGATATACGGAGGTGTAGTTATAATGATGATATACGGGGGGTGTAGTTATAATGATGATATACGGGGGGTGTAGTTATAATGATGATATACGGGGGGTGCAGTTATAATGATGATATACGGGGGTGTAGTTATAATGATGATATACGGGGGTGTAGTTATAATGATGATATACGGTGGGTGTAGTTATAATGATGATATACGGGGGTGTAGTTGTAATGATGATATACGGGCGTGTAGTTATAATAATGATATACGGGGGTGTAGTTATAATGATGATATACGGGGGGTGTAGTTATAATGATGATATACGGGGGTGTAGTTATAATGATGATATACGGGGGGTGTACTTATAATGATGATATACGGGGGGTGTAGTTACAATGATGATATACGGGGGTGTAGTTACAATGATGATATACGGGGGTGTAGTTATAATGATGATATACGGGGGTGTAATTATAATGATGATATACGGGCATTGTAGTTATAATGATGATATACAGGGGTGTAGTTATAATGTTGATATACGGGGGTGTAGTTATAATGATGATATACAGGGGTGTAGTTATAATGATGATATACGGGGTGTAGTTATAATGATGATATACGGGGGGTGTAGTTATAATGATGATGTACGGGGGTGTAGTTATAATGATGATATTCGGGGGTGTAGTTATAATGATGATATACGGGGGGTGTAGTTATAATGATGATATACGGGGGTTTAGTTATAATGATGATATACGGGGGTGTAATTATAATGATGATATACAGGGGCGTAGTTATAATGATGATATACGGGGGTGTAGTTATAATGATGATATACGCGGGTGTAGTTATAATGATGATATACGGGGGGTGTAGTTATAATGATGACAAACGGGGGGTGTAGTTATAATGATGATATACGGGGGTGTAGTTATAATGATGATATACGGGGGGTGTAGTTATAATGATGATATACGGGGGTGTAGTTATAATGATGATATACGGGGGGTGTAGTTATAATGATGATATACGGGGGTGTAGTTACAATGATGATATACGGGGGTGTAGTTATAATGATGATATACGGGGGGAGTAGTTATAATGATGATATACGGGGGTGTAATTATAATGATGATATACGGGGGGTTTAGTTATAATGATGATATACGGGGGTCTAGTTATAATGATGATATACGGGGGTGTAGTTATAATGATGATATACGGGGGTGTAGTTATAATCATGATATACGGGGATGTAGTTATAATGATGATATACGGGGGTGTAGTTATAATGATGAAATACGGGGTGTGTATTTATAATGATGATATACGGGGGTGTAGTTAAAATGATGATATACGGGGTGTAGTTGCAATGATGATATACGGGGGGTGTAGTTATAATGATGATATACGGGGGTGTAGTTATAATGATGGTATACGGGGGTGTAGTTATAATGATGATATACGGGGGGTGCAGTTATAATGATGATATACGGGGGGTGTAGTTATAATGATGATATACGGGGCTGTAGTTATAATGATGATATACGGGGGTGTAGTTATAATGATGATATACGGGGGGTGTAGATATAATGATGATATACGGTGGTTTAGTTATAATGATGATATAAGAGGGGTGTAGTTATAATGATGATATACGGGGGTGAAGTTATAATGATGATATACGGGGGGTGTAGTTATAATGATGATATACGGGGGTATAGTGATAATGATGATATACGGGTGTGTAGTTATAATGATGATATACAGGGGTGTTGTTATAATGATGATATACGGGGGTGTAGTTATAATGATGATATACGGGCGGTGTAGTTATAATGATGATATACGGGGGGTGTAGTTATAATGATGATATACGGGGGTGTAGTTATAATGATGATATACGGGGATTGTAGTTATAATGATGATATACAGGGGTGTAGTTATAATGTTGATATACGGGGGTGTAGTTATAATGATGATATACAGGGGTGTAGTTATAGTGATGATGTACGGGGTGTAGTTATAATGATGATATACGGGGGGTGTAGTTATAATGATGATGTACGGGGGTGTAGTTATAATGATGATATTCGGGGGTGTTGTTATAATGATGATATACGGGGGTGTAGTTATAATGATGATATACGGGGGGTGTAGTTATAATCATGATATACGGGGGTTTAGTTATAATGATGATATACGGGGGTGTAATTATAATGATGATATACGGGGGTGTAGTTATAATGATGATATACGGGGGTGTAGTTATAATGATGATATACGCGGGTGTAGTTATAATGATGATATACGGGGGGTGTAGTTATAATGATGATATACGGGGGGTGTAGTTATAATGATGATATACGGGGGTGTAGTTATAATGATGATATACGGGGGGTGTAGTTATAATGATGATATACGGGGGAGTAGTTATAATGATGATATACGGGGGGTGTAGTTATAATGATGATATACGGGGGTGTAGTTATAATGATGATATACGGGGTGTAGTTATAATGGTGATATACGGGGGGTGTAGTTATAATGATGATATACGGGGGGTGTAGTTATAATGATGATATACGGGGGTGTAGTTATAATGATGATATACGGGGGTGTAGTTATAATGATGATATACGGGTGTGTAGTTATAATGATGATAATAGGGGGTTGTAGTTATAATGATGATATACGGGGGGTGTAGTTATAATGATGATATACGGGGGTGTAGTTATAATGATGATATACGGGGGTGTAGTTATATTGATGATATACGGGGGTGTAGTTATAATGATGATATACGGGGGGTGTAGTTGTAATGATGATATACGGGGGTGTAGTTATAATGATGATACACGGAGGTGTAGTTATAATGATGATATACGAGGGTGTAGTTATAATGATGATATACGGGGGTGTAGTTATAATGATGATATACGGAGGTGTGGTTATAATGATGATATACGGGGGGTGTAGTTATAATTATGATATACGGGGGGTGTAGTTATAATGATGATATAGGGGGGTGCAGTTATAATGATGATATACGGGGGTGTAGTTATAATGATGATATACGGGGGTGTAGTTATAATGATGATATACGGGGGGGTGTAGTTATAATGATGATATACGGGGGTGTAGTTGTAATGATGATATACGGGGGTGTAGTTATAATAATGATATACGGGGGTGTAGTTATAATGATGATATACGGGGGCTGTAGTTATAATGATGATATACGGGGGTGTAGTTATAATGATGATATACGGGGGTGTAGTTATAATGATGATATATGGGGGGTGTAGTTATAATGATGATATACGGGGGTGTAGTTATAATGATGATATACGGGGGGTGTAGTTATAATGATGATATACGGGGGTGTAGTTATAATGATGATATACGGGGGTGTTGTTATAATGATGATATAGGGGGCTGTAGTTATAATGATGATATACGGGGGGTGTAGTTATAATGATGATATGCGGGGGGTGTAGTTTTAATGATGATATACGGGGGTGTAGTTATAATGATGATATACGGGGGTGTAGATATAATGATGATATACGGGGGGTGTAGTTATAATGATGATATACGGGGGTGTAGTTATAATGATGATATACGGGGGTGTAGTTATAATGATGATATACGGGGGTGTAGTTATAATGATGATATACGGGGGGTGTAGTTATAATGATGATATACGGGGGGTGTAGTTACAATGATGATATACGGGGGTGTAGTTACAATGATGATATACGTGGGTGTAGTTATAATGATGATATACGGGGGTGTAGTTATAATGATGATATACGGGGGGTGTAGTTATAATGATGATATACGGGGGTGTAGTTATAATGATGATATACGGGGGTGTAGTTATAATGATGATATACGGGGGTGTAGTTATAATGATGATATACGGGGGTGTAGTTATAATGATGATATACGGGGGTGTTGTTATAATGATGATATACGGGGGTGAAGTTATAATGATGATATACGGGGGGTGTAGTTATAATGATGATATACGGGGGGTGTAGTTATAATGATGATATACGGGGGTGTATTTATAATGATGATATACAGGGGTGTAGTTACAATGATGATATACGGGGGGTGTAGTTATAATGATGATATACGGGGCTGTAGTTATAATGATGATATACGGGGGTGTAGTTATAATGATGATATACGGGGGTGTAGTTATAATGATGATAATAGGGGGTTGTAGTTATAATGATGATATACGGGGGGTGTAGTTATAATGATGATATACGGGGGTGTAGTTATAATGATGATATACGGGGGTGTAGTTATATTGATGATATACGGGGGTGTAGTTATAATGATGATATACGGGGGGTGTAGTTATAATGATGATATACGGGGGGTGTAGTTATAATGATGATATACGGGGGTGTAGTTATAATGATGATATACGGGGGTGTAGTTATGATGATGATATACGGGGGGTGTAGTTATAATGATGATATACGGTGGTGTAGTTATAATGATGATATACGGGGGGTGTAGTTATAATGATGATAAACGGGGGTGTAGTTATAATGATGATATACGGGGGTGTAGTTATAATGATGATATACGGGGGTGTAGTTATAATGATGATATACGGGGGTGTAGTTATAATGATGATATTGGGGGTGTAGTTATAATGATGATACACGGGGGTGTAGTTATAATGATGATATACGGGGGGTGCAGTTATAATGATGATATACGGGGATTGTAGTTATAATGATGATATACGGGGGGTGTAGTTATAATGATGATATACGGGTGTGTAGTTAAAATGATGATATACGGGGGTGTAGTTATAATGATGATATACGGGGGGTGTAGTTATAATGATGATATACGGGGGGTGTATTTAAAATGATGATATACGGGGGGTCTAGTTATAGTGATGATATACGGGGGTGTAGTTATAATGATGATATACGGGGGGTGTAGTTATAATGATGATATACGGGGGTGTAGTTATAATGATGATACACGGAGGTGTAGTTATAATGATGATATACGAGGGTTTAGTTATAATGATGATATACGGGGGTGTAGTTATAATGATGATATACGGAGGTGTAGTTATAATGATGATATACGGGGGGTGTAGTTATAATGATGATATACGGGGGGTGTAGTTATAATGATGATATACGGGGGGTGCAGTTATAATGATGATATACGGGGGTGTAGTTATAATGATGATATACGGGGGTGTAGTTATAATGATGATATACGGGGGGTGTAGTTATAATGATGATATACGGGGGTGTAGTTGTAATGATGATATACGGGGGTGTAGTTATAATAATGATATACGGGGGTGTAGTTATAATGATGATATACGGGGGGTGTAGTTATAATGATGATATACGGGGGTGTAGTTATAATGATGATATACGGGGGGTGTAGTTATAATGATGATATACGGGGGGTGTAGTTACAATGATGATATACGGGGGTGTAGTTACAATGATGATATACGGGGGTGTAGTTATAATGATGATATACGGGGGTGTAATTATAATGATGATATACGGGCATTGTAGTTATAATGATGATATACAGGGGTGTAGTTATAATGTTGATATACGGGGGTGTAGTTATAATGATGATATACAGGGGTGTAGTTATAATGATGATATACGGGGTGTAGTTATAATGATGATATACGGGGGGTGTAGTTATAATGATGATGTACGGGGGTGTAGTTATAATGATGATATTCGGGGGTGTAGTTATAATGATGATATACGGGGGGTGTAGTTATAATGATGATATACGGGGGTTTAGTTATAATGATGATATACGGGGGTGTAATTATAATGATGATATACAGGGGTGTAGTTATAATGATGATATACGGGGGTGTAGTTATAATGATGATATACGCGGGTGTAGTTATAATGATGATATACGGGGGGTGTAGTTATAATGATGACAAACGGGGGGTGTAGTTATAATGATGATATACGGGGGTGTAGTTATAATGATGATATACGGGGGGTGTAGTTATAATGATGATATACGGGGGTGTAGTTATAATGATGATATACGGGGGGTGTAGTTATAATGATGATATACGGGGGTGTAGTTACAATGATGATATACGGGGGTGTAGTTATAATGATGATATACGGGGGGAGTAGTTATAATGATGATATACGGGGGTGTAATTATAATGATGATATACGGGGGGTTTAGTTATAATGATGATATACGGGGGTCTAGTTATAATGATGATATACGGGGGTGTAGTTATAATGATGATATACGGGGGTGTAGTTATAATCATGATATACGGGGGGGTAGTTATAATGATGATATACGGGGGTGTAGTTATAATGATGAAATACGGGGTGTGTATTTATAATGATGATATACGGGGGTGTAGTTAAAATGATGATATACGGGGTGTAGTTGCAATGATGATATACGGGGGGTGTAGTTATAATGATGATATACGGGGGTGTAGTTATAATGATGGTATACGGGGGTGTAGTTATAATGATGATATACGGGGGGTGCAGTTATAATGATGATATACGGGGGGTGTAGTTATAATGATGAGATACGGGGCTGTAGTTATAATGATGATATACGGGGGTGTAGTTATAATGATGATATACGGGGGGTGTAGATATAATGATGATATACGGTGGTTTAGTTATAATGATGATATAAGAGGGGTGCAGTTATAATGATGATATACGGGGGTGAAGTTATAATAATGATATACGGGGGGTGTAGTTATAATGATGATATACGGGGGTATAGTGATAATGATGATATACGGGTGTGTAGTTATAATGATGATATACAGGGGTGTTGTTATAATGATGATATACGGGGGTGTAGTTATAATGATGATATACGGGCGGTGTAGTTATAATGATGATATACGGGGGGTGTAGTTATAATGATGATATACGGGGGTGTAGTTATAATGATGATATACGGGGATTGTAGTTATAATGATGATATACAGGGGTGTAGATATAATGTTGATATACGGGGGTGTAGTTATAATGATGATATACAGGGGTGTAGTTATAGTGATGATATACGGGGTGTAGTTATAATGATGATATACGGGGGGTGTAGTTATAATGATGATGTACGGGGGTGTAGTTATAATGATGATATTCGGGGGTGTTGTTATAATGATGATATACGGGGGTGTAGTTATAATGATGATATACGGGGGGTGTAGTTATAATCATGATATACGGGGGTTTAGTTATAATGATGATATACGGGGGTGTAATTATAATGATGATATACGGGGGTGTAGTTATAATGATGATATACGGGGGTGTAGTTATAATGATGATATACGCGGGTGTAGTTATAATGATGATATACGGGGGGTGTAGTTATAATGATGATATACGGGGGGTGTAGTTATAATGATGATATACGGGGGTGTAGTTATAATGATGATATACGGGGGGTGTAGTTATAATGATGATATACGGGGGAGTAGTTATAATGATGATATACGGGGGGTGTAGTTATAATGATGATATACGGGGGTGTAGTTATAATGATGATATACGGGGTGTAGTTATAATGGTGATATACGGGGGGTGTAGTTATAATGATGATATACGGGGGGTGTAGTTATAATGATGATATACGGGGGTGTAGTTATAATGATGATATACGGGGGGGGAGTTATAATGATGATATACGGGTGTGTAGTTATAATGATGATAATAGGGGGTTGTAGTTATAATGATGATATACGGGGGGTGTAGTTATAATGATGATATACGGGGGTGTAGTTATAATGATGATATACGGGGGTGTAGTTATATTGATGATATACGGGGGTGTGGTTATAATGATGATATACGGGGGGTGTAGTTATAATGATGATATACGGGGGGTGTAGTTATAATGATGATATACGGGGGTGTAGTTATAATGATGATATACGGGGGTGTAGTTATAATGATGATATACGGG
The DNA here is from genome assembly GCA_026770705.1 of Isurus oxyrinchus. Taxonomy (NCBI): domain Eukaryota; kingdom Metazoa; phylum Chordata; class Chondrichthyes; order Lamniformes; family Lamnidae; genus Isurus; species Isurus oxyrinchus. Next base: position 331,230 of record JANJGN010000201.1, read on the forward strand.
GGGTGTAGTTATAATGATGATATACGGGGGTGTAGTTATAATGATGATATACGGGGGGTGTAGTTATAATGATGATACACGGGGGTGTAGTTATAATGATGATATACGGGGTGTAGTTATAATGATGCTATACGGGGGTGTAGTTATAATGATGATATACGGGGGTGTAGTTATAATGATGATATAAGGGGGTGTAGTTATAATGATGATATACGGGGGTGTAGTTATAATGATGATACACGGGGGTGTAGTTATAATGATGATATATTGGGGGGTGCAGTTGTAATGATGATATACGGGGGTGTAGTTATAATGATGATACACGGAGGTGTAGTTATAATGATGATATACGAGGGTGTAGTTATAATGATGATATACGGGGGTGTAGTTATAATGATGATATACGGAGGTGTGGTTATAATGATGATATACGGGGGGTGTAGTTATAATTATGATATACGGGGGGTGTAGTTATAATGATGATATAGGGGGGTGCAGTTATAATGATGATATACGGGGGTGTAGTTATAATGATGATATACGGGGGTGTAGTTATAATGATGATATACGGGGGGGTGTAGTTATAATGATGATATACGGGGGTGTAGTTGTAATGATGATATACGGGGGTGTAGTTATAATAATGCTATACGGGGGTGTAGTTATAATGATGATATACGGGGGGTGTAGTTATAATGATGATATACGGGGGTGTAGTTATAATGATGATATACGGGGGTGTAGTTATAATGATGATATATGGGGCGTGTAGTTATAATGATGATATACGGGGGTGTAGTTATAATGATGATATACGGGGGGTGTAGTTATAATGATGACATACGGGGGTGTAGTTATAATGATGATATACGGGGGTGTTGTTATAATGATGATATACGGGGGTGTAGTTATAATGATGATATACGGGGGGTGTAGTTATAATGATGATATGCGGGGGGTGTAGTTATAATGATGATATACGGGGGTGTAGTTATAATGATGATATACGGGGGTGTAGATATAATGATGATATACGGGGGGTGTAGTTATAATGATGATATACGGGGGTGTAGTTATAATGATGATATACGGGGGTGTAGTTATAATGATGATATACGGGGGTGTAGTTATAATGATGATATACGGGGGGTGTAGTTATAATGATGATATACGGGGGGTGTAGTTACAATGATGATATACGGGGGTGTAGTTACAATGATGATATACGTGGGTGTAGTTATAATGATGATATACGGGGGTGTAGTTATAATGATGATATACGGGGGGTGTAGTTATAATGATGATATACGGGGGTGTAGTTATAATGATGATATACGGGGGTGTAGTTATAATGATGATATACGGGGGTGTAGTTATAATGATGATATACGGGGGTGTAGTTATAATGATGATATACGGGGGTGTTGTTATAATGATGATATACGGGGGTGAAGTTATAATGATGATATACGGGGGGTGTAGTTATAATGATGATATACGGGGGGTGTAGTTATAATGATGATATACGGGGGTGTATTTATAATGATGATATACAGGGGTGTAGTTACAATGATGATATACGGGGGGTGTAGTTATAATGATGATATACGGGGCTGTAGTTTTAATGATGATATACGGGGGTGTAGTTATAATGATGATATACGGGGGTGTAGTTATAATGATGATAATAGGGGGTTGTAGTTATAATGATGATATACGGGGGGTGTAGTTATAATGATGATATACGGGGGTGTAGTTATAATGATGATATACGGGGGTGTAGTTATATTGATGATATACGGGGTTGTAGTTATAATGATGATATACGGGGGGTGTAGTTATAATGATGATATACGGGGGGTGTAGTTATAATGATGATATACGGGGGTGTAGTTATAATGATGATATACGGGGGTGTAGTTATGATGATGATATACGGGGGGTGTAGTTATAATGATGATATACGGTGGTGTAGTTATAATGATGATATACGGGGGGTGTAGTTATAATGATGATAAACGGGGGTGTAGTTATAATGATGATATACGGGGGTGTAGTTATAATGATGATATACGGGGGTGTAGTTATAATGATGATATACGGGGGTGTAGTTATAATGATGATATTGGGGGTGCAGTTATAATGATGATACACGGGGGTGTAGTTATAATGATGATATACGGGGGGTGCAGTTATAATGATGATATACGGGGATTGTAGTTATAATGATGATATACGGGGGGTGTAGTTATAATGATGATATACGGGTGTGTAGATAAAATGATGATATACGGGGGTGTAGTTATAATGATGATATACGGGGGGGTGTAGTTATAATGATGATATACGGGGGGTGTATTTAAAATGATGATATACGGGGGGTCTAGTTATAGTGATGATATACGGGGGTGTAGTTACAATGATGATATACGGGGTGTGTAGTTATAATGATGATATACGGGGGTGTAGTTATAATGATGATACACGGAGGTGTAGTTATAATGATGATATACGAGGGTTTAGTTATAATGATGATATACGGGGGTGTAGTTATAATGATGATATACGGAGGTGTAGTTATAATGATGATATACGGGGGGTGTAGTTATAATGATGATATACGGGGGGTGTAGTTATAATGATGATATACGGGGGGTGCAGTTATAATGATGATATACGGGGGTGTAGTTATAATGATGATATACGGGGGTGTAGTTATAATGATGATATACGGGGGGTGTAGTTATAATGATGATATACGGGGGTGTAGTTGTAATGATGATATACGGGGGTGTAGTTATAATAATGATATACGGGGGTGTAGTTATAATGATGATATACGGGGGGTGTAGTTATAATGATGATATACGGGGGTGTAGTTATAATGATGATATACGGGGGGTGTAGTTATAATGATGATATACGGGGGTGTAGTTATAATGATGATATACGGGGTGTAGTTATAATGGTGATATACGGGGGGTGTAGTTATAATGATGATATACGGGGGGTGTAGTTATAATGATGATATACGGGGGTGTAGTTATAATGATGATATACGGGGGTGTAGTTATAATGATGATATACGGGTGTGTAGTTATAATGATGATAATAGGGGGTTGTAGTTATAATGATGATATACGGGGGGTGTAGTTATAATGATGATATACGGGGGTGTAGTTATAATGATGATATACGGGGGTGTAGTTATATTGATGATATACGGGGGTGTAGTTATAATGATGATATACGGGGGGTGTAGTTATAATGATGATATACGGGGGGTGTAGTTATAATGATGATATACGGGGGTGTAGTTATAATGATGATATACGGGGGTGTAGTTATAATGATGATATACGGGGGGTGTAGTTATAATGATGATATACGGGGGTGTAGTTATAATGATGATATACGGGGGGTGTAGTTATAATGATGATACACGGGGGTGTAGTTATAATGATGATATACGGGGTGTAGTTATAATGATGCTATACGGGGGTGTAGTTATAATGATGATATACGGGGGTGTAGTTATAATGATGATATAAGGGGGTGTAGTTATAATGATGATATACGGGGGTGTAGTTATAATGATGATACACGGGGGTGTAGTTCTAATGATGATATACGGGGGGTGCAGTTATAATGATGATATACGGGGATTGTAGTTATAATGATGATATACGGGGGGTGTAGTTATAATGATGATATACGGGTGTGTCGTTAAAATGATGATATACGGGGGTGTTGTTATAATGATGATATACGGGGGGTGTAGTTTTAATGATGATATACGGGGGGTGTATTTAAAATGATGATATACGGGGGGTCTAGTTATAGTGATGATATACGGGGGTGTAGTTATAATGATGATATACGGGGGGTGTAGTTATAATGATGATATACGCGGGTGTAGTTATAATGATGATATACGGGGGGGTGTAGTTATAATGATGATATACGGGGGGTGTAGTTATAATGATGATATACGGGGGTGTAGTTATAATGATGATATACGGGGGGTGTAGTTATAATGATGATATACGGGGGAGTAGTTATAATGATGATATACGGGGGGTGTAGTTATAATGATGATATACGGGGGTGTAGTTATAATGATGATATACGGGGTGTAGTTATAATGGTGATATACGGGGGGTGTAGTTATAATGATGATATACGGGGGGTGTAGTTATAATGATGATATACGGGGGTGTAGTTATAATGATGATATACGGGGGTGTAGTTATAATGATGATATACGGGTGTGTAGTTATAATGATGATAATAGGGGGTTGTAGTTATAATGATGATATACGGGGGGTGTAGTTATAATGATGATATACGGGGGTGTAGTTATAATGATGATATACGGGGGTGTAGTTATATTGATGATATACGGGGGTGTAGTTATAATGATGATATACGGGGGGTGTAGTTATAATGATGATATACGGGGGGTGTAGTTATAATGATGATATACGGGGGTGTAGTTATAATGATGATATACGGGGGTGTAGTTATAATGATGATATACGGGGGGTGTAGTTATAATGATGATATACGGGGGTGTAGTTATAATGATGATATACGGGGGGTGTAGTTATAATGATGATACACGGGGGTGTAGTTATAATGATGATATACGGGGTGTAGTTATAATGATGCTATACGGGGGTGTAGTTATAATGATGATATACGGGGGTGTAGTTATAATGATGATATAAGGGGGTGTAGTTATAATGATGATATACGGGGGTGTAGTTATAATGATGATACACGGGGGTGTAGTTATAATGATGATATACGGGGGGTGCAGTTATAATGATGATATACGGGGATTGTAGTTATAATGATGATATACGGGGGGTGTAGTTATAATGATGATATACGGGTGTGTCGTTAAAATGATGATATACGGGGGTGTTGTTATAATGATGATATACGGGGGGTGTAGTTTTAATGATGATATACGGGGGGTGTATTTAAAATGATGATATACGGGGGGTCTAGTTATAGTGATGATATACGGGGGTGTAGTTATAATGATGATATACGGGGGGTGTAGTTATAATGATGATATACGGGGGTGTAGTTATAATGATGATACACGGAGGTGTAGTTATAATGATGATATACGAGGGTTTAGTTATAATGATGATATACGGGGGTGTAGTTATAATGATGATATACGGAGGTGTAGTTATAATGATGATATACGGGGGGTGTAGTTATAATGATGATATACGGGGGGTGTAGTTATAATGATGATATACGGGGGGTGCAGTTATAATGATGATATTCGGGGGTGTAGTTATAATGATGATATACGGGGGTGTAGTTATAATGATGATATACGGGGGGTGTAGTTATAATGATGATATACGGGGGTGTAGTTGTAATGATGATATACGGGGGTGTAGTTATAATGATGATATACGGGGGTGTAGTTATAATGATGATATACGGGGGGTGTAGTTATAATGATGATATACGGGGGTGTAGTTATAATGATGATATACGGGGGTGTAGTTATAATGATGATATATGGGGGGTGTAGTTATAATGATGATATACGGGGGTGTAGTTATAATGATGATATACGGGGGGTGTAGTTATAATGATGATATACGGGGGTGTAGTTATAATGATGATATACGGGGGTGTTGTTATAATGATGATATACGGGGGTGTAGTTATAATGATGATATACGGGGGGTGTAGTTATAATGATGATATGCGGGGGGTGTAGTTATAATGATGATATACGGGGGTGTAGTTATAATGATGATATACGGGGGTGTAGTTATAATGATGATATACGGGGGTGTAGTTATAATGATGATATACGGGGGTGTAGTTATAATGATGATATACGGGGGTGTAGTTATAATGATGATATACGGGGGGTGTAGTTATAATGATGATATACGGGGGGTGTAGTTACAATGATGATATACGGGGGTGTAGTTACAATGATGATATACGGGGGTGTAGTTATAATGATGATATACGGAGGTGTAGTTATAATGATGATATACGGGGGGTGTAGTTATAATGATGATATACGGGGGGTGTAGTTATAATGATGATATACAGGGGTGTAGTTATAATGATGATATACGGGGGGTGTAGTTATAATGATGATATACGGGGGGTCCAGTTATAATGATGATTTACGGGGGATAGTTATAATGATGATATACGGGGGGTGTAGTTATAATGATGATATACGGGGGTGTAGTTATAATGATGATATACGGGTGTGTAGTTATAATGATGTTATACGGGGGTGTAGTTATAATGATGATATACGGGGGTGTAGTTATAATGATGATATACGTGGGGTGTAGTTATAATGATGATATACGGGGGGTGTAGTTATAATGATGATATACGGGGGTGTAGTTATAATGATGATATACGGGGGGTGTAGTTATAATGATGATATACAGAGGTGTAGTTATAATGATGATATACGGGGGTGTAGTTATCATGATGATATACAGGGGTGTAGTTATAATGATGATATACGGGGTGTAGTTATAATGATGATATACAGGGGGTGTAGTTATAATGATGATATACGGGGGTGTAGTTATAATGATGATACACGGGGGTGTAGTTATAATGATGATATACGGGGGGTGCAGTTATAATGATGATATACGGGGATTGTAGTTATAATGATGATATACGGGGGGTGTAGTTATAATGATGATATACGGGTGTGTAGTTAAAATGATGATATACAGGGGTGTAGTTATAATGATGATATACGGGGGGTGTAGTTATAATGATGATATACGGGGGGTGTATTTAAAATGATGATATACGGGGGGTCTAGTTATAGTGATGATATACGGGGGTGTAGTTATAATGATGATATACGGGGGGTGTAGTTGTAATGATGATATACGGGGGTGTAGTTATAATGATGATACACGGAGGTGTAGTTATAATGATGATATACGAGGGTGTAGTTATAATGATGATATACGGGGGTGTAGTTATAATGATGATATACGGAGGTGTGGTTATAATGATGATATACGGGGGGTGTAGTTATAATTATGATATACGGGGGGTGTAGTTATAATGATGATATAGGGGGGTGCAGTTATAATGATGATATATGGGGGTGTAGTTATAATGATGATATACGGGGGTGTAGTTATAATGATGATATACGGGGGGGTGTAGTTATAATGATGATATACGGGGGTGTAGTTGTAATGATGATATACGGGGGTGTAGTTATAATAATGATATACGGGGGTGTAGTTATAATGATGATATACGGGGGGTGTAGTTATAATGATGATATACGGGGGTGTAGTTATAATGATGATATATGGGGGGTGTAGTTATAATGATGATATACGGGGGTGTAGTTATAATGATGATATACGGGGGGTGTAGTTATAATGATGATATACGGGGGTGTAGTTATAATGATGATATACGGGGGTGTTGTTATAATGATGATATACGGGGGTGTAGTTATAATGATGATATACGGGGGGTGTAGTTATAATGATGATATGCGGGGGGTGTAGTTATAATGATGATATACGGGGGTGTAGTTATAATGATGATATACGGGGGTGTAGATATAATGATGATATACGGGGGGTGTAGTTATAATGATGATATACGGGGGTGTAGTTATAATGATGATGTACGGGGGTGTAGTTATAATGATGATATACGGGGGTGTAGTTATAATGATGATATACGGGGGGTGTAGTTATAATGATGATATACGGGGGGTGTAGTTACAATGATGATATACGGGGGTGTAGTTACAATGATGATATACGTGGGTGTAGTTATAATGATGATATACGGGGGTGTAGTTATAATGATGATATACGGGGGGTGTAGTTATAATGATGATATACGGGGGTGTAGTTATAATGATGATATACGGGGGTGTAGTTATAATGATGATATACGGGGGTGTAGTTATAATGATGATATACGGGGGTGTAGTTATAATGATGATATACGGGGGTGTTGTTATAATGATGATATACGGGGGTGAAGTTATAATGATGATATACGGGGGGTGTAGTTATAATGATGATATACGGGGGGTGTAGTTATAATGATGATATACGGGGGTGTATTTATAATGATGATATACAGGGGTGTAGTTACAATGATGATATACGGGGGGTGTAGTTATAATGATGATATACGGGGCTGTAGTTATAATGATGATATACGGGGGTGTAGTTATAATGATGATATACGGGGGTGTAGTTATAATGATGATAATAGGGGGTTGTAGTTATAATGATGATATACGGGGGGTGTAGTTATAATGATGATATACGGGGGTGTAGTTATAATGATGATATACGGGGGTGTAGTTATATTGATGATATACGGGGGTGTAGTTATAATGATGATATACGGGGGGTGTAGTTATAATGATGATATACGGGGGGTGTAGTTATAATGATGATATACGGGGGTGTAGTTATAATGATGATATACGGGGGTGTAGTTATGATGATGATATACGGGGGGTGTAGTTATAATGATGATATACGGTGGTGTAGTTATAATGATGATATACGGGGGGTGTAGTTATAATGATGATAAACGGGGGTGTAGTTATAATGATGATATACGGGGGTGTAGTTATAATGATGATATACGGGGGTGTAGTTATAATGATGATATACGGGGGTGTAGTTATAATGATGATATACGGGGGTGTAGTTATAATGATGATATTGGGGGTGTAGTTATAATGATGATACACGGGGGTGTAGTTATAATGATGATATACGGGGGGTGCAGTTATAATGATGATATACGGGGATTGTAGTTATAATGATGATATACGGGGGGTGTAGTTATAATGATGATATACGGGTGTGTAGTTAAAATGATGATATACGGGGGTGTAGTTATAATGATGATATACGGGGGGTGTAGTTATAATGATGATATACGGGGGGTGTATTTAAAATGATGATATACGGGGGGTCTAGTTATAGTGATGATATACGGGGGTGTAGTTATAATGATGATATACGGGGGGTGTAGTTATAATGATGATATACGGGGGTGTAGTTATAATGATGATACACGGAGGTGTAGTTATAATGATGATATACGAGGGTTTAGTTATAATGATGATATACGGGGGTGTAGTTATAATGATGATATACGGAGGTGTAGTTATAATGATGATATACGGGGGGTGTAGTTATAATGATGATATACGGGGGGTGTAGTTATAATGATGATATACGGGGGGTGCAGTTATAATGATGATATACGGGGGTGTAGTTATAATGATGATATACGGGGGTGTAGTTATAATGATGATATACGGGGGGTGTAGTTATAATGATGATATACGGGGGTGTAGTTGTAATGATGATATACGGGGGTGTAGTTATAATAATGATATACGGGGGTGTAGTTATAATGATGATATACGGGGGGTGTAGTTATAATGATGATATACGGGGGTGTAGTTATAATGATGATATACGGGGGGTGTAGTTATAATGATGATATACGGGGGGTGTAGTTACAATGATGATATACGGGGGTGTAGTTACAATGATGATATACGGGGGTGTAGTTATAATGATGATATACGGGGGTGTAGTTATAATGATGATATACGGGGGGTGTAGTTATAATGATGATATACGGGGGGTGTAGTTATAATGATGATATACAGGGGTGTAGTTATAATGATGATATACGGGGGGTGTAGTTATAATGATGATATACGGGGGTGTAGTTATAATGATGATATACGGGGGGTGTAGTTATAATGATGATATACGGGGGTGTAGATATAATGATGATATACGGGGGTGTAGTTATAATGATGATATACGGGGGTGTAGTTATAATGATGATATACGGGGGTGTAGTTATAATGATGATATACGCGGGAGTATTTATAATGATGATATACGGGGGTGTAGTTATAATGATGATATACGGGGGGTGTAGTTATAATGATGATATACGGGGTTTGTAGTTATAATGATGATATCCGGGGGGGTGTAGTTATAATGATGATATACGGGGGTGTAGTTATAATGATGATATACGGGGGTGTAGTTATAATGATGATATACGGGGGGTGTAGTTATAATGATGATATACGGGGGGTGTAGTTATAATGATGATATACGGGGGGTCCAGTTATAATGATGATAAACGGGGGTGTAGTTATAATGATGATATACGGGGGGTGAAGTTATAATGATGATATACGGGGGTGTAGTTATAATGATGATATACGGGTGTGTAGTTATAATGATGATATACGGGGGTGTAGTTATAATGATGATATACGGGGGTGTAGTTATAATGATGATATAATTGGGGTGTAGTTATAATGATGATATACGGGGGGTGTAGTTATAATGATGATATACGGGGGTGTAGTTATAATGATGATATACGGGGGGTGTAGTTATAATGATGATATACAGAGGTGTAGTTATAATGATGATATACGGGGGTCTAGTTATCATGATGATATACAGGGGTGTAGTTATAATGATGATATACGGGGTGTAGTTATAATGATGATATACGGGGGGTGCAGTTATAATGATGATATACGGGGATTGTAGTTATAATGATGATATACGGGGGGTGTAGTTATAATGATGATATACGGGTGTGTAGTTAAAATGATGATATACGGGGGTGTAGTTATAATGATGATATACGGGGGGTGTATTTAAAATGATGATATACGGGGGGTCTAGTTATAGTGATGATATACGGGGCTGTAGTTATAATGATGATATACGGGGGGTGTAGTTATAATGATGATATACGGGGGTGTAGTTATAATGATGATACACGGAGGTGTAGTTATAATGATGATATATGAGGGTGTAGTTATAATGATGATATACGGGGGTGTAGTTATAATGATGATATACGGAGGTGTGGTTATAATGATGATATACGGGGGGTCTAGTTATAGTGATGATATACGGGGGTGTAGTTATAATGATGATATACGGGGGTGTAGTTATAATGATGATAATAGGGGGTTGTAGTTATAATGATGATATACGGGGGGTGTAGTTATAATGATGATATACGGGGGTGTAGTTATAATGATGATATACGGGGGTGTAGTTATATTGATGATATACGGGGTTGTAGTTATAATGATGATATACGGGGGGTGTAGTTATAATGATGATATACGGGGGGTGTAGTTATAATGATGATATACGGGGGTGTAGTTATAATGATGATATACGGGGGTGTAGTTATGATGATGATATACGGGGGGTGTAGTTATAATGATGATATACGGTGGTGTAGTTATAATGATGATATACGGGGGGTGTAGTTATAATGATGATAAACGGGGGTGTAGTTATAATGATGATATACGGGGGTGTAGTTATAATGATGATATACGGGGGTGTAGTTATAATGATGATATACGGGGGTGTAGTTATAATGATGATATTGGGGGTGTAGTTATAATGATGATACACGGGGGTGTAGTTATAATGATGATATACGGGGGGTGCAGTTATAATGATGATATACGGGGATTGTAGTTATAATGATGATATACGGGGGGTGTAGTTATAATGATGATATACGGGTGTGTAGTTAAAATGATGATATACGGGGGTGTAGTTATAATGATGATATACGGGGGGTGTAGTTATAATGATGATATACGGGGGGTGTATTTAAAATGATGATATACGGGGGGTCTAGTTATAGTGATGATATACGGGGGTGTAGTTACAATGATGATATACGGGGGGTGTAGTTATAATGATGATATACGGGGGTGTAGTTATAATGATGATACACGGAGGTGTAGTTATAATGATGATATACGAGGGTTTAGTTATAATGATGATATACGGGGGTGTAGTTATAATGATGATATACGGAGGTGTAGTTATAATGATGATATACGGGGGGTGTAGTTATAATGATGATATACGGGGGGTGTAGTTATAATGATGATATACGGGGGGTGCAGTTATAATGATGATATACGGGGGTGTAGTTATAATGATGATATACGGGGGTGTAGTTATAATGATGATATACGGGGGGTGTAGTTATAATGATGATATACGGGGGTGTAGTTGTAATGATGATATACGGGGGTGTAGTTATAATAATGATATACGGGGGTGTAGTTATAATGATGATATACGGGGGGTGTAGTTATAATGATGATATACGGGGGTGTAGTTATAATGATGATATACGGGGGGTGTAGTTATAATGATGATATACGGGGGGTGTAGTTACAATGATGATATACGGGGGTGTAGTTACAATGATGATATACGGGGGTGTAGTTATAATGATGATATACGGGGGTGTAATTATAATGATGATATACGGGCATTGTAGTTATAATGATGATATACAGGGGTGTAGTTATAATGTTGATATACGGGGGTGTAGTTATAATGATGATATACAGGGGTGTAGTTATAATGATGATATACGGGGTGTAGTTATAATGATGATATACGGGGGGTGTAGTTATAATGATGATGTACGGGGGTGTAGTTATAATGATGATATTCGGGGGTGTAGTTATAATGATGATATACGGGGGGTGTAGTTATAATGATGATATACGGGGGTTTAGTAATAATGATGATATACGGGGGTGTAATTATAATGATGATATACAGGGGTGTAGTTATAATGATGATATACGGGGGTGTAGTTATAATGATGATATACGCGGGTGTAGTTATAATGATGATATACGGGGGGTGTAGTTATAATGATGACAAACGGGGGGTGTAGTTATAATGATGATATACGGGGGTGTAGTTATAATGATGATATACGGGGGGTGTAGTTATAATGATGATATACGGGGGTGTAGTTATAATGATGATATACGGGGGGTGTAGTTATAATGATGATATACGGGGGTGTAGTTACAATGATGATATACGGGGGTGTAGTTATAATGATGATATACGGGGGGAGTAGTTATAATGATGATATACGGGGGTGTAATTATAATGATGATATACGGGGGGTTTAGTTATAATGATGATATACGGGGGTCTAGTTATAATGATGATATACGGGGGTGTAGTTATAATGATGATATACGGGGGTGTAGTTATAATCATGATATACGGGGGGGTAGTTTTAATGATGATATACGGGGGTGTAGTTATAATGATGAAATACGGGGTGTGTATTTATAATGATGATATACGGGGGTGTAGTTAAAATGATGATATACGGGGTGTAGTTGCAATGATGATATACGGGGGGGTGTAGTTATAATGATGATATACGGGGGTGTAGTTATAATGATGGTATACGGGGGTGTAGTTATAATGATGATATACGGGGGGTGCAGTTATAATGATGATATACGGGGGGTGTAGTTATAATGATGATATACGGGGCTGTAGTTATAATGATGATATACGGGGGTGTAGTTATAATGATGATATACGGGGGGTGTAGATATAATGATGATATACGGTGGTTTAGTTATAATGATGATATAAGAGGGGTGTAGTTATAATGATGATATACGGGGGTGAAGTTATAATGATGATATACGGGGGGTGTAGTTATAATGATGATATACGGGGGTATAGTGATAATGATGATATACGGGTGTGTAGTTATAATGATGATATACAGGGGTGTTGTTATAATGATGATATACGGGGGTGTAGTTATAATGATGATATACGGGCGGTGTAGTTATAATGATGATATACGGGGGGTGTAGATATAATGATGATATACGGGGGTGTAGTTATAATGATGATATACGGGGATTGTAGTTATAATGATGATATACAGGGGTGTAGTTATAATGTTGATATACGGGGGTGTAGTTATAATGATGATATACAGGGGTGTAGTTATAGTGATGATATACGGGGTGTAGTTATAATGATGATATACGGGGGGTGTAGTTATAATGATGATGTACGGGGGTGTAGTTATAATGATGATATTCGGGGGTGTTGTTATAATGATGATATACGGGGGTGTAGTTATAATGATGATATACGGGGGGTGTAGTTATAATCATGATATACGGGGGTTTAGTTATAATGATGATATACGGGGGTGTAATTATAATGATGATATACGGGGGTGTAGTTATAATGATGATATACGGGGGTGTAGTTATAATGATGATATACGCGGGTGTAGTTATAATGATGATATACGGGGGGTGTAGTTATAATGATGATATACGGGGGGTGTAGTTATAATGATGATATACGGGGGTGTAGTTATAATGATGATATACGGGGGGTGTAGTTATAATGATGATATACGGGGGAGTAGTTATAATGATGATATACGGGGGGTGTAGTTATAATGATGATATACGGGGGTGTAGTTATAATGATGATATACGGGGTGTAGTTATAATGGTGATATACGGGGGGTGTAGTTATAATGATGATATACGGGGGGTGTAGTTATAATGATGATATACGGGGGTGTAGTTATAATGATGATATACGGGGGTGTAGTTATAATGATGATATACGGGTGTGTAGTTATAATGATGATAATAGGGGGTTGTAGTTATAATGATGATATACGGGGGGTGTAGTTATAATGATGATATACGGGGGTGTAGTTATAATGATGATATACGGGGGTGTAGTTATATTGATGATATACGGGGGTGTAGTTATAATGATGATATACGGGGGGTGTAGTTATAATGATGATATACGGGGGGTGTAGTTATAATGATGATATACGGGGGTGTAGTTATAATGATGATATACGGGGGTGTAGTTATAATGATGATATACGGGGGGTGTAGTTATAATGATGATATACGGGGGTGTAGTTATAATGATGATATACGGGGGGTGTAGTTATAATGATGATACACGGGGGTGTAGTTATAATGATGATATACGGGGTGTAGTTATAATGATGCTATACGGGGGTTTAGTTATAATGATGATATACGGGGGTGTAGTTATAATGATGATATAAGGGGGTGTAGTTATAATGATGATATACGGGGGTGTAGTTATAATGATGATACACGGGGGTGTAGTTCTAATGATGATATACGGGGGGTGCAGTTATAATGATGATATACGGGGATTGTAGTTATAATGATGATATACGGGGGGTGTAGTTATAATGATGATATACGGGTGTGTCGTTAAAATGATGATATACGGGGGTGTTGTTATAATGATGATATACGGGGGGTGTAGTTTTAATGATGATATACGGGGGGTGTATTTAAAATGATGATATACGGGGGGTCTAGTTATAGTGATGATATACGGGGGTGTAGTTATAATGATGATATACGGGGGGTGTAGTTATAATGATGATATACGCGGGTGTAGTTATAATGATGATATACGGGGGGTGTAGTTATAATGATGATATACGGGGGGTGTAGTTATAATGATGATATACGGGGGTGTAGTTATAATGATGATATACGGGGGGTGTAGTTATAATGATGATATACGGGGGAGTAGTTATAATGATGATATACGGGGGGTGTAGTTATAATGATGATATACGGGGGTGTAGTTATAATGATGATATACGGGGTGTAGTTATAATGGTGATATACGGGGGGTGTAGTTAAAATGATGATATACGGGGGGTGTAGTTATAATGATGATATACGGGGGTGTAGTTATAATGATGATATACGGGGGTGTAGTTATAATGATGATATACGGGTGTGTAGTTATAATGATGATAATAGGGGGTTGTAGTTATAATGATGATATACGGGGGGTGTAGTTATAATGATGATATACGGGGGTGTAGTTATAATGATGATATACGGGGGTGTAGTTATATTGATGATATACGGGGGTGTAGTTATAATGATGATATACGGGGGGTGTAGTTATAATGATGATATACGGGGGGTGTAGTTATAATGATGATATACGGGGGTGTAGTTATAATGATGATATACGGGGGTGTAGTTATAATGATGATATACGGGGGGTGTAGTTATAATGATGATATACGGGGGTGTAGTTATAATGATGATATACGGGGGGTGTAGTTATAATGATGATACACGGGGGTGTAGTTATAATGATGATATACGGGGTGTAGTTATAATGATGCTATACGGGGGTGTAGTTATAATGATGATATACGGGGGTGTAGTTATAATGATGATATAAGGGGGTGTAGTTATAATGATGATATACGGGGGTGTAGTTATAATGATGATACACGGGGGTGTAGTTATAATGATGATATACGGGGGGTGCAGTTATAATGATGATATACGGGGATTGTAGTTATAATGATGATATACGGGGGGTGTAGTTATAATGATGATATACGGGTGTGTCGTTAAAATGATGATATACGGGGGTGTTGTTATAATGATGATATACGGGGGGTGTAGTTTTAATGATGATATACGGGGGGTGTATTTAAAATGATGATATACGGGGGGTCTAGTTATAGTGATGATATACGGGGGTGTAGTTATAATGATGATATACGGGGGGTGTAGTTATAATGATGATATACGGGGGTGTAGTTATAATGATGATACACGGAGGTGTAGTTATAATGATGATATACGAGGGTTTAGTTATAATGATGATATACGGGGGTGTAGTTATAATGATGATATACGGAGGTGTAGTTATAATGATGATATACGGGGGGTGTAGTTATAATGATGATATACGGGGGGTGTAGTTATAATGATGATATACGGGGGGTGCAGTTATAATGATGATATACGGGGGTGTAGTTATAATGATGATATACGGGGGTGTAGTTATAATGATGATATACGGGGGGTGTAGTTATAATGATGATATACGGGGGTGTAGTTGTAATGATGATATACGGGGGTGTAGTTATAATAATGATATACGGGGGTGTAGTTATAATGATGATATACGGGGGGTGTAGTTATAATGATGATATACGGGGGTGTAGTTATAATGATGATATACGGGGGTGTAGTTATAATGATGATATATGGGGGGTGTAGTTATAATGATGATATACGGGGGTGTAGTTATAATGATGATATACGGGGGGTGTAGTTATAATGATGATATACGGGGGTGTAGTTATAATGATGATATACGGGGGTGTTGTTATAATGATGATATACGGGGGTGTAGTTATAATGATGATATACGGGGGGTGTAGTTATAATGATGATATGCGGGGGGTGTAGTTATAATGATGATATACGGGGGTGTAGTTATAATGATGATATACGGGGGTGTAGTTATAATGATGATATACGGGGGTGTAGTTATAATGATGATATACGGGGGTGTAGTTATAATGATGATATACGGGGGTGTAGTTATAATGATGATATACGGGGGGTGTAGTTATAATGATGATATACAGGGGGTGTAGTTACAATGATGATATACGGGGGTGTAGTTACAATGATGATATACGGGGGTGTAGTTATAATGATGATATACGGAGGTGTAGTTATAATGATGATATACGGGGGGTGTAGTTATAATGATGATATACGGGGGGTGTAGTTATAATGATGATATACAGGGGTGTAGTTATAATGATGATATACGGGGGGTGTAGTTATAATGATGATATACGGGGGGTCCAGTTATAATGATGATTTACGGGGGATAGTTATAATGATGATATACGGGGGGTGTAGTTATAATGATGATATACGGGGGTGTAGTTATAATGATGATATACGGGTGTGTAGTTATAATGATGTTATACGGGGGTGTAGTTATAATGATGATATACGGGGGTGTAGTTATAATGATGATATACGTGGGGTGTAGTTATAATGATGATATACGGGGGGTGTAGTTATAATGATGATATACGGGGGTGTACTTATAATGATGATATACGGGGGGTGTAGTTATAATGATGATATACAGAGGTGTAGTTATAATGATGATATACGGGGGTGTAGTTATCATGATGATATACAGGGGTGTAGTTATAATGATGATATACGGGGTGTAGTTATAATGATGATATACAGGGGGTGTAGTTATAATGATGATATACGGGGGTGTAGTTATAATGATGATACACGGGGGTGTAGTTATAATGATGATATACGGGGGGTGCAGTTATAATGATGATATACGGGGATTGTAGTTATAATGATGATATACGGGGGGTGTAGTTATAATGATGATATACGGGTGTGTAGTTAAAATGATGATATACAGGGGTGTAGTTATAATGATGATATACGGGGGGTGTAGTTATAATGATGATATACGGGGGGTGTATTTAAAATGATGATATACGGGGGGTCTAGTTATAGTGATGATATACGGGGGTGTAGTTATAATGATGATATACGGGGGGTGTAGTTGTAATGATGATATACGGGGGTGTAGTTATAATGATGATACACGGAGGTGTAGTTATAATGATGATATACGAGGGTGTAGTTATAATGATGATATACGGGGGTGTAGTTATAATGATGATATACGGAGGTGTGGTTATAATGATGATATACGGGGGGTGTAGTTATAATTATGATATACGGGGGGTGTAGTTATAATGATGATATAGGGGGGTGCAGTTATAATGATGATATACGGGGGTGTAGTTATAATGATGATATACGGGGGTGTAGTTATAATGATGATATACGGGGGGGTGTAGTTATAATGATGATATACGGGGGTGTAGTTGTAATGATGATATACGGGGGTGTAGTTATAATAATGATATACGGGGGTGTAGTTATAATGATGATATACGGGGGGTGTAGTTATAATGATGATATACGGGGGTGTAGTTATAATGATGATATACGGGGGTGTAGTTATAATGATGATATATGGGGGGTGTAGTTATAAAGATGATATACGGGGGTGTAGTTATAATGATGATATACGGGGGGTGTAGTTATAATGATGATATACGGGGGTGTAGTTATAATGATGATATACGGGGGTGTTGTTATAATGATGATATACGGGGGTGTAGTTATAATGATGATATACGGGGGGTGTAGTTATAATGATGATATGCGGGGGGTGTAGTTATAATGATGATATACGGGGGTGTAGTTATAATGATGATATACGGGGGTGTAGATATAATGATGATATACGGGGGGTGTAGTTATAATGATGATATACGGGGGTGTAGTTATAATGATGATATACGGGGGTGTAGTTATAATGATGATATACGGGGGTGTAGTTATAATGATGATATACGGGGGGTGTAGTTATAATGATGATATACGGGGGGTGTAGTTACAATGATGATATACGGGGGTGTAGTTACAATGATGATATACGTGGGTGTAGTTATAATGATGATATACGGGGGTGTAGTTATAATGATGATATACGGGGGGTGTAGTTATAATGATGATATACGGGGGTGTAGTTATAATGATGATATACGGGGGTGTAGTTATAATGATGATATACGGGGGTGTAGTTATAATGATGATATACGGGGGTGTAGTTATAATGATGATATACAGGGGTGTTGTTATAATGATGATATACGGGGGTGAAGTTATAATGATGATATACGGGGGGTGTAGTTATAATGATGATATACGGGGAGTGTAGTTATAATGATGATATACGGGGGTGTATTTATAATGATGATATACAGGGGTGTAGTTACAATGATGATATACGGGGGGTGTAGTTATAATGATGATATACGGGGCTGTAGTTATAATGATGATATACGGGGGTGTAGTTATAATGATGATATACGGGGGTGTAGTTATAATGATGATAATAGGGGGTTGTAGTTATAATGATGATATACGGGGGGTGTAGTTATAATGATGATATACGGCGTGTAGTTATAATGATGATATACGGGGGTGTAGTTATATTGATGATATACGGGGGTGTAGTTATAATGATGATATACGGGGGGTGTAGTTATAATGATGATATACGGGGGGTGTAGTTATAATGATGATATACGGGGGTGTAGTTATAATGATGATATACGGGGGTGTAGTTATGATGATGATATACGGGGGGTGTAGTTATAATGATGATATACGGTGGTGTAGTTATAATGATGATATACGGGGGGTGTAGTTATAATGATGATAAACGGGGGTGTAGTTATAATGATGATATACGGGGGTGTAGTTATAATGATGATATACGGGGGTGTAGTTATAATGATGATATACGGGGGTGTAGTTATAATGATGATATACGGGGGTGTAGTTATAATGATGATATTGGGGGTGTAGTTATAATGATGATACACGGGGGTGTAGTTATAATGATGATATACGGGGGGTGCAGTTATAATGATGATATACGGGGATTGTAGTTATAATGATGATATACGGGGGGTGTAGTTATAATGATGATATACGGGTGTGTAGTTAAAATGATGATATACGGGGGTGTAGTTATAATGATGATATACGGGGGGTGTAGTTATAATGATGATATACGGGGGGTGTATTTAAAATGATGATATACGGGGGGTCTAGTTATAGTGATGATATACGGGGGTGTAGTTATAATGATGATATACGGGGGGTGTAGTTATAATGATGATATACGGGGGTGTAGTTATAATGATGATACACGGAGGTGTAGTTATAATGATGATATACGAGGGTTTAGTTATAATGATGATATACGGGGGTGTAGTTATAATGATGATATACGGAGGTGTAGTTATAATGATGATACACGGAGGTGTAGTTATAATGATGATATACGAGGGTTTAGTTATAATGATGATATACGGAGGTGTAGTTATAATGATGATATACGGAGGTGTAGTTATAATGATGATATACGGGGGGTGTAGTTATAATGATGATATACGGGGGTGCAGTTATAATGATGATATACGGGGGTGTAGTTATAATGATGATATACGGGGGTGTAGTTATAATGATGATATACGGGGGGTGTAGTTATAATGATGATATACGGGGGTGTAGTTGTAATGATGATATACGGGGGTGTAGTTATAATAATGATATACGGGGGTGTAGTTATAATGATGATATACGGGGGGTGTAGTTATAATGATGATATACGGGGGTGTAGTTATAATGATGATATACGGGGGGTGTAGTTACAATGATGATATACGGGGGGTGTAGTTACAATGATGATATACGGGGGTGTAGTTACAATGATGATATACGGGGGTGTAGTTATAATGATGATATACGGGGGTGTAGTTATAATGATGATATACGGGGGGTGTAGATATAATGATGATATACGGGGGTGTAGTTATAATGATGATATACAGGGGTGTAGTTATAATGATGATATACGGGGGGTGTAGTTATAATGATGATATACGGGGGTGTAGTTATAATGATGATATACGGGGGGTGTAGTTATAATGATGATATACGGGGGTGTAGTTATAATGATGATATACGGGGGTGTAGTTATAATGATGATATACGGGGGTGTAGTTATAATGATGAAATACGGGGGTGTAGTTATAATGATGATATACGCGGGGAGTATTTATAATGATGATATACGGGGGTGTAGTTATAATGATGATATACGGGGGTTGTAGTTATAATGATGATATACGGGGTTTGTAGTTATAATGATGATATCCGGGGGGGTGTAGTTATAATGATGATATACGGGGGTGTAGTTATAATGATGATATACGGGGGTGTAGTTATAATGATGATATACGGGGGGTGTAGTTATAATGATGATATACGGGGGGTGTAGTTATAATGATGATATACGGGGGGTCAGTTATAATGATGATAAACGGGGGTGTAGTTATAATGATGATATACGGGGGGTGTAGTTATAATGATGATATACGGGGGTGTAGTTATAATGATGATATACGGGTGTGTAGTTATAATGATGATATACGGGGGTGTAGTTATAATGATGATATACGGGGGTGTAGTTATAATGATGATATAATTGGGGTGTAGTTATAATGATGATATACGGGGGGTGTAGTTATAATGATGATATACGGGGTGTAGTTATAATGATGATATACGGGGGGTGTAGTTATAATGATGATATACAGAGGTGTAGTTATAATGATGATATACGGGGGTCTAGTTATCATGATGATATACAGGGGTGTAGTTATAATGATGATATACGGGGTGTAGTTATAATGATGATATACGGGGGGTGCAGTTATAATGATGATATACGGGGATTGTAGTTATAATGATGATATACGGGGGGTGTAGTTATAATGATGATATACGGGGTGTGTAGTTAAAATGATGATATACGGGGGTGTAGTTATAATGATGATATACGGGGGGTGTATTTATAATGATGTTATACGGGGTGTGTATTTAAAATGATGATATACGGGGGGTCTAGTTATAGTGATGATATACGGGGCTGTAGTTATAATGATGATATACGGGGGGTGTAGTTATAATGATGATATACGGGGGTGTAGTTATAATGATGATACACGGAGGTTGTTAGTTATAATGATGATATATGAGGGTGTAGTTATAATGATGATATACGGGGGTGTAGTTATAATGATGATATACGGAGGTGTGGTTATAATGATGATATACGGGGGGTCTAGTTATAGTGATGATATACGGGGGTGTAGTTATAATGATGATATACGGGGGGTGTAGTTATAATGATGATATACGGCGGGTGTAGTTATAATGATGATATACGGGGGGTGTAGTTATAATGATGATATACGGGGGGTGTAGTTATAATGATGATATACGGGGGTGGTAGTTATAATGATGATATACGGGGGGTGTAGTTATAATGATGATATACGGGGGAGTAGTTATAATGATGATATACGGGGGGTGTAGTTATAATGATGATATACGGGGGTGTAGTTATAATGATGATATACGGGGTGTAGTTATAATGGTGAGATATACGGGGGTGTAGTTATAATGATGATATACGGGGGGTGTAGTTTATAATGATGATATACGGGGGTGTAGTTATAATGATGATATACGGGGGTGTAGTTATAATGATGATATACGGGTGTGTAGTTATAATGATGATAATAGGGGGGTTGTAGTTATAATGATGATATACGGGGGGTGTAGTTATAATGATGATATACGGGGGTGTAGTTATAATGATGATATACGGGGGTGCAGTTATATTGATGATATACGGGGGTGTAGTTATAATGATGATATACGGGGGGTGTAGTTATAATGATGATATACGGGGGGTGTAGTTATAATGATGATATACGGGGGTGTAGTTATAATGATGATATACGGGTGTGTAGTTATAATGATGATATACGGGGGGTGTAGTTATAATGATGATATACGGGGGGTGTAGTTATAATGATGATACACGGGGGTGTAGTTATAATGATGATATACGGGGTGTAGTTATAATGATGCTATACGGGGGTGTAGTTATAATGATGATATACGGGGGTGTAGTTATAATGATGATATAAGGGGTTTAGTTATAATGATGATATACGGGGGTGTAGTTTATAATGATGATACACGGGGGTGTAGTTATAATGATGATATACGGGGGTGCAGTTATAATGATGATATACGGGGATTGTAGTTATAATGATGGATATACGGGGGGTGTAGTTATAATGATGATATACGGGTGTGTCGTTAAAATGATGATATACGGGGGGTGTTGTTATAATGATGATATACGGGGGGTGTAGTTTTAATGATGATATACGGGGGGTGTATTTAAAAATGATGATATACGGGGGTCTAGTTATAGTGATGATATACGGGGGTGTAGTTATAATGATGATATACGGGGGGTGTAGTTATAATGATGATATACGGGGGTGTAGTTATAATGATGATACACGGAGGTGTAGTTATAATGATGATATACGAGGGTTTAGTTATAATGATGATATACGGGGGTGTAGTTATAATGATGATATACGGAGGTGTAGTTATAAATGAAGATATACGGGGGGGTGTAGTTTATAATGATGATATACGGGGGGTGTAGTTATAATGATGATATACGGGGGGTGCAGTTATAATGATGATATACGGGGGTGTAGTTATAATGATGATATACGGGGGGTGTAGTTATAATGATGATATACGGGGGGTGTAGTTATAATGATGATATACGGGGGTGTAGTTGTAATGATGATATACGGGGGTGTAGTTATAATAATGATATACGGGGGGTGTAGTTATAATGATGATATACGGGGGGTGTAGTTAAAATGATGATATACGGGGGGTGTAGTTATAATGATGATATACGGGGGTGTAGTTATAATGATGATATATGGGGGGTGTAGTTATAATGATGATATACGGGGGTGTAGTTATAATGATATATACGGGGGTGTAGTTATAATGATGATATACGGGGGTGTAGTTATAATGATGATATACGGGGGTGTTGTTATAAAGATGATATACGGGGGTGTAGTTATAATGATGATATACGGGGGGTGTAGTTATAATGATGATATGCGGGGGGTGTAGTTATAATGATGATATACGGGGGTGTAGTTATAATGATGATATACGGGGGTGTAGTTATAATGATGATATACGGGGGTGTAGTTATAATGATGATATACGGGGGTGTAGTTATAATGATGATATACGGGGGTGTAGTTATAATGATGATATACGGGGGGTGTAGTTATAATGATGATATACGGGGGGTGTAGTTACAATGATGATATACGGGGGGTGTAGTTACAATGATGATATACGGGGGTGTAGTTATAATGATGATATACGGAGGTGTAGTTATAATGATGATATACGGGGGGTGTAGTTATAATGATGATATACGGGGGGTGTAGTTATAATGAAGATATACAGGGGTGTAGTTATAATGATGATATACGGGGGGTGTAGTTATAATGATGATATACGGGGGGTCCAGTTATAATGATGATTTACGGGGGATAGTTATAATGATGATATACGGGGGGTGTAGTTATAATGATGATATACGGGGGTGTAGTTATAATGATGATATACGGGTGTGTAGTTATAATGATGTTATACGGGGGTGTAGTTATAATGATGATATACGGGGGTGTAGTTATAATGATGATATACGTGGGGTGTAGTTATAAATGATGATATACGGGGGGTGTAGTTTATAATGATGATATACGGGGGTGTAGTTATAATGATGATATACGGGGGGGTGTAGTTATAATGATGATATACAGAGGTGTAGTTATAATGATGATATACGGGGGTGTAGTTATCATGATGATATACAGGGTGTAGTTTATAATGATGATATACGGGGTGTAGTTATAATGATGATATACAGGGGGTGTAGTTATAATGATGATATACGGGGGTGTAGTTATAATGATGATACACGGGGGTGTAGTTATAATGATGATATACGGGGGGTGCAGTTATAATGATGATATACGGGGATTGTAGTTATAATGATGATATACGGGGGGTGTAGTTATAATGATGATATACGGGTGTGTAGTTAAAATGATGATATACAGGGGTGTAGTTATAATGATGATATACGGGGGGTGTAGTTATAATGATGATATACGGGGGGTGTATTTAAAATGATGATATACGGGGGGTCTAGTTATAGTGATGATATACGGGGGTGTAGTTATAATGATGATATACGGGGGGTGTAGTTGTAATGATGATATACGGGGGTGTAGTTATAATGATGATACACGGAGGTGTAGTTATAATGATGATATACGAGGGTTGTAGTTATAATGATGATATACGGGGGTGTAGTTATAATGATGATATACGGAGGTGTGGTTATAATGATGATATACGGGGGGTGTAGTTATAATTATGATATACGGGGGGTGTAGTTATAATGATGATATAGGGGGGTGCAGTTATAATGATGATATACGGGGGTGTAGTTATAATGATGATATACGGGGGTGTAGTTATAATGATGATATACGGGGGGGTGTAGTTATAATGATGATATACGGGGGTGTAGTTGTAATGATGATATACGGGGGTGTAGTTATAATAATGATATACGGGGGTGTAGTTATAATGATGATATACGGGGGGTGTAGTTATAATGATGATATACGGGGTGTAGTTATAATGATGATATACGGGGGTGTAGTTATAATGATGATATATGGGGGGTGTAGTTATAATGATGATATACGGGGGTGTAGTTATAATGATGATATACGGGGGTGTAGTTATAATGATGATATACGGGGGTGTAGTTATAATGATGATATACGGGGGTGTTGTTATAATGATGATATACGGGGGTGTAGTTATAATGATGATATACGGGGGGTGTAGTTATAATGATGATATGCGGGGGGTGTAGTTATAATGATGATATACGGGGGTGTAGTTATAATGATGATATACGGGGGTGTAGATATAATGATGATATACGGGGGGTGTAGTTATAATGATGATATACGGGGGTGTAGTTATAATGATGATATACGGGGGTGTAGTTATAATGATGATATACGGGGGTGTAGTTATAATGATGATATACGGGGGTGTAGTTATAATGATGATATACGGGGGGGTGTAGTTACAATGATGATATACGGGGGTGTAGTTACAATGATGATATACTTGGGGTGTAGTTATAATGATGATATACGGGGGTGTAGTTATAATGATGATATACCGGGGGGTGTAGTTTATAATGATGATATACGGGGTGTAGTTATAATGATGATATACGGGGGTGTAGTTATAATGATGATATACGGGGTGTAGTTATAATGATGATATACGGGGGTGAGTTATAATGATGATATACGGGGGTGTTGTTATAATGATGATATACGGGGGTGAAGTTATAATGATGATATACGGGGGGTGTAGTTATAATGATGATATACGGGGGGTGTAGTTATAATGATGATATACGGGGGTGTATTTATAATGATGATATACAGGGTGTAGTTACAATGATGATATACGGGGGGTGTAGTTATAATGATGATATACGGGGCTGTAGTTATAATGATGATATACGGGGGTGTAGTTTATAATGATGATATACGGGGGTGTAGTTATAATGATGATAATAGGGGGTTGTAGTTATAATGATGATATACGGGGGGTGTAGTTATAATGATGATATACGGGGGTGTAGTTATAATGATGATATACGGGGGTGTAGTTATATTGATGATATACGGGGTGTAGTTATAATGATGATATACGGGGGGTTGTAGTTATAATGATGATATACGGGGGGTGTAGTTATAATGATGATATACGGGGGTGTAGTTATAATGATGATATACGGGGGTGTAGTTATGATGATGATATACGGGGGGTGTAGTTATAATGATGATATACGGTGGTGTAGTTATTATGATGATATACGGGGGGTGTAGTTATAATGATGATAAACGGGGGTGTAGTTATAATGATGATATACGGGGGTGTAGTTATAATGATGATATACGGGGGTGTAGTTATAATGATGATATTACGGGGGTGTAGTTATAATGATGATATACGGGGGTGTAGTTATAATGATGATATTGGGGGTGTAGTTATAATGATGATACACGGGGGTGTAGTTATAATGATGATATACGGGGGGTGCAGTTATAATGATGATATACGGGGATGTAGTTATAATGATGATATACGGGGGGTGTAGTTATAATGATGATATACGGGTGTGTAGTTAAAATGATGATATACGGGGTGTAGTTATAATGATGATATACGGGGGGTGTAGTTATAATGATGATATACGGGGGGTGTATTTAAAATGATGATATACGGGGGTCTAGTTATAGTGATGATATACGGGGGTGTAGTTATAATGATGATATACGGGGGGTGTAGTTATAATGATGATATACGGGGGTGTAGTTATAATGATGATACCACGGAGGTGTAGTTATAATGATGATATACGAGGGTTTAGTTATAATGATGATATACGGGGGGTGTAGTTATAATGATGATATACGGAGGTGTAGTTATAATGATGATATACGGGGGGTGTAGTTATAATGATGATATACGGGGGGTGTAGTTATAATGATGATATACGGGGGGGTGCAGTTATAATGATGATATACGGGGGTGTAGTTATAATGATGATTATACGGGGGTGTAGTTATAATGATGATATACGGGGGTGTAGTTATAATGATGATATACGGGGGTGTAGTTGTAATGATGATATACGGGGGTGTAGTTATAATAATGATATACGGGGGTGTAGTTATAATGATGATATACGGGGGGTGTAGTTATAATGATGATATACGGGGGTGTAGTTATAATGATGATATACGGGGGGTGTAGTTATAATGATGATATACGGGGGGTGTAGTTACAATGATGATATACGGGGGTGTAGTTACAATGATGATATACGGGGGTGTAGTTATAATGATGATATACGGGGGTGTAGTTATAATGATGATATACGGGGGGTGTAGTTATAATGATGATATACGGGGGGTGTAGTTATAATGATGATATACAGGGGTGTAGTTATAATGATGATATACGGGGGGTGTAGTTATAATGATGATATACGGGGGTGTAGTTATAATGATGATATACGGGGGGTGTAGTTATAATGATGATATACGGGGGTGTAGATATAATGATGATATACGGGGGTGTAGTTATAATGATGATATACGGGGGTGTAGTTATAATGATGATATACGGGGTGTAGTTATAATGATGATATACGCGGGAGTATTTATAATGATGATACGGGGGTGTAGTTATAATGATGATATACGGGGGGTGTAGTTATAATGATGATATACGGGGTTTGTAGTTATAATGATGATATCCGGGGGGGTGTAGTTATAATGATGATATACGGGGGTGTAGTTATAATGATGATATACGGGGGTGTAGTTATAATGATGATATACGGGGGGTGTAGTTATAATGATGATATACGGGGGGGTGTAGTTATAATGATGATATACGGGGGGTCCAGTTATAATGATGATAAACGGGGGGTGTAGTTATAATGATGATATACGGGGGGTGTAGTTATAATGATGATATACGGGGGTGTAGTTATTATGATGATATACGGGTGTGTAGTTATAATGATGATATACGGGGGTGTAGTTATAATGATGATATACGGGGGTGTAGTTATAATGATGATATACGTGGGGTGTAGTTATAATGATGATATACGGGGGGTGTAGTTATAATGATGATATACGGGGGTGTAGTTATAATGATGATATACGGGGGGTGTAGTTATAATGATGATATACAGAGGTGTAGTTATAATGATGATATACGGGGGTCTAGTTATCATGATGATATACAGGGGTGTAGTTATAATGATGATATACGGGGTGCAGTTATAATGATGATATACGGGGGGTGCAGTTATAATGATGATATACGGGGATTGTAGTTATAATGATGATATACGGGGGGTGTAGTTATAATGATGATATACGGGTGTGTAGTTAAAATGATGATATACGGGGGTGTAGTTATAATGATGATATACGGGGGGTGTATTTATAATGATGTTATACGGGGTGTGTATTTAAAATGATGATATACGGGGGGTCTAGTTATAGTGATGATATACGGGGCTGTAGTTATAATGATGATATACGGGGGTGTAGTTATAATGATGATATACGGGGGTGTAGTTATAATGATGATACACGGAGGTGTAGTTATAATGATGATATATGAGGGTGTAGTTATAATGATGATATACGGGGGTGTAGTTATAATGATGATATACGGAGGTGTGGTTATAATGATGATATACGGGGGGTGTAGTTATAATTATGATATACGGGGGGTGTAGTTATCATGATGATATACGGGGGGGTGCAGTTATAATGATGATATACAGGGGTGTAGTTATAATGATGATATACGGGGGTGTAGTTATAATGATGATATACGGGGGGTGTAGTTATAATGATGATATACGGGGGTGTAGTTGTAATGATGATATACGGGGGTGTAGTTATAATAATGATATACGGGGGTGTAGTTATAATGATGATATACGGGGGGTGTAGTTATAATGATGATATACGGGGGTGTAGTTATAATGATGATATACGGGGGGTAGTTATAATGATGATATATGGGGGGGTGTAGTTATAATGATGATATACGGGGGGTGTAGTTATAATGATGATATACGGGGGGTGTAGTTATAATGATGATATACGGGGGTGTAGTTATAATGATGATATACGGGGGTGTTGTTATAATGATGATATACGGGGGTGTAGTTATAATGATGATATACGGGGGGTGTAGTTATAATGATGATATGCGGGGGGTGTAGTTATAATGATGATATACGGGGGTGTAGTTATAATGATGATATACGGGGGTGTAGATATAATGATGATATACGGGGGGTGTAGTTATAATGATGAAATACGGGGGTGTAGTTATAATGATGATATATGGGGGTGTAGTTATAATGATGATATACGGGGGTGTAGTTATAATGATGATATACGGGGGGTGTAGTTATAATGATGATATACGGGGGGTGTAGTTACAATGATGATATACGGGGGTGTAGTTATAATGATGATATACGGGGGTGTAGTTATAATGATGATATACGGGGGGTGTAGTTATAATGATGATATACGGGGGTGTAGTTATAATGATGATATACGGGGGTGTAGTTATAATGATGATATACGGGGGTGTAGTTATAATGATGATATACGGGGGTGTTGTTATAATGATGATATACGGGGGTGTAGTTATAATGATGATATACGGGGGGTGTAGTTATAATGATGATATACGGGGGGTGTAGTTATAATGATGATATACGGGGGTGTAGTTATAATGATGATATACAGGGGTGTAGTTACAATGATGATATACGGGGGGTGTAGTTATAATGATGATATACGGGGGTGTAGTTATAATGATGATATACGGGGGTGTAGTTATAATGATGATATACGGGGGTGTAGTTATAATGATGATAATCGGGGGGTTGTAGTTATAATGATGATATACGGGGGGTGTAGTTATAATGATGATATACGGGGGTGTAGTTATAATGATGATATACGGGGGTGTAGTTATATTGATGATATACGGGGGTGTAGTTATAATGATGATATGCGGGGGGTGTAGTTATAATGATGATATACGGGGGGTGTAGTTATAATGATGATATACGGGGGTGTATTTATAATGATGATATACGGGGGTGTAGTTATAATGATGATATACGGGGGGTGTAGTTATAATGATGATATACGGGGGTGTAGTTATAATGATGATATACGGGGGGTGTAGTTATAATGATGATACACGGGGGTGTAGTTATAATGATGATATACGGGGGTGTAGTTATAATGATGATATACGGGGGTGTAGTTATAATGATGATATACGGGGGTGTAGTTATAATGATGATATACGGGGGTGTAGTTATAATGATGATATACGGGGGTGTAGTTATAATGATGATACACGGGGGTGTAGTTATAATGATGATATACGGGGGGTGCAGTTATAATGATGATATACGGGGATTGTAGTTATAATAATGATATACGGGGGGTGTAGTTATAATGATGATATACGGGTGTGTAGTTAAAATGATGATATACGGGGGTGTAGTTATAATGATGATATACGGGGGGTGTATTTATAATGATGTTATACGGGGGGTGTATTTAAAATGATGATATACGGGGGGTCTAGTTATAGTGATGATATACGGGGCTGTAGTTATAATGATGATATACGGGGGGTGTAGTTATAATGATGATATACGGGGGTGTAGTTATAATGATGATACACGGAGGTGTAGTTATAATGATGATATACGAGGGTGTAGTTATAATGATGATATACGGGGGTGTAGTTATAATGATGATATACGGAGGTGTGGTTATAATGAAGATATACGGGGGGTGTAGTTATAATTATGATATACGGGGG
The DNA here is from genome assembly GCA_026770705.1 of Isurus oxyrinchus. Lineage (NCBI taxonomy): Eukaryota > Metazoa > Chordata > Chondrichthyes > Lamniformes > Lamnidae > Isurus > Isurus oxyrinchus. The sequence goes on from JANJGN010000201.1 coordinate 363,160, forward strand.
GTGTAGTTATAATGATGATATACGGGGGGTGCAGTTATAATGATGATATACAGGGGTGTAGTTATAATGATGATATACGGGGGTGTAGTTTTAATGATGATATACGGGGGGTGTAGTTATAATGATGATATACGGGGGTGTAGTTGTAATGATGATATACGGGGGTGTAGTTATAATAATGATATACGGGGGTGTAGTTATAATGATGATATACGGGGGGTGTAGTTATAATGATGATATACGGGGGTGTAGTTATAATGATGATATACGGGGGTGTAGTTATAATGATGATATAAGGGGGGTGTAGTTATAATGATGATATACGGGGGTGTAGTTATAATGATGATATACGGGGGGTGTAGTTATAATGATGATATACGGGGGTGTAGTTATAATGATGATATACGGGGGTGTTGTTATAATGATGATATACGGGGGTGTAGTTATAATGATGATATACGGGGGGTGTAGTTATAATGATGATATGCGGGGGGTGTAGTTATAATGATGATATACGGGGGTGTAGTTATAATGATGATATACGGGGGGTGTAGTTATAATGATGATATACGGGGGTGTAGTTATAATGATGATATACGGGGGTGTAGTTATAATGATGATATACGGGGGGTGTAGTTACAATGATGATATACGGGGGTGTAGTTATAATGATGATATACGGGGGTGTAGTTATAATGATGATATACGGGGGGTGTAGTTATAATGATGATATACGGGGGTGTAGTTATAATGATGATATACGGGGGTGTAGTTATAATGATGATATACGGGGGTGTAGTTATAATGATGATATACGGGGGTGTTGTTATAATGATGATATACGGGGGTGTAGTTATAATGATGATATACGGGGGGTGTAGTTATAATGATGATATACGGGGGGTGTAGTTATAATGATGATATACGGGGGTGTAGTTATAATGATGATATACAGGGGTGTAGTTACAATGATGATATACGGGGGGTGTAGTTATAATGATGATATACGGGGGTGTAGTTATAATGATGATATACGGGGGTGTAGTTATAATGATGATATACGGGGGTGTAGTTATAATGATGATAATCGGGGGTTGTAGTTATAATGATGATATACGGGGGGTGTAGTTATAATGATGATATACGGGGGTGTAGTTATAATGATGATATACGGGGGTGTAGTTATATTGATGATATACGGGGGTGTAGTTATAATGATGATATACGGGGGGTGTAGTTATAATGATGATATACGGGGGGTGTAGTTATAATGATGATATACGGGGGTGTATTTATAATGATGATATACGGGGGTGTAGTTATAATGATGATATACGGGGGGTGTAGTTATAATGATGATATACGGGGGTGTAGTTATAATGATGATATACGGGGGGTGTAGTTATAATGATGATACACGGGGGTGTAGTTATAATGATGATATACGGGGGTGTAGTTATAATGATGATATACGGGGGTGTAGTTATAATGATGATATACGGGGGTGTAGTTATAATGATGATATACGGGGGGTGCAGTTATAATGATGATATACGGGGATTGTAGTTATAATAATGATATACGGGGGGTGTAGTTATAATGATGATATACGGGTGTGTAGTTAAAATGATGATATACGGGGGTGTAGTTATAATGATGATATACGGGGGGTGTAGTTATAATGATGATATACGGGGGGTGTATTTAAAATGATGATATACGGGGGGTCTAGTTATAGTGATGATATACGGGGGTGTAGTTATAATGATGATATACGGGGGGTGTAGTTATAATGATGATATACGGGGGTGTAGTTATAATGATGATACACGGAGGTGTAGTTATAATGATGATATACGAGGGTTTAGTTATAATGATGATATACGGGGGTGTAGTTATAATGATGATATACGGAGGTGTAGTCATAATGATGATATACGGGGGGTGTAGTTATAATGATGATATACGGGGGGTGTAGTTATAATGATGATATACGGGGGGTGCAGTTATAATGATGATATACGGGGGTGTAGTTATAATGATGATATACGGGGGTGTAGTTATAATGATGATATACGGGGGGTGTAGTTATAATGATGATATACGGGGGTGTAGTTGTAATGATGATATACGGGGGTGTAGTTATAATAATGATATAGGGGGGTGTAGTTATAATGATGATATACGGGGGGTGTAGTTATAATAATGATATACGGGGGTGTAGTTATAATGATGATATACGGGGGTGTAGTTATACTGATGATATATGGGGGGTGTAGTTATAATGATGATATACGGGGGTGTAGTTATAATGATGATATACGGGGGGGTGTAGTTATAATGATGATATACGGGGGTGTAGTTATAATGATGATATACGGAGGTGTTGTTATAATGATGATATACGGGGGTGTAGTTATAATGATGATATACGGGGGGTGTAGTTATAATGATGATATGCGGGGGGTGTAGTTATAATGATGATATACGGGGGTGTAGTTATAATGATGATATACGGGGGTGTAGTTATAATGATGATATACGGGGGGTGTAGTTATAATGATGATATACGGGGGTGTAGTTATAATGATGATATACGGGGGTGTAGTTATAATGATGATATACGGGGGTGTAGTTAAAATGATGATATACGGGGGGTGTAGTTATAATGATGATATACGGGGGGTGTAGTTACAATGATGATATACGGGGGTGTAGTTACAATGATGATATACGGGGGTGTAGTTATAATGATGATATACGGGGGTGTAGTTATAATGATGATATACGGGGGGTGTAGTTATAATGATGATATACGGGGGGTGTAGTTATAATGATGATATACAGGGGTCTAGTTATAATGATGATATACGGGGGGTGTAGTTATAATGATGATATACGGGGGTGTAGTTATAATGATGATATACGGGGGGTGTAGTTATAATGATGATATACGGGGGGTGTAGATATAATGATGATATACGGGGGTGTAGTTATAATGATGATATACGGGGGTGTAGTTATAATGATGATATACGGGGGTGTAGTTATAATGATGATATACGGGGGAGTAGTTATAATGATGATATACGGGGGTGTAGTTATAATGATGATATACGGGGGGTGTAGTTATAATGATGATATACGGGGTTTGTAGTTATAATGATGATATCCGGGGGGGTGTAGTTATAATGATGATATACGGGGGTGTAGTTATAATGATGATATACGGGGGTGTAGTTATAATGATGATATACGGGGGGTGTAGTTATAATGATGATATACGGGGGGTGTAGTTCTAATGATGATATACGGGGGGTCCAGTTATAATGATGATATACGGGGGTGTAGTTATAATGATGATACACGGGGGTGTAGTTATAATGATGATATACGGGGGGTGCAGTTATAATGATGATATACGGGGATTGTAGTTATAATGATGATATACGGGGGGTGTAGTTATAATGATGATATACGGGTGTGTAGTTAAAATGATGATATACGGGGGTGTAGTTATAATGATGATACACGGAGGTGTAGTTATAATGATGATATACGAGGGTTTAGTTATAATGATGATATACGGGGGGTGTAGTTATAATGATGAAATACGGGGGTGTAGTTATAATGATGATATATGGGGGTGTAGTTATAATGATGATATACGGGGGTGTAGTTATAATGATGATATACGGGGGGTGTAGTTATAATGATGATATACGGGGGGTGTAGTTACAATGATGATATACGGGGGTGTAGTTATAATGATGATATACGGGGGTGTAGTTATAATGATGATATACGGGGGGTGTAGTTATAATGATGATATACGGGGGTGTAGTTATAATGATGATATACGGGGGTGTAGTTATAATGATGATATACGGGGGTGTAGTTATAATGATGATATACGGGGGTGTTGTTATAATGATGATATACGGGGGTGTAGTTATAATGATGATATACGGGGGGTGTAGTTATAATGATGATATACGGGGGGTGTAGTTATAATGATGATATACGGGGGTGTAGTTATAATGATGATATACAGGGGTGTAGTTACAATGATGATATACGGGGGGTGTAGTTATAATGATGATATACGGGGGTGTAGTTATAATGATGATATACGGGGGTGTAGTTATAATGATGATATACGGGGGTGTAGTTATAATGATGATAATCGGGGGTTGTAGTTATAATGATGATATACGGGGGGTGTAGTTATAATGATGATATACGGGGGTGTAGTTATAATGATGATATACGGGGGTGTAGTTATATTGATGATATACGGGGGTGTAGTTATAATGATGATATACGGGGGGTGTAGTTATAATGATGATATACGGGGGGTGTAGTTATAATGATGATATACGGGGGTGTATTTATAATGATGATATACGGGGGTGTAGTTATAATGATGATATACGGGGGGTGTAGTTATAATGATGATATACGGGGGTGTAGTTATAATGATGATATACGGGGGGTGTAGTTATAATGATGATACACGGGGGTGTAGTTATAATGATGATATACGGGGGTGTAGTTATAATGATGATATACGGGGGTGTAGTTATAATGATGATATACGGGGGTGTAGTTATAATGATGATATACGGGGGTGTAGTTATAATGATGATACACGGGGGTGTAGTTATAATGATGATATACGGGGGGTGCAGTTATAATGATGATATACGGGGATTGTAGTTATAATAATGATATACGGGGGGTGTAGTTATAATGATGATATACGGGTGTGTAGTTAAAATGATGATATACGGGGGTGTAGTTATAATGATGATATACGGGGGGTGTAGTTATAATGATGATATACGGGGGGTGTATTTAAAATGATGATATACGGGGGGTCTAGTTATAGTGATGATATACGGGGGTGTAGTTATAATGATGATATACGGGGGGTGTAGTTATAATGATGATATACGGGGGTGTAGTTATAATGATGATACACGGAGGTGTAGTTATAATGATGATATACGAGGGTTTAGTTATAATGATGATATACGGGGGGTGTAGATATAATGATGATATACGGAGGTGTAGTTATAATGATGATATACGGGGGGTGTAGTTATAATGATGATATACGGGGGGTGTAGTTATAATGATGATATACGGGGGGTGCAGTTATAATGATGATATACGGGGGTGTAGTTATAATGATGATATACGGGGGTGTAGTTATAATGATGATATACGGGGGGTGTAGTTATAATGATGATATACGGGGGTGTAGTTGTAATGATGATATACGGGGGTGTAGTTATAATAATGATATAGGGGGGTGTAGTTATAATGATGATATACGGGGGGTGTAGTTATAATGATGATATACGGGGGTGTAGTTATAATGATGATATACGGGGGTGTAGTTATACTGATGATATATGGGGGGTGTAGTTATAATGATGATATACGGGGGTGTAGTTATAATGATGATATACGGGGGGTGTAGTTATAATGATGATATACGGGGGTGTAGTTATAATGATGATATACGGGGGTGTTGTTATAATGATGATATACGGGGGTGTAGTTATAATGATGATATACGGGGGGTGTAGTTATAATGATGATATGCGGGGGGTGTAGTTATAATGATGATATACGGGGGTGTAGTTATAATGATGATATACGGGGGTGTAGTTATAATGATGATATACGGGGGGTGTAGTTATAATGATGATATACGGGGGTGTAGTTATAATGATGATATACGGGGGTGTAGTTAAAATGATGATATACGGGGGTGTAGTTATAATGATTATACACGGAGGTGTAGTTATAATGATGATATACGAGGGTTTAGTTATAATGATGATATACGGGGGTGTAGTTATAATGATGATATACGGAAGTGTAGTTATAATGATGATATACGGGGGGTGTAGTTATAATGATGATATACGGGGGGTGTAGTTATAATGATGATATACGGGGGGTGCAGTTATAATGATGATATACGGGGGTGTAGTTATAATGATGATATACGGGGGTGTAGTTATAATGATGATATACGGGGGGTGTAGTTATAATGATGATATACGGGGGTGTAGTTGTAATGATGATATACGGGGGTGTAGTTATAATAATGACATACGGGGGTGTAGTTATAATGATGATATACGGGGGGTGTAGTTATAATGATGATATACGGGGGTGTAGTTATAATGATGATATACGGGGGTGTAGTTATAATGATGATATATGGGGGGTGTAGTTATATTGATGATATACGGGGGTGTAGTTATAATGATGATATACGGGGGGTGTAGTTATAATAATGATATACGGGGGTGTAGTTATAATGATGATATACGGGGGTGTTGTTATAATGATGATATACGGGGGTGTAGTTATAATGATGATATACGGGGGGTGTAGTTATAATGATGATATGCGGGGGGTGTAGTTATAATGATGATATACGGGGGTGTAGTTATAATGATGATATACGGGGGTGTAGTTATAATGATGATATACGGGGGGTGTAGTTATAATGATGATATACGGGGGTGTAGTTATAATGATGATATACGGGGGTGTAGTTATAATGATGATATACGGGGGTGTAGTTATAATGATGATATACGGGGGGTGTAGTTATAATGATGATATACGGGGGATGTAGTTACAATGATGATATACGGGGGTGTAGTTACAATGATGATATACGGGGGTGCAGTTATAATGATGATATACGGGGGTGTAGTTATAATGATGATATACGGGGGGTGTAGTTATAATGATGATATACAGGGGTGTAGTTATAATGATGATATACGGGGGGTGTAGTTATAATGATGATATACGGGGGGTGTAGTTATAATGATGATATACGGGGGGTGTAGTTATAATGATGATATACGGGGGTGTATTTATAATGATGATATACGGGGGTGTAGTTATAATGATGATATACGGGGGGTGTAGTTATAATGATGATATACGGGGGTGTAGTTATAATGATGATATACGGGGGGTGTAGTTATAATGATGATACACGGGGGTGTAGTTATAATGATGATAAACGGGGGTGTAGTTATAATGATGATATACGGGGGTGTAGTTATAATGATGATATACGGGGGTGTAGTTATAATGATGATATACGGGGGTGTAGTTATAATGATGATACACGGGGGTGTAGTTATAATGATGATATACGGGGGGTGCAGTTATAATGATGATATACGGGGATTGTAGTTATAATAATGATATACGGGGGGTGTAGTTATAATGATGATATACGGGTGTGTAGTTAAAATGATGATATACGGGGGTGTAGTTATAATGATGATATACGGGGGGTGTAGTTATAATGATGATATACGGGGGGTGTATTTAAAATGATGATATACGGGGGGTCTAGTTATAGTGATGATATACGGGGGTGTAGTTATAATGATGATATACGGGGGGTGTAGTTATAATGATGATATACGGGGGTGTAGTTATAATGATGATGCACGGAGGTGTAGTTATAATGATGATATACGAGGGTTTAGTTATAATGATGATATACGGGGGTGTAGTTATAATGATGATATACGGAGGTGTAGTTATAATGATGATATACGGGGGGTGTAGTTATAATGATGATATACGGGGGGTGTAGTTATAATGATGATATACGGGGGGGTGCAGTTATAATGATGATATACGGGGGTGTAGTTATAATGATGATATACGGGGGTGTAGTTATAATGATGATATACGGGGGGTGTAGTTATAATGATGATATACGGGGGTGTAGTTGTAATGATGATATACGGGGGTGTAGTTATAATAATGATAAAGGGGGGTGTAGTTATAATGATGATATACGGGGGGTGTAGTTATAATAATGATATACGGGGGTGTAGTTATAATGATGATATACGGGGGTGTAGTTATACTGATGATATATGGGGGGTGTAGTTATAATGATGATATACGGGGGTGTAGTTATAATGATGATATACGGGGGGTGTAGTTATAATGATGATATACGGGGGTGTAGTTATAATGATGATATACGGGGGTGTTGTTATAATGATGATATACGGGGGTGTAGTTATAATGATGATATACGGGGGGTGTAGTTATAATGATGATATGCGGGGGGTGTAGTTATAATGATGATATACGGGGGTGTAGTTATAATGATGATATACGGGGGTGTAGTTATAATGATGATATACGGGGGGTGTAGTTATAATGATGATATACGGGGGTGTAGTTATAATGATGATATACGGGGGTGTAGTTATAATGATGATATACGGGGGTGTAGTTAAAATGATGATATACGGGGGGTGTAGTTATAATGATGATATACGGGGGGTGTAGTTACAATGATGATATACGGGGGTGTAGTTACAATGATGATATACGGGGGTGTAGTTATAATGATGATATACGGGGGTGTAGTTATAATGATGATATACGGGGGGTGTAGTTATAATGATGATATACGGGGGGTGTAGTTATAATGATGATATACAGGGGTCTAGTTATAATGATGATATACGGGTGGTGTAGTTATAATGATGATATACGGGGGTGTAGTTATAATGATGATATACGGGGGGTGTAGTTATAATGATGATATACGGGGGTGTAGATATAATGATGATATACGGGGGTGTAGTTATAATGATGATATACGGGGGTGTAGTTATAATGATGATATACGGGGGTGTAGTTATAATGATGATATACGGGGGAGTAGTTATAATGATGATATACGGGGGTGTAGTTATAATGATGATATACGGGGGTGTAGATATAATGATGATATACGGGGGTGTAGTTATAATGATGATATACGGGGGTGTAGTTATAATGATGATATACGGGGGTGTAGTTATAATGATGATATACGGGGGAGTAGTTATAATGATGATATACGGGGGTGTAGTTATAATGATGATATACGGGGGGTGTAGTTATAATGATGATATACGGGGTTTGTAGTTATAATGATGATATCCGGGGGGGTGTAGTTATAATGATGATATACGGGGGTGTAGTTATAATGATGATATACGGGGGTGTAGTTATAATGATGATATACGGGGGGTGTAGTTATAATGATGATATACGGGGGGTGTAGTTCTAATGATGATATACGGGGGGTCCAGTTATAATGATGATATACGGGGGTGTAGTTATAATGATGATACACGGGGGTGTAGTTATAATGATGATATACGGGGGGTGCAGTTATAATGATGATATACGGGGATTGTAGTTATAATGATGATATACGGGGGGTGTAGTTATAATGATGATATACGGGTGTGTAGTTAAAATGATGATATACGGGGGTGTAGTTATAATGATGATATACGGGGGGTGCAGTTATAATGATGATATACGGGGTTTGTAGTTATAATGATGATATCCGGGGGGGTGTAGTTATAATGATGATATACGGGGGTGTAGTTAAAATGATGATATACGGGGGTGTAGTTATAATGATGATATACGGGGGGTGTAGTTATAATGATGATATACGGGGGGTGTAGTTCTAATGATGATATACGGGGGTCCAGTTATAATGATGATATACGGGGGTGTAGTTATAATGATGATACACGGGGGTGTAGTTATAATGATGATATACGGGGGGTGCAGTTATAATGATGATATACGGGGATTGTAGTTATAATGATGATATACGGGGGGTGTAGTTATAATGATGATATACGGGTGTGTAGTTAAAATGATGATATACGGGGGTGTAGTTATAATGATGATACACGGAGGTGTAGTTATAATGATGATATACGAGGGTTTAGTTATAATGATGATATACGGGGGGTGTAGTTATAATGATGAAATACGGGGGTGTAGTTATAATGATGATATATGGGGGTGTAGTTATAATGATGATATACGGGGGTGTAGTTATAATGATGATATACGGGGGGTGTAGTTATAATGATGATATACGGGGGGTGTAGTTACAATGATGATATACGGGGGTGTAGTTATAATGATGATATACGGGGGTGTAGTTATAATGATGATATACGGGGGTGTAGTTATAATGATGATATACGGGGGTGTAGTTATAATGATGATATACGGGGGTGTAGTTATAATGATGATATACGGGGGTGTCAGTTATAATGATGATATACGGGGGTGTTGTTATAATGATGATATACGGGGGTGTAGTTATAATGATGATATACGGGGGGTGTAGTTATAATGATGATATACGGGGGTGTAGTTATAATGATGATATACGGGGGTGTAGTTATAATGATGATATACAGGGGTGTAGTTACAATGATGATATACGGGGGGTATAGTTATAATGATGATATACGGGGGTGTAGTTATAATGATGATATACGGGGGTGTAGTTATAATGATGATATACGGGGGTGTAGTTATAATGATGATAATCGGGGGTTGTAGTTATAATGATGATATACGGGGGGTGTAGTTATAATGATGATATACGGGGGTGTAGTTATAATGATGATATACGGGGGTGTAGTTATAATGATGATATACGGGGGTGTAGTTATAATGATGATACACGGGGGTGTAGTTATAATGATGATATACGGGGGGTGCAGTTATAATGATGATATACGGGGATTGTAGTTATAATAATGATATACGGGGGGTGTAGTTATAATGATGATATACGGGTGTGTAGTTAAAATGATGATATACGGGGGTGTAGTTATAATGATGATATACGGGGGGTGTAGTTATAATGATGATATACGGGGGGTGTATTTAAAATGATGATATACGGGGGGTCTAGTTATAGTGATGATATACGGGGGTGTAGTTATAATGATGATATACGGGGGGTGTAGTTATAATGATGATATACGGGGGTGTAGTTATAATGATGATACACGGAGGTGTAGTTATAATGATGATATACGAGGGTTTAGTTATAATGATGATATACGGGGGTGTAGTTATAATGATGATATACGGAGGGTGTAGTTATAATGATGATATACGGGGGGTGTAGTTATAATGATGATATACGGGGGGTGTAGTTATAATGATGATATACGGGGGGTGCAGTTATAATGATGATATACGGGGGTGTAGTTATAATGATGATATACGGGGGTGTAGTTATAATGATGATATACGGGGGGTGTAGTTATAATGATGATATAGGGGGTGTAGTTGTAATGATGATATACGGGGGTGTAGTTATAATAATGATATAGGGGGGTGTAGTTATAATGATGATATACGGGGGGTGTAGTTATAATGATGATATACGGGGGTGTAGTTATAATAATGATATACGGGGGTGTAGTTATACTGATGATATATGGGGGGTGTAGTTATAATGATGATACACGGGGGTGTAGTTATAATGATGATATACGGGGGGTGTAGTTATAATGATGATATACGGGGGTGTAGTTATAATGATGATATACGGGGGTGTTGTTATAATGATGATATACGGGGGTGTAGTTATAATGATGATATACGGGGGGTGTAGTTATAATGATGATATGCGGGGGGTGTAGTTATAATGATGATATACGGGGGTGTAGTTATAATGATGATATACGGGGGTGTAGTTATAATGATGATATACGGGGGGTGTAGTTATAATGATGATATACGGGGGTGTAGTTATAATGATGATATACGGGGGTGTAGTTATAATGATGATATACGGGGGTGTAGTTAAAATGATGATATACGGGGGGTGTAGTTATAATGATGATATACGGGGGGTGTAGTTACAATGATGATATACGGGGGTGTAGTTACAATGATGATATACGGGGGTGTAGTTATAATGATGATATACGGGGGTGTAGTTATAATGATGATATACGGGGGGTGTAGTTATAATGATGATATACGGGGGGTGTAGTTATAATGATGATATACAGGGGTCTAGTTATAATGATGATATACGGGGGGTGTAGTTATAATGATGATATACGGGGGTGTAGTTATAATGATGATATACGGGGGGTGTAGTTATAATGATGATATACGGGGGTGTAGATATAATGATGATATACGGGGGTGTAGTTATAATGATGATATACGGGGGTGTAGTTATAATGATGATATACGGGGGTGTAGTTATAATGATGATATACGGGGGAGTAGTTATAATGTTGATATACGGGGGTGTAGTTATAATGATGATATACGGGGGGTGTAGTTATAATGATGATATACGGGGTTTGTAGTTATAATGATGATATCCGGGGGGGTGTAGTTATAATGATGATATACGGGGGTGTAGTTATAATGATGATATACGGGGGTGTAGTTATAATGATGATATACGGGGGGTGTAGTTATAATGATGATATACGGGGGGTGTAGTTCTAATGATGATATACGGGGGGTCCAGTTATAATGATGATATACGGGGGTGTAGTTATAATGATGATACACGGGGGTGTAGTTATAATGATGATATACGGGGGGTGCAGTTATAATGATGATATACGGGGATTGTAGTTATAATGATGATATACGGGGGGTGTAGTTATAATGATGATATACGGGTGTGTAGTTAAAATGATGATATACGGGGGTGTAGTTATAATGATGATACACGGAGGTGTAGTTATAATGATGATATACGAGGGTTTAGTTATAATGATGATATACGGGGGTGTAGTTATAATGATGATATACGGAGGTGTAGTCATAATGATGATATACGGGGGGTGTAGTTATAATGATGATATACGGGGGGTGTAGTTATAATGATGATATACGGGGGGTGCAGTTATAATGATGATATACGGGGGTGTAGTTATAATGATGATATACGGGGGTGTAGTTATAATGATGATATACGGGGGGTGTAGTTATAATGATGATATACGGGGGTGTAGTTGTAATGATGATATACGGGGGTGTAGTTATAATAATGATATACGGGGGTGTAGTTATAATGATGATATGCGGGGGGTGTAGTTATAATGATGATAACGGGGGTGTAGTTATAATGATGATATACGGGGGTGCAGTTATAATGATGATATACGGGGGGTGTAGTTATAATGATGATATACGGGGGTGTAGTTATAATGATGATATACGGGGGTGTAGTTATAATGATGATATACGGGGGTGTAGTTATAATGATGATATACGGGGGGTGTAGTTATAATGATGATATACGGGGGATGTAGTTACAATGATGATATACGGGGGTGTAGTTACAATGATGATATACGGGGGTGTAGTTATAATGATGATATACGGGGGTGTAGTTATAATGATGATATACGGGGGGTGTAGTTATAATGATGATATACAGGGGTGTAGTTATAATGATGATATACGGGGGGTGTAGTTATAATGATGATATACGGGGGTGTAGTTATAATGATGATATACGGGGGTTGTAGTTATAATGATGATATACGGGGGTGTAGATATAATGATGATATACGGGGGTGTAGTTATAATGATGATATACGGGGGTGTAGTTATAATGATGATATACGGGGGTGTAGTTATAATGATGATATACGGGGGAGTAGTTATAATGATGATATACGGGGGAGTAGTTATAATGATGATATACGGGGGGTGTAGTTATAATGATGATATACGGGGTTTGTAGTTATAATGATGATATCCGTGGCGGTGTAGTTATAATGATGATATACGGGGGTGTAGTTATAATGATGATATACGGGGGTGTAGTTATAATGATGATATACGGGGGGTGTAGTTATAATGATGATATACGGGGGGTGTAGTTATAATGATGATATACGGGGGGTCCAGTTATAATGATGATATACGGGTGTGTAGTTATAATGATGATATACGGGGGGTGTAGTTATAATGATGATATACGGGGGTGTAGTTATAATGATGATATACGGGTGTGTAGTTATAATGATGATATACGGGGGTGTAGTTATAATGATGATATACGGGGGTGTAGTTATAATGATGATATACGTGGGGTGTAGTTATAATGATGATATACGGGGGTGTAGTTATAATGATGATATACGGGGGTGTAGTTATAATGATGATATACGGGGGGGTGTAGTTATATGATGATATACGGGGGTGTAGTTATAATGATGATATACGGGGGTGTAGTTATAATGATGATATAACGGGGGGTGTAGTTATAATGATGATATACGGGGGGTGTAGTTTACAATGATGATATACGGGGGTGTAGTTACAATGATGATATACGGGGGTGTAGTTATAATGATGATATACGGAGGTGTAGTTATAATGATGATATACGGGGGGTGTAGTTATAATGATGATATACGGGGGGCGTAGTTATAATGATGATATACAGTGGTGTAGTTATAATGATGATATACGGGGGGTGTAGTTATAATGATGATATACGGGGGGTCCAGTTATAATGATGATTTACGGGGTGTAGTTATAATGATGATATACGGGGGGTGTAGTTATAATGATGATATACGGGGGTGTAGTTATAATGATGATATACGGGTGTGTAGTTATAATGATGATATACGGGGGGTCCAGTTATAATGATGATTTACGGGGTGTAGTTATAATGATGATATACGGGGGGTGTAGTTATAATGATGATATACGGGGGTGTAGTTATAATGATGATATACGGGGGGTGTAGTTATAATGATGATATACGGGGGTGTAGTTATAATGATGATAACGGGGGGTGTAGTTATAATGATGATATACGGGGGTGTAGATATAATGATGATATACGGGGGTGTAGTTATAATGATGATATACGGGGGTGTAGTTATAATGATGATATACGGGGGAGTAGTTATAATGATGATATACGGGGGTGTAGTTATAATGATGATATACGGGGGGTGTAGTTATAATGATGATATACGGGGTTTGTAGTTATAATGATGATATCCGGGGAGGTGTAGTTATAATGATGATATACGGGGGTGTAGTTATAATGATGATCTACGGGGGTGTAGTTATAATGATGATATACGGGGGGTGTAGTTCTAATGATGATATACGGGGGGTCCAGTTATAATGATGATATACGGGGGTGTAGTTATAATGATGATACACGGGGGTGTAGTTATAATGATGATATGCGGGGGGTGCAGTTATAATGATGATATACGGGGATTGTAGTTATAATGATGATATACGGGGGGTGTAGTTATAATGATGATATACGGGTGTGTAGTTAAAATGATGATATACGGGGGTGTAGTTATAATGATGATACACGGAGGTGTAGTTATAATGATGATATACGAGGGTTTAGTTATAATGATGATATACGGGGGTGTAGTTATAATGATGATATACGGAGGTGTAGTTATAATGATGATATACGGGGGGTGTAGTTATAATGATGATATACGGGGGGTGTAGTTATAATGATGATATACGGGGGGTGCAGTTATAATGATGATATACGGGGGTGTAGTTATAATGATGATATACGGGGGTGTAGTTATAATGATGATATACGGGGGGTGTAGTTATAATGATGATATACGGGGGTGTAGTTGTAATGATGATATACGGGGGTGTAGTTATAATAATGATATACGGGGGTGTAGTTATAATGATGATATACGGGGGGTGTAGTTATAATGATGATATACGGGGGTGTAGTTATAATGATGATATACGGGGGTGTAGTTATAATGATGATATATGGGGGGTGTAGTTATATTGATGATATACGGGGGTGTAGTTATAATGATGATATACGGGGGGTGTAGTTATAATGATGATATACGGGGGTGTAGTTATAATGATGATATACGGGGGTGTTGTTATAATGATGATATACGGGGGTGTAGTTATAATGATGATATACGGGGGGTGTAGTTATAATGATGATATGCGGGGGGTGTAGTTATAATGATGATATACGGGGGTGTAGTTATAATGATGATATACGGGGGTGTAGTTATAATGATGATATACGGGGGGTGTAGTTATAATGATGATATACGGGGGTGTAGTAATAATGATGATATACGGGGGTGTAGTTATAATGATGATATACGGGGGTGTAGTTATAATGATGATATACGGGGGGTGTAGTTATAATGATGATATACGGGGGATGTAGTTACAATGATGATATACGGGGGTGTAGTTACAATGATGATATACGGTGGTGTAGTTATAATGATGATATACGGGGGTGTAGTTATAATGATGATATACGGGGGGTGTAGTTATAATGATGATATACAGGGGTGTAGTTATAATGATGATATACGGGGGGTGTAGTTATAATGATGATATACGGGGGTGTAGTTATAATGAGGATATACGGGGGTGTAGTTATAATGATGATATACGGGGGGTGCAGTTATAATGATGATATACGGGGATTGTAGTTATAATGATGATATACGGGGGGTGTAGTTATAATGATGATATACGGGTGTGTAGTTAAAATGATGATATACGGGGGTGTAGTAATAATGATGATATCCGGGGGGGTGTAGTTATAATGATGATATACGGGGGTGTAGTTATAATGATGATATACGGGGGTGTAGTAATAATGATGATATACGGAGGTGTAGTTATAATGATGATATACGGGGGGTGTAGTTATAATGATGATATACGGGGGGTGTAGTTATAATGATGATATACAGGGGTGTAGTTATAATGATGATATACGGGGGGTGTAGTTATAATGATGATATACGCGGGGTCCAGTTATAATGATGATTTACGGGGTGTAGTTATAATGATGATATACGGGGGGTGTAGTTATAATGATGATATACGGGGGTGTAGTTATAATGATGATATACGGGGGTGTAGTTATAATGATGATATACGGGGGTGTAGTTATAATGATGATATACGTGGGGTGTAATTATAATGATGATATACGGGGGGTGTAGTTATAATGATGATATACGGGGGTGTAGTTGTAATGATGATATACGGGGGTGTAGTTATAATAATGATTTACGGGGGTGTAGTTATAATCATGATATACGGGGGGTGTAGTTATAATGATGATATACGGGGGTGTAGTTATAATGATGATATACGGGGGTGTAGTTATAATGATGATATATGGGGGGTGTAGTTATAATGATGATATACGGGGGTGTAGTTATAATGATGATATACGGGGGGTGTAGTTATAATGATGATATACGGGGGTGTAGTTATAATGATGATATACGGGGGAGATGTTATAATGATGATATACGGGGGTGTAGTTATAATGATGATATACGGGGGGTGTAGTTATAATGATGATATGCGGGGGGTGTAGTTATAATGATGATATACGGGGGGTGTAGTTATAATGATGATATACAGGGGTGTAGTTATAATGATGATATACGGGGGGTGTAGTTATAATGATGATATACGGGGGGTCCAGTTATAATGATGATTTACGGGGTGTAGTTATAATGATGATATACGGGGGGTGTAGTTATAATGATGATATACGGGGGTGTAGTTATAATGATGATATACGGGTGTGTAGTTATAATGATGATATACGGGGGTGTAGTTATAATGATGATATACGGGGGTGTAGTTATAATGATGATATACGTGGGGTGTAATTATAATGATGATATACGGGGGGTGTAGTTATAATGATCATATACGGGGGTGTAGTTATAATGATGATATACGGGGGGTGTAGTTATAATGATGATATACAGAGGTGTAGTTATAATGATGATATACGGGGGTGTAGTTATCATGATGATATACAGGGGTGTAGTTATAATGATGATATACGGGGTGTAGTTATAATGATGATATACAGGGGGTGTAGTTATAATGATGATATACGGGGGTGTAGTTATAATGATGATACACGGGGGTGTAGTTATAATAATGATATACGGGGGGGTGCAGTTATAATGATGATATACGGGGATTGTAGTTATAATGATGATATACGGGGGGTGTAGTTATAATGATGATATACGGGTGTGTAGTTAAAATGATGATATACGGGGGTGTAGTAATAATGATGATATACGGGGGGTGTAGTTATAATGATGATATACGGGGGGGTGTATTTAAAATGATGATATACGGGGGGTCTAGTTATAGTGATGATATACGGGGGTGTAGTTATAATGATGATATACGGGGGGTGTAGTTATAATTATGATATACGGGGGTGTAGTTATAATGATGATACACGGAGGTGTAGTTATAATGATGATATACGAGGGTGTAGTTATAATGATGATATACGGGGGTGTAGTTATAATGATGATATACGGAGGTGTGGTTATAATGATGATACACGGGGGGTGTAGTTATAATTATGATATACGGGGGGTGTAGTTATAATGATGATATACGGGGGGTGCAGGTATAATGATGATATACGGTGGTGTAGTTATAATGATGATATACGGGGGTGTAGTTATAATGATGATATACGGGGGGTGTAGTTATAATGATGAAATACGGGGGTGTAGTTGTAATGATGATATACGGGGGTGTAGTTATAATAATGATTTACGGGGGTGTAGTTATAATGATGATATACGGGGGGTGTAGTTATAATGATGATATACGGGGGTGTAGTTATAATGATGATATACGGGGGTGTAGTTATAATGATGATATATGGGGGGTGTAGTTATAATGATGATATACGGGGGTGTAGTTATAATGATGATATACGGGGGGTGTAGTTATAATGATGATATACGGGGGTGTAGTTATAATGATGATATACGGGGGTGTTGTTATAATGATGATATACGGGGGTGTAGTTATAATGATGATATACGGGGGGTGTAGTTATAATGATGATATGCGGGGGGTGTAGTTATAATGATGATATACGGGGGGTGTAGTTATAATGATGATATACAGGGGTGTAGTTATAATGATGATATACGGGGGGTGTAGTTATAATGATGATATACGGGGGGTCCAGTTATAATGATGATTTACGGGGTGTAGTTATAATGATGATATACGGGGGGTGTAGTTATAATGATGATATACGGGGGTGTAGTTATAATGATGATATACGAGTGTGTAGTTATAATGATGATATACGGGGGTGTAGTTATAATGATGATATACGGGGGTGTAGTTATAATGATGATATACGTGGGGTGTAATTATAATGATGATATACGGGGGGTGTAGTTATAATGATGATATACGGGGGTGTAGTTATAATGATGATATACGGGGGGTGTAGTTATAATGATGATATACAGAGGTGTAGTTATAATGATGATATACGGGGGTGTAGTTATCATGATGATATACAGGGGTGTAGTTATAATGATGATATACGGGGTGTAGTTATAATGATGATATACAGGGGGTGTAGTTATAATGATGATATACGGGGGTGTAGTTATAATGATGATACACGGGGGTGTAGTTATAATGATGATATACGGGGGGTGCAGTTATAATGATGATATACGGGGATTGTAGTTATAATGATGATATACGGGGGGTGTAGTTATAATGATGATATACGGGTGTGTAGTTAAAATGATGATATACGGGGGTGTAGTAATAATGATGATATACGGGGAGTGTAGTTATAATGATGATATACGGGGGGGTGTATTTAAAATGATGATATACGGGGGGTCTAGTTATAGTGATGATATACGGGGGTGTAGTTATAATGATGATATACGGGGGGTGTAGTTATAATGATGATATACGGGGGTGTAGTTATAATGATGATACACGGAGGTGTAGTTATAATGATGATATACGAGGGTGTAGTTATAATGATGATATACGGGGGTGTAGTTATAATGATGATATACGGAGGTGTGGTTATAATGATGATATACGGGGGGTGTAGTTTTAATTATGATATACGGGGGGTGTAGTTATAATGATGATATACGGGGGGTGCAGTTATAATGATGATATACGGGGGTGTAGTTATAATGATGATATACGGGGGTGTAGTTATAATGACGATATACGGGGGGGTGTAGTTATAATGATGATATACGGGGGTGTAGTTGTAATGATGATATACGGGGGTGTAGTTATAATAATGATTTACGGGGGTGTAGTTATAATGATGATATACGGGGGGTGTAGTTATAATGATGATATACGGGGGTGTAGTTATAATGATGATATACGGGGGTGTAGTTATAATGATGATATATGGGGGGTGTAGTTATAATGATGATATACGGGGGTGTAGTTATAATGATGATATACGGGGGGTGTAGTTATAATGATGATATACGGGGGTGTAGTTATAATGATGATATACGGGGGTGTTGTTATAATGATGATATACGGGGGTGTAGTTATAATGATGATATACGGGGGGTGTAGTTATAATGATGATATGCGGGGGGTGTAGTTATAATGATGATATACGGGGGTGTAGTTATAATGATGATATACGGGGGTGTAGATATAATGATGATATACGGCGGGTGTAGTTATAATGATGATATACGGGGGTATAGTTATAATGATGATATACGGGGGTGTAGTTATAATGATGATATACGGGGGTGTAGTTATAATGATGATATACGGGGGGTGTAGTTATATTGATGATATACGGGGGGTGTAGTTACAATGATGATATACGGGGGTGTAGTTACAATGATGATATACGTGGGTGTAGTTATAATGATGATATACGGGGGTGTAGTTATAATGATGATATACGGGGGGTGTAGTTATAATGATGATATACGGGGGTGTAGTTATAATGATGATATACGGAGGTGTAGTTATAATGATGATATACGAGGGTGTAGTTATAATGATGATATACGGGGGTGTAGTTATAATGATGATATACGGAGGTGTGGTTATAATGATGATACACGGGGGGTGTAGTTATAATTATGATATACGGGGGGTGTAGTTATAATGATGATATACGGGGGGTGCAGGTATAACGATGATATACGGTGGTGTAGTTATAATGATGATATACGGGGGTGTAGTTATAATGATGATATACGGGGGGTGTAGTTATAATGATGAAATACGGGGGTGTAGTTGTAATGATGATATACGGGGGTGTAGTTATAATAATGATTTACGGGGGTGTAGTTATAATGATGATATACGGGGGGTGTAGTTATAATGATGATATACGGGGGTGTAGTTAGAATGATGATATACGGGGGTGTAGTTATAATGATGATATATGGGGGGTGTAGTTATAATGATGATATACGGGGGTGTAGTTATAATGATGATATACGGGGGGTGTAGTTATAATGATGATATACGGGGGTGTAGTTATAATGATGATATACGGGGGTGTTGTTATAATGATGATATACGGGGGTGTAGTTATAATGATGATATACGGGGGGTGTAGTTATAATGATGATATGCGGGGGGTGTAGTTATAATGATGATATACGGGGGGTGTAGTTATAATGATGATATACAGGGGTGTAGTTATAATGATGATATACGGGGGGTGTAGTTATAATGATGATATACGGGGGGTCCAGTTATAATGATGATTTACGGGGTGTAGTTATAATGATGATATACGGGGTTGTAGTTATAATGATGATATACGGGGGTGTAGTTATAATGATGATATACGGGTGTGTAGTTATAATGATGATATACGGGGGTGTAGTTATAATGATGATATACGGGGGTGTAGTTATAATGATGATATACGTGGGGTGTAATTATAATGATGATATACGGGGGGTGTAGTTATAATGATGATATACGGGGGTGTAGTTATAATGATGATATACGGGGGGTGTAGTTATAATGATGATATACAGAGGTGTAGTTATAATGATGATATACGGGGGTGTAGTTATCATGATGATATACAGGGGTGTAGTTATAATGATGATATACGGGGTGTAGTTATAATGATGATATACAGGGGGTGTAGTTATAATGATGATATACGGGGGTGTAGTTATAATGATGATACACGGGGGTGTAGTTATAATGATGATATACGGGGGGTGCAGTTATAATGATGATATACGGGGATTGTAGTTATAATGATGATATACGGGGGGTGTAGTTATAATGATGATATACGGGTGTGTAGTTAAAATGATGATATACGGGGGTGTAATAATAATGATGATATACGGGGGGTGTAGTTATAATGATGATATACGGGGGGGTGTATTTAAAATGATGATATACGGGGGGTCTAGTTATAGTGATGATATACGGGGGTGTAGTTATAATGATGATATACGGGGGGTGTAGTTATAATGATGATATACGGGGGTGTAGTTATAATGATGATACACGGAGGTGTAGTTATAATGATGATATACGAGGGTGTAGTTATAATGATGATATACGGGGGTGTAGTTATAATGATGATGTAGGGAGGTGTGGTTATAATGATGATATACGGGGGGTGTAGTTTTAATTATGATATACGGGGGGTGTAGTTATAATGATGATATACGGGGGGTGCAGTTATAATGATGATATACGGGGGTGTAGTTATAATGATGATATACGGGGGTGTAGTTATAATGACGATATACGGGGGGTGTAGTTATAATGATGAAATACGGGGGTGTAGTTGTAATGATGATATACGGGGGTGTAGTTATAATAATGATTTACGGGGGTGTAGTTATAATGATGATATACGGGGGGTGTAGTTATAATGATGATATACGGGGGTGTAGTTATAATGATGATATACGGGGGTGTAGTTATAATGATGATATATGGGGGGTGTAGTTATAATGATGATATACGGGGGTGTAGTTATAATGATGATATACGGGGGGTGTAGTTATAATGATGATATACGGGGGTGTAGTTATAATGATGATATACGGGGGTGTTGTTATAATGATGATATACGGGGGTGTAGTTATAATGATGATATACGGGGGGTGTAGTTATAATGATGATATGCGGGGGGTGTAGTTATAATGATGATATACGGGGGTGTAGTTATAATGATGATATACGGGGGTGTAGATATAATGATGATATACGGGGGGTGTCGTTATAATGATGATATACGGGGGTTTAGTTATAATGATGATATACGGGGGTGTAGTTATAATGATGATATACGGGGGTGTAGTTATAATGATGATATACGGGGGGTGTAGTTATAATGATGATATACGGGGGGTGTAGTTACAATGATGATATACGGGGGTGTAGTTACAATGATGATATACGTGGGTGTAGTTATAATGATGATATACGGGGGTGTAGTTATAATGATGATATACGGGGGGTGTAGTTATAATGATGATATACGGGGGTGTAGTTATAATGATGATATACGGGGGTGTAGTTATAATGATGATATACGGGGGTGTAGTTATAATGATGATATACGGGGGTGTTGTTATAATGATGATATACGGGGGTGTAGTTATAATGATGATATACGGGGGGTGTAGTTATAATGATGATATACGGGGGGTGTAGTTATAATGATGATATACGGGGGTGTAGTTATAATGATGATATACAGGGGTGTAGTTACAATGATGATATACGGGGGGTGTAGTTATAATGATGATATACGGGGGTGTAGTTATAATGATGATATACGGGGGTGTAGTTATAATGATGATATACGGGGGTGTAGTTATAATGATGATAATAGGGGGTTGTAGTTATAATGATGATATACGGGGGGTGTAGTTATAATGATGATATACGGGGGTGTAGTTATAATGATGATATACGGGGGTGTAGTTATATTGATGATATACGGGGGTGTAGTTATAATGATGATATACGGGGGGTGTAGTTATAATGATGATATACGGGGGGTGTAGTTATAATGATGATATACGGGGGTGTAGTTATAATGATGATATACGGGGGTGTAGTTATAATGATGATATACGGGGGGTGTAGTTATAATGATGATATACGGTGGTGTAGTTATAATGATGATATACGGGGGGTGTAGTTATAATGATGATACACGGGGGTGTAGTTATAATGATGATATACGGGGGTGTAGTTATAATGATGATATACGGGGGTGTAGTTATAATGATGATATACGGGGGTGTAGTTATAATGATGATATACGGCGGTGTAGTTATAATGATGATATACGGGGGTGTAGTTATAATGATGATACACGGGGGTGTAGTTATAATGATGATATACGGGGGGGTGCAGTTATAATGATGATATACGGGGATTGTAGTTATAATGATGATATACGGGAGGTGTAGTTATAATGATGATATCCGGAGGTGTAGTTAAAATGATGATATACGGGGGTGTAGTTATAATGATGATATACGGGGGGTGTAGTTATAATGATGATATACGGGGGGTGTATTTAAAATGATGATATACGGGGGGTCTAGTTATAGTGATGATATACGGGGGTGTAGTTATAATGATGATATACGGGGGGTGTAGTTATAATGATGATATACGGGGGTGTAGTTATAATGATGATACACGGAGGTGTAGTTATAATGATGATATACGAGGGTTTAGTTATAATGATGATATACGGGGGTGTAGTTATAATGATGATATACGGAGGTGTAGTTATAATGATGATATACGGGGGGTGTAGTTATAATGATGATATACGGGGGGTGTAGTTATAATGATGATATACGGGTGGTGCAGTTATAATGATGATATACGGGGGTGTAGTTATAATGATGATATACGGGGGTGTAGTTATAATGATGATATACGGGGGGTGTAGTTATAATGATGATATACGGGGGTGTAGTTGTAATGATGATATACGGGGGTGTAGTTATAATAATGATATACGGGGGTGTAGTTATAATGATGATATACGGGGGGTGTAGTTACAATGATGATATACGGGGGTGTAGTTACAATGATGATATACGGGGGTGTAGTTATAATGATGATATACGGGGGTGTAGTTATAATGATGATATACGGGGGGTGTAGTTATAATGATGATATACGGGGGGTGTAGTTATAATGATGATATACAGGGGTGTAGTTATAATGATGATATAGGGGGGTGTAGTATTAATGATGATATACGGGGGTGTAGTTATAATGATGATATACGGGGGGTGTAGTTATAATGATGATATACGGGGGTGTAGATATATTGATGATATACGGGGGTGTAGTTATAATGATGATATACGGGGGTGTAGTTATAATGATGATATACGGGGGTGTAGTTATAATGATGATATACGGGGGAGTAGTTATAATGATGATATACGGGGGTGTAGTTATAATGATGATATACGGGGGGTGTAGTTATAATGATGATATACGGGGTTTGTAGTTATAATGATGATATCCGGGGGGGTGTAGTTATAATGATGATATACGGGGGTGTAGTTATAATGATGATATACGGGGGTGTAGTTATAATGATGATATACGGGGGGTGTAGTTATAATGATGATATACGGGGGGTGTAGTTATAATGATGATATACGGGGGGTCCAGTTATAATGATGATATACGGGGGTGTAGTTATAATGATGATATACGGGGGGTGTAGTTATAATGATGATATACGGGGGTGTAGTTATAATGATGATATACGGGGGTGTAGTTATAATGATGATATACGGGGGTGTAGTTATAATGATGATAATAGGGGGTTGTAGTTATAATGATGATATACGGGGGGTGTAGTTATAATGATGATATACGGGGGTGTAGTTATAATGATGATATACGGGGGTGTAGTTATATTGATGATATACGGGGGTGTAGTTATAATGATGATATACGGGGGGTGTAGTTATAATGATGATATACGGGGGGTGTAGTTATAATGATGATATACGGGGGTGTAGTTATAATGATGATATACGGGGGTGTAGTTATAATGATGATATACGGGGGGTGTAGTTATAATGATGATATACGGTGGTGTAGTTATAATGATGATATACGGGGGGTGTAGTTATAATGATGATACACGGGGGTGTAGTTATAATGATGATATACGGGGGTGTAGTTATAATGATGATATACGGGGGTGTAGTTATAATGATGATATACGGGGGTGTAGTTATAATGATGATATACGGCGGTGTAGTTATAATGATGATATACGGGGGTGTAGTTATAATGATGATACACGGGGGTGTAGTTATAATGATGATATACGGGGGGGTGCAGTTATAATGATGATATACGGGGATTGTAGTTATAATGATGATATACGGGAGGTGTAGTTATAATGATGATATACGGAGGTGTAGTTAAAATGATGATATACGGGGGTGTAGTTATAATGATGATATACGGGGGGTGTAGTTATAATGATGATATACGGGGGGTGTATTTAAAATGATGATATACGGGGGGTCTAGTTATAGTGATGATATACGGGGGTGTAGTTATAATGATGATATACGGGGGGTGTAGTTATAATGATGATATACGGGGGTGTAGTTATAATGATGATACACGGAGGTGTAGTTATAATGATGATATACGAGGGTTTAGTTATAATGATGATATACGGGGGTGTAGTTATAATGATGATATACGGAGGTGTAGTTATAATGATGATATACGGGGGGTGTAGTTATAATGATGATATACGGGGGGTGTAGTTATAATGATGATATACGGGTGGTGCAGTTATAATGATGATATACGGGGGTGTAGTTATAATGATGATATACGGGGGTGTAGTTATAATGATGATATACGGGGGGTGTAGTTATAATGATGATATACGGGGGTGTAGTTGTAATGATGATATACGGGGGTGTAGTTATAATAATGATATACGGGGGTGTAGTTATAATGATGATATACGGGGGGTGTAGTTACAATGATGATATACGGGGGTGTAGTTACAATGATGATATACGGGGGTGTAGTTATAATGATGATATACGGGGGTGTAGTTATAATGATGATATACGGGGGGTGTAGTTATAATGATGATATACGGGGGGTGTAGTTATAATGATGATATACAGGGGTGTAGTTATAATGATGATATAGGGGGGTGTAGTATTAATGATGATATACGGGGGTGTAGTTATAATGATGATATACGGGGGGTGTAGTTATAATGATGATATACGGGGGTGTAGATATATTGATGATATACGGGGGTGTAGTTATAATGATGATATACGGGGGTGTAGTTATAATGATGATATACGGGGGTGTAGTTATAATGATGATATACGGGGGAGTAGTTATAATGATGATATACGGGGGTGTAGTTATAATGATGATATACGGGGGGTGTAGTTATAATGATGATATACGGGGTTTGTAGTTATAATGATGATATCCGGGGGGGTGTAGTTATAATGATGATATACGGGGGTGTAGTTATAATGATGATATACGGGGGTGTAGTTATAATGATGATATACGGGGGGTGTAGTTATAATGATGATATACGGGGGGTGTAGTTATAATGATGATATACGGGGGGTCCAGTTATATTGATGATATACGGGGGTGTAGTTATAATGATGATATACGGGGGGTGTAGTTATAATGATGATATACGGGGGTGTAGTTATAATGATGATATACGGGTGTGTAGTTATAATGATGATATACGGGGGTGTAGTTATAATGATGATATACGGGGGTGTAGTTATAATGATGATATACGTGGGGTGTAGTTATAATGATGATATACGGGGGGTGTAGTTATAATGATGATATACGGGGGTGTAGTTATAATGATGATATACGGGGGGTCTAGTTATAATGATGATATACGGGGGTGTAGTTATAATGATGATATACGGGGGTGTAGTTATAATGATGATATACGGGGGGTGTAGTTATAATGATGATATACGGGGGGTGTAGTTACAATGATGATATACGGGGGTGTAGTTACAATGATGATATACGGGGGTGCGGTTATAATGATGATATACGGAGGTGTAGTTATAATGATGATATACGGGGGGTGTAGTTATAATGATGATATACGGGGGGTGTAGTTATAATGATGATATACAGGGGTGTAGTTATAATGATGATATACGGGGGGTGTAGTTATAATGATGATATACGGGGGGTCCAGTTATAATGATGATTTACGGGGTGTGGTTATAATGATGATATACGGGGGGTGTAGTTATAATGATGATATACGGGGGTGTAGTTATAATGATGATATACGGGTGTGTAGTTATAATGATGATATACGGGGGTGTAGTTATAATGATGATATACAGGGGTGTAGTTATAATGATGATATACGTGGGGTGTAATTATAATGATGATATACGGGGGGTGTAGTTATAATGATCATATACGGGGGTGTAGTTATAATGATGATATACGGGGGGTGTAGTTATAATGATGATATACAGAGGTGTAGTTATAATGATGATATACGGGGGTGTAGTTATCATGATGATATACAGGGGTGTCGTTATAATGATGATATACGGGGTGTAGTTATAATGATGATATACAGGGGGTGTAGTTATAATGATGATATACGGGGGTGTAGTTATAATGATGATACACGGGGGTGTAGTTATAATGATGATATACGGGGGGTGCAGTTATAATGATGATATACGGGGATTGTAGTTATAATGATGATATACGGGGGGTGTAGTTATAATGATGATATACGGGTGTGTAGTTAAAATGATGATATACGGGGGTGTAGTAATAATGATGATATACGGGGGGTGTAGTTATAATGATGATATACGGGGGGTGTATTTAAAATGATGATATACGGGGGGTCTAGTTATAGTGATGATATACGGGGGAGTAGTTATAATGATGATATACGGGGGGTGTAGTTATAATTATGATATACGGGGGTGTAGTTATAATGATGATACACGGAGGTGTAGTTATAATGATGATATACGAGGGTGTAGTTATAATGATGATATACGGGGGTGTAGTTATAATGATGATATACGGAGGTGTGGTTATAATGATGATACACGGGGGGTGTAGTTATAATTATGATATACGGGGGGTGTAGTTATAATGATGATATACGGGGGGTGCAGTTATAATGATGATATACGGGGGTGTAGTTATAATGATGATATACGGGGGTGTAGTTATAATGATGATATACGGGGGGTGTAGTTATAATGATGATATACGGGGGTGTAGTTGTAATGATGATATACGGGGGTGTAGTTATAATAATGATTTACGGGGGTGTAGTTATAATGATGATATACGGGGGGTGTAGTTATAATGATGATATACGGGGGTGTAGTTATAATGATGATATACGGGGGTGTAGTTATAATGATGATATATGGGGGGTGTAGTTATAATGATGATATACGGGGGTGTAGTTATAATGATGATATACGGGGGGTGTAGTTATAATGATGATATACGGGGGTGTAGTTATAATGATGATATACGGGGGTGTTGTTATAATGATGATATACGGGGGTGTAGTTATAATGATGATATGCGGGGGGTGTAGTTATAATGATGATATACGGGGGGTGTAGTTATATTGATGATATACAGGGGTGTAGTTATAATGATGATATACGGGGGGTGTAGTTATAATGATGATATACGGGGGGTCCAGTTATAATGATGATTTACGGGGTGTAGTTATAATGATGATATACGGGGGGTGTAGTTATAATGATGATATACGGGGGTGTAGTTATAATGATGATATACGGGTGTGTAGTTATAATGATGATATACGGGGGTGTAGTTATAATGATGATATACGGGGGTGTAGTTATAATGATGATATACGTGGGGTGTAATTATAATGATGATATACGGGGGGTGTAGTTATAATGATGATATATGGGGGTGTAGTTATAATGATGATATACGGGGGGTGTAGTTATAATGATGATATACAGAGGTGTAGTTATAATGATGATATACGGGGGTGTAGTTATCATGATGATATACAGGGGTGTAGTTATAATGATGATATACGGGGTGTAGTTATAATGATGATATACAGGGGGTGTAGTTATAATGATGATATACGGGTGTGTAGTTAAAATGATGATATACGGGGGTGTAGTAATAATGATGATATACGGGGGGTGTAGTTATAATGATGATATACGGGGGGGTGTATTTAAAATGATGATATACGGGCGGTCTAGTTATAGTGATGATATACGGGGGTGTAGTTATAATGATGATATACGGGGGGTGTAGTTATAATGATGATATACGGGGGTGTAGTTATAATGATGATACACGGAGGTGTAGTTATAATGATGATATACGAGGGTGTAGTTATAATGATGATATACGGGGGTGTAGTTATAATGATGATATACGGGGGTGTAGTTATAATGATGATATACGGGGGTGTAGTTATAATGATGATATATGGGGGGTGTAGTTATAATGATGATATACGGGGGTGTAGTTATAATGATGATATACGGGGGGTGTAGTTATAATGATGATATACGGGGGTGTAGTTATAATGATGATATACGGGGGTGTTGTTATAATGATGATATACGGGGGTGTAGTTATAATGATGATATACGGGGGGTGTAGTTATAATGATGATATGCGGGGGGTGTAGTTATAATGATGATATACGGGGGTGTAGTTATAATGATGATATACGGGGGTGTAGATATAATGATGATATACGGGGGGTGTAGTTATAATGATGATATACGGGGGTTTAGTTATAATGATGATATACGGGGGTGTAGTTATAATGATGATATACGGGGGTGTAGTTATAATGATGATATACGGGGGGTGTAGTTATAATGATGATATACGGGGGGTGTAGTTACAATGATGATATACGGGGGTGTAGTTACAATGATGATATACGTGGGTGTAGTTATAATGATGATATACGGGGGTGTAGTTATAATGATGATATACGGGGGGGTGTAGTTATAATGATGATATACGGGGGTGTAGTTATAATGATGATATACGGGGGTGTAGTTATAATGATGATATACGGGGGTGTAGTTATAATGATGATATACGGGGGTGTTGTTATAATGATGATATACGGGGGTGTAGTTATAATGATGATATACGGGGGGTGTAGTTATAATGATGATATACGGGGGGTGTAGTTATAATGATGATATACGGGGGTGTAGTTATAATGATGATATACAGGGGTGTAGTTACAATGATGATATACGGGGGGTCTATTTATAATGATGATATACGGGGGTGTAGTTATAATGATGATATACGGGGGTGTAGTTATAATGATGAGATACGGGGGTGTAGTTATAATGATGATAATAGGGGGTTGTAGTTATAATGATGATATACGGGGGGTGTAGTTATAATGATGATATACGGGGGTGTAGTTATAATGATGATATACGGGGGTGTAGTTATATTGATGATATACGGGGGTGTAGTTATAATGATGATATACGGGGGGTGTAGTTATAATGATGATATACGGGGGGTGTAGTTATAATGATGATATACGGGGGTGTAGTTATAATGATGATATACGGGGGGTGTAGTTATAATGATGATATACGGTGGTGTAGTTATAATGATGATATACGGGGGGTGTAGTTATAATGATGATACACGGGGGTGTAGTTATAATGATGATATACGGGGGTGTAGTTATAATGATGATATACGGGGGTGTAGTTATAATGATGATATACGGGGGTGTAGTTATAATGATGATATACGGGGGTGTAGTTATAATGATGATATACGGGGGTGTAGTTATAATGATGATATACGGGGGTGTAGTTATAATGATGATACACGGGGGTGTAGTTATAATGATGATATACGGGGGGTGCAGTTATAATGATGATATACGGGGATTGTAGTTATAATGATGATATACGGGAGGTGTAGTTATAATGATGATATACGGGTGTGTAGTTAAAATGATGATATACGGGGGTGTAGTTATAATGATGATATACGGGGGGTGTATTTAAAATGATGATATACGGGGGGTCTAGTTATAGTGATGATATACGGGGGTGTAGTTATAATGATGATATACGGGGGGTGTAGTTATAATGATGATATACGGGGGTGTAGTTATAATGATGATACAGGGAGGTGTAGTTATAATGATGATATACGAGGGTTTAGTTATAATGATGATATACGGGGGTGTAGTTATAATGATGATATACGGAGGTGTAGTTATAATGATGATATACGGGGGGTGTAGTTATAATGATGATATACGGGGGGTGTAGTTATAATGATGATATACGGGTGGTGCAGTTATAATGATGATATACGGGGGTGTAGTTATAATGATGATATACGGGGGTGTAGTTATAATGATGATATACGGGGGGTGTAGTTATAATGATGATATACGGGGGTGTAGTTGTAATGATGATATACGGGGGTGTAGTTATAATAATGATATACGGGGGTGTAGTTACAATGATGATATACGGGGGGTGTAGTTACAATGATGATATACGGGGGTGTAGTTACAATGATGATATACGGTGGTGTAGTTATAATGATGATATACGGGGGTGTAGTTATAATGATGATATACGGGGGGTGTAGTTATAATGATGATATACGGGGGGTGTAGTTATAATGATGATATACAGGGGTGTAGTTATAATGATGATATACGGGGGGTGTAGTTATAATGATGATATACGGGGGTGTAGTTATAATGATGATATACGGGGGGTGTAGTTATAATGATGATATACGGGGGTGTAGATATATTGATGATATACGGGGGTGTAGTTATAATGATGATATACGGGGGTGTAGTTATAATGATGATATACGGGGGTGTAGTTATAATGATGATATACGGGGGAGTAGTTATAATGATGATATACGGGGGTGTAGTTATAATGATGATATACGGGGGGTGTAGTTATAAGGATGATATACGGGGTTTGTAGTTATAATGATGATATCCGGGGGGGTGTAGTTATAATGATGATATACGGGGGTGTAGTTATAATGATGATATACGGGGGTGTAGTTATAATGATGATATACGGGGGGTGTAGTTATAATGATGATATACGGGGGGTGTAGTTATAATGATGATATACGGGGGGTCCAGTTATAATGATGATATACGGGGGTGTAGTTATAATGATGATATACGGGGGGTGTAGTTATAATGATGATATACGGGGGTGTAGTTATAATGATGATATACGGGTGTGTAGTTATAATGATGATATACGGGGGTGTAGTTATAATGATGATATACGGGGGGTGTAGTTATAATGATGATATACGTGGGGTGTAGTTATAATGATGATATACGGGGGGTGTAGTTATAATGATGATATACGGGGGTGTAGTTATAATGATGATATACGGGGGGTCTAGTTATAATGATGATATACAGAGGTGTAGTTATAATGATGATATACGGGGGTCTAGTTATCATGATGATATACAGGGGTGTAGTTATAATGATGATATACGGGGTGTAGTTATAATGATGATATAAAGGGGGTGTAGTTATAATGATGATATACGGGGGTGTAGTTATAATGATGATACACGGCTGTGTAGTTATAATGATGATATACGGGGGGTGCAGTTATAATGATGATATACGGGGATTGTAGTTATAATGATGATATACGGGGGGTGTAGTTATAATGATGATATACGGGTGTGTAGTTAAAATGATGATATACGGGGGTGTAGTTATAATGATGATATACGGGGGGTGTATTTATAATGATGATATACGGGGGGTGTATTTAAAATGATGATATACGGGGGGTCTAGTTATAGTGATGATATACGGGGGTGTAGTTATAATGATGATATACGGGGGGTGTAGTTATAATGATGATATACGGGGGTGTAGTTATAATGATGATACACGGAGGTGTAGTTATAATGATGATATACGAGGGTGTAGTTATAATGATGATATACGGGGGTGTAGTTATAATGATGATATACGGAGGTGTGGTTATAATGATGATATACGGGGGGTGTAGTTATAATTATGATATACGGGGCGTGTAGTTATAATGATGATATACGGGGGGTGCAGTTATAATGATGATATACGGGGGTGTAGTTATAATGATGATATACGGGGGGTGTAGTTATAATGATGATATACGGGGGTGTAGTTGTAATGATGATATACGGGGGTGTAGTTATAATAATGATATACGGGGGTGTAGTTATAATGATGATATACGGGGGGTGTAGTTATAATGATGATATACGGGGGTGTAGTTATAATGATGATATACGGGGGTGTAGTTATAATGATGATATATGGGGGGTGTAGTCATAATGATGATATACGGGGGTGTAGTTATAATGATGATATACGGGGGGTGTAGTTATAATGATGATATACGGGGGTGTAGTTATAATGATGATATACGGGGGTGTTGTTATAATGATGATATACGGGGGTGTAGTTATAATGATGATATACGGGGGGTGTAGTTATAATGATGATATGCGGGGGGTGTAGTTATAATGATGATATACGGGGGTGTAGTTATAATGATGATATACGGGGGTGTAGATATAATGATGATATACGGGGGGTGTAGTTATAATGATGAAATACGGGGGTGTAGTTATAATGATGATATACGGGGGTGTAGTTATAATGATGATATACGGGGGTGTAGTTATAATGATGATATACGGGGGTGTTGTTATAATGATGATATACGGGGGTGTAGTTATAATGATGATATACGGGGGGTGTAGTTATAATGATGATATACGGGGGGTGTAGTTATAATGATGATATACGGGGGTGTAGTTATAATGATGATATACAGGGGTGTAGTTACAATGATGATATACGGGGGGTGTAGTTATAATGATGATATACGGGGGTGTAGTTATAATGATGATATACGGGGGTGTAGTTATAATGATGATAATAGGGGGTGTAGTTATAATGATGATAATAGCGGGTTGTAGTTATAATGATGATATACGGGGGGTGTAGTTATAATGATGATATACGGTGGTGTAGTTATAATGATGATATACGGGGGTGTAGTTTTATTGATGATATACGGGGGTGTAGTTATAATGATGATATACGGGGGGTGTAGTTATAATGATGATATACGGGGGGTGTAGTTATAATGATGATATACGGGGGTGTAGTTATAATGATGATATACGGGGGTGTAGTTATAATGATGATATACGGGGGGTGTAGTTATAATGATGATATACGGGGGTGTAGTTATAATGATGATATACGGGGGGTGTAGTTATAATGATGATACACGGGGGTGTAGTTATAATGATGATATACGGGGGGTGTAGTTATAATGATGATATACGGGGGTGTAGTTATAATGATGATATACGGGGGTGTAGTTATAATGATGATATACGGGGGTGTAGTTATAATGATGATATACGGGGGTGTAGTTATAATGATGATATACGGGGGTGTAGTTATAATGATGATACACGGGGGTGTAGTTATAATGATGATATACGGGGGGTGCAGTTATAGTGATGATATACGGGAATTGTAGTTATAATAATGATATACGGGGGGTGTAGTTATAATGATGATATACGGGTGTGTAGTTAAAATGATGATATACGGGGGTGTAGTTATAATGATGATATACGGGGGGTGTAGTTATAATGATGATATTCGGGGGGTGTATTTAAAATGATGATATACGGGGGGTCTAGTTATAGTGATGATATACGGGGGTGTAGTTATAGTGATGATATACGGGGGTGTAGTTATAATGATGATATACGGGGGGTGTAGTTATAATGATGATATACGGGGGTGTAGTTATAATGATGATACACGGAGGTGTAGTTATAATGATGATATACGAGGGTTTAGTTATAATGATGATATACGGGGGTGTAGTTATAATGATGATATACGGAGGTGTAGTTATAATGATGATATACGGGGGGTGTAGTTATAATGATGATATACGGGGTGTGTAGTTATAATGATGATATACGGGTGTGTAGTTAAAATGATGATATACGGGGGTGTAGTTATAATGATGATATACGGGGGGTGTATTTAAAATGATGATATACGGGGGGTCTAGTTATAGTGATGATATACGGGGGTGTAGTTATAATAATGATATACGGGGGTGTAGTTATAATGATGATATACGGGGGTGTAGTTATAATGATGATATACGGGGGGTGTAGTTATAATGATGATATACGGGGGGTGTAGTTATAATGATGATATACGGGGGGTCCAGTTATAATGATGATATACGGGGGTGTAGTTATAATGATGATATACGGGGGGTGTAGTTATAATGATGATATACGGGGGTGTAGTTATAATGATGATATACGGGTGTGTAGTTATAATGATGATATACGGGGGTGTAGTTATAATGATGATATACGGGGGTGTAGTTATAATGATGATATACGTGGGGTGTAGTTATAATGATGATATACGGGGGGTGTAGTTATAATGATGATATACGGGGGTGTAGTTATAATGATGATATACGGGGGGTCTAGTTATAATGATGATATACAGAGGTGTAGTTATAATGATGATATACGGGGGTCTAGTTATCATGATGATATACAGGGGTGTAGTTATAATGATGATATACGGGGTGTAGTTATAATGATGATATACAGGGGGTGTAGTTATAATGATGATATACGGGGGTGTAGTTATAATGATGATACACGGGGGTGTAGTTATAATGATGATATACGGGGGGTGCAGTTATAATGATGATATACGGGGATTGTAGTTATAATGATGATATACGGGGGGTGTAGTTATAATGATGATATACGGGTGTGTAGTTAAAATGATGATATACGGGGGTGTAGTTATAATGATGATATACGGGGGGTGTATTTATAATGATGATATACGGGGGGTGTATTTAAAATGATGATATACGGGGGGTCTAGTTATAGTGATGATATACGGGGGTGTAGTTATAATGATGATATACGGGGGGTGTAGTTATAATGATGATATACGGGGGTGTAGTTATAATGATGATACACGGAGGTGTAGTTATAATGATGATATACGAGGGTGTAGTTATAATGATGATATACGGGCGTGTAGTTATAATGATGATATACGGAGGTGTGGTTATAATGATGATATACGGGGGGTGT
Source organism: Isurus oxyrinchus (assembly GCA_026770705.1). Taxonomy (NCBI): domain Eukaryota; kingdom Metazoa; phylum Chordata; class Chondrichthyes; order Lamniformes; family Lamnidae; genus Isurus; species Isurus oxyrinchus. Next base: position 400,183 of record JANJGN010000201.1, read on the forward strand.
AGTTATAATTATGATATACGGGGGGTGTAGTTATAATGATGATATACGGGGGGTGCAGTTATAATGATGATATACGGGGGTGTAGTTATAATGATGATATACGGGGGGTGTAGTTATAATGATGATATACGGGGGTGTAGTTGTAATGATGATATACGGGGGTGTAGTTATAATAATGATATACGGGGGTGTAGTTATAATGATGATATACGGGGGGTGTAGTTATAATGATGACATACGGGGGTGTAGTTATAATGATGATATACGGGGGTGTAGTTATAATGATGATATATGGGGGGTTTAGTTATAATGATGATATACGGGGGTGTAGTTATAATGATGATATACGGGGGGTGTAGTTATAATGATGATATACGGGGGTGTAGTTATAATGATGATATACGGGGGTGTTGTTACAATGATGATATACGGGGGTGTAGTTATAATGATGATATACGGGGGGTGTAGTTATAATGATGATATGCGGGGGGTGTAGTTATAATGATGATATACGGGGGTGTAGTTATAATGATGATATACGGGGGTGTAGATATAATGATGATATACGGGGGGTGTAGTTATAATGATGAAATACGGGGGTGTAGCTATAATGATGATATACGGGGGTGTAGTTATAATGATGATATACGGGGGTGTAGTTATAATGAAGATATACGGGGGTGTAGATATAATGATGATATACGGGGGGTGTAGTTATAATGATGATATACGGGGGTGTAGTTATAATGATGATATACGGGGGTGTAGTTATAATGATGATATACGGGGGTGTAGTTATAATGATGATATACGGGGGTGTAGTTATAATGATGATATACGGGGGTGTAGTTATAATGATGATACACGGGGGTGTAGTTATAATGATGATATACGGGGGGTGCAGATATAATGATGATATACGGGGATTGTAGTTATAATAATGATATACTGGGGGTGTAGTTATAATGATGATATACGGGTGTGTAGTTAAAATGATGATATACGGGGGTGTAGTTATAATGATGATATACGGGGGGTGTAGTTATAATGATGATATACGGGGGGTGTATTTAAAATGATGATATACGGGGGGTCTAGTTATAGTGATGATATACGGGGGTGTAGTTATAATGATGATATACGGGGGGTGTAGTTATAATGATGATATACGGGGGTGTAGTTATAATGATGATACACGGAGGTGTAGTTATAATGATGATATACGAGGGTTTAGTTATAATGATGATATACGGGGGTGTAGTTATAATGATGATATACGGAGGTGTAGTTATAATGATGATATACGGGGGGTGTAGTTATAATGATGATATACGGGGGGTGTAGTTATAATGATGATATACGGGGGGTGCAGTTATAATGATGATATACGGGGGTGTAGTTATAATGATGATATACGGGGGTGTAGTTATAATGATGATATACGGGGGGTATAATTATAATGATGATATACGGGGGTGTAGTTGTAATGATGATATACGGGGGTGTAGTTATAATAATGATATAGGGGGGTGTAGTTATAATGATGATATACGGGCGGTGTAGTTATAATGATGATATACGGGGGTGTAGTTATAATGATGATATACGGGGGTGTAGTTATAATGATGATATATGGGGGGTGTAGTTATAATGATGATATACGGGGGTGTAGTTATAATGATGATATACGGGGGGTGTAGTTATAATGATGATATACGGGGGTGTAGTTATAATGATGATATACGGGGGTGTTGTTATAATGATGATATACGGGGGTGTAGTTATAATGATGATATACGGGGGGTGTAGTTATAATGATGATATGCGGGGGGTGTAGTTATAATGATGATATACGGGGGTGTAGTTATGATGATGATTTTCGGGGGTGTAGTTATAATGATGATATACGGGGGGTGTAGTTATAATGATGATATACGGGGGTGTAGTTATAATGATGATATACGGGGGTGTAGTTATAATGATGATATACGGGGGTGTAGTTATAATGATGATATACGGGGGGTGTAGTTATAATGATGATATACGGGGGGTGTAGTTACAATGATGATATACGGGGGTGTAGTTACAATGATGATACACGGGGGTGTAGTTATAATGATGATATACGGGGGTGTAGTTATAATGATGATATACGGGGGGTGTAGTTATAATGATGATATACGGGGGGTGTAGTTATAATGATGATATACAGGAATCTAGATATAATGATGATATACGGGGGGTGTAGTTATAATGATGATATACGGGGGTGTAGTTATAATGATGATATACGGGGGGTGTAGTTATAATGATGATATACGGGGGTGTAGATATAATGATGATATACGGGGGTGTAGTTATAATGATGATATACGGGGGTGTAGTTATAATGATGATATACGGGGGTGTAGTTATAATGATGATATACGGGGGAGTAGTTATAATGATGATATACGGGGGTGTAGTTATAATGATGATATACGGGGGGTGTAGTTATAATGATGATATACGGGGTTTGTAGTTATAATGATGATATCCGGGGGGGTGTAGTTATAATGATGATATACGGGGGTGTAGTTATAATGATGATATACGGGGGGTGTAGTTATAATGATGATATACGGGGGGTGTAGTTATAATGATGATATACAGGGGTGTAGTTATAATGATGATATACGGGGGGTGTAGTTATAATGATGATATACGGGGGTGTAGTTATAATGATGATATACGGGGGGTGTAGTTATAATGATGATATACGGGGGTGTAGATATAATGATGATATACGGGGGTGTAGTTATAATGATGATATACGGGGGTGTAGTTATAATGATGATATACGGGGGTGTAGTTATAATGATGATATACGGGGGAGTAGTTATAATGATGATATACGGGGGTGTAGTTATAATGATGATATACGGGGGGTGTAGTTATAATGATGATATAGGGGTTTGTAGTTATAATGATGAAATCCGGGGGGGGTGTAGTTATAATGATGATATACGGGGGTGTAGTTATAATGATGATATACGGGGGTGTAGTTATAATGATGATATACGGGGGGTGTAGTTATAATGATGATATACGGGGGGTGTAGTTATAATGATGATATACGGGGGGTCCAGTTATAATGATGATATACGGGGGTGTAGTTATAATGATGATATACGGGGGGTGTAGTTATAATGATGATTTACGGGGGTGTAGTTATAATGATGATATACGGGTGTGTAGTTATAATGATGATATACGGGGGTGTAGTTATAATGATGATATACGGGGGTGTAGTTATAATGATAATATACGTGGGGTGTAGTTATAATGATGATATACGGGGGGTGTAGTTATAATGATGATATACGGGGGTGTAGTTATAATGATGATATACGGGGGGTGTAGGTATAATGATGATATACAGAGGTGTAGTTATAATGATGATATACGGGGGTGTAGTTATCATGATGATATACAGGGGTGTAGTTATAATGATGATATACGGGGTGTAGTTATAATAATGATATACAGGGGGTGTAGTTATAATGATGATATACGGGGGAGTAGTTATAATGATGATACACGGGGGTGTAGTTATAATGATGATATACGGGGGGTGCAGTTATAATGATGATATACGGGGATTGTAGTTATAATGATGATATACGGGGGGTGTAGTTATAATGATGATATACGGGTGTGTAGTTAAAATGATGATATACGGGGGTGTAGTTATAATGATGATATACGGGGGGTGTAGTTATAATGATGATATACAGGGGGTGTATTTAAAATGATGATATACGGGGGGTCTAGTTATAGTGATGATATACGGTGGTGTAGTTATAATGATGATATACGGGGGGTGTAGTTATAATGATGATATACGGGGGTGTAGTTATAATGATGATACACGGAGGTGTAGTTATAATGATGATATACGAGGGTGTAGTTATAATGATGATATACGGGGGTGTAGTTATAATGATGATATACGGAGGTGTGGTTATAATGATGATATACGGGGGGGTGTAGTTATAATTATGATATACGGGGGGTGTAGTTATAATGATGATATACGGGGGGTGCAGTTATAATGATGATATACGGGGGTGTAGTTATAATGATGATATACGGGGGTGTAGTTATAATGATGATATATGGGGGGTGTAGTTATAATGATGATATACGGGGGGTGTATTTAAAATGATGATATACGGGGGGTCTAGTTATAGTGATGATATACGGGGGTGTAGTTATAATGATGATATACGGGGGGTGTAGTTATAATGATGATATACGGGGGTGTAGTTATAATGATGATACACGGAGGTGTAGTTATAATGATGATATACGAGGGTTTAGTTATAATGATGATATACGGGGGTGTAGTTATAATGATGATATACGGAGGTGTAGTTATAATGATGATATACGGGGGGTGTAGTTATAATGATGATATACGGGGGGTGTAGTTATAATGATGATATACGGGGGGTGTAGTTATAATGATGATATACGGGGGGTCCAGTTATAATGATGATATACGGGGATGTAGTTATAATGATGATACACGGGGGTGTAGTTATAATGATGATATACGGGGGGTGCAGTTATAATGATGATATACGGGGATTGTAGTTATAATGATGATATACGGGGGGTGTAGTTATAACGATGATATACGGGTGTGTAGTTAAAATGATGATATACGGGGGTGAAGTTATAATGATGATATACGGGGGGTGTAGTTATAATGATGATATACGGGGGGTGTATTTAAAATGATGATATACAGGGGGTCTAGTTATAGTGATGATATACGGGGGTGTAGTTATAATGATGATATACGGGGGGTGTAGTTATAATGATGATATACGGGGGTGTAGTTATAATGATGATACACGGAGGTGTAGTTATAATGATGATATACGGGGGTTTATTTATAATGATGATATACGAGGGTTTAGTTATAATGATGATATACGGGGGTGTAGTTATAATGATGATATACGGAGGTGTAGTTATAATGATGATATACGGGGGGTGTAGTTATAATGATGATATACGGGGGGTGTAGTTATAATGATGATATAGGGGTTTGTAGTTATAATGATGATATCCGGGGGGGTGTAGTTATAATGATGATATACGGGTGGTGTAGTTATAATGACGATATAGGGGTTTGTAGTTATAATGATGATATCCGGGGGGGTGTAGTTATAATGATGATATGCGGGGGTGTAGTTATAATGATGATATACGGGGGTGTAGTTATAATGATGATATACGGGGGTGTAGTTATAATGATGATATACGGGGGTGTAGTTATAATGATGATATACGGGGGGTGTAATTATAATGATGATATACGGGGGATGTAGTTACAATGATGATATACGGGGGTGTAGTTACAATGATGATATACGGGGGTGTAGTTATAATGATGATATACGGGGGTGTAGTTATAATGATGATATACGGGGGGTGTAGTTATAATGATGATATACGGGGGGTGTAGTTATAATGATGATATACAGGGGTGTAGTTATAATGATGATATACGGGGGGTGTAGTTATAATGATGATATACGGGGGTGTAGTGATAATGATGATATACGGGGGTGTAGTTGTAATGATGATATACGGGTGTGTAGTTAAAATGATGATATACGGGGGTGTAGTTATAATGATGATATACGGGGGGTGTAGTTATAATGATGATATACGGGGGTGTAGTTATAATGATAATATACGGGGGTGTAGTTATAATGATGATATACGGGGGGTGTAGTTATAATGATGATATGCGGGGGGTGTAGTTATAATGATGATATACGGGGGTGTAGTTATAATGATGATATACGGGGGTGTTGATATAATGATGATATACGGGGGGTGTAGTTATAATGATGAAATACGGGGGTGTAGTTATAATGATGATATACGGGGGTGTAGTTATAATGATGATATACGGGGGTGTAGTTATAATGATGATATACGGGGGTGTAGTTATAATGATGATATACGGGGGGTGTAGTTATAATGATGATATACGGGGGGTGTAGTTATAATGATGATATACGGGGGTGTAGTTATAATGATGATATACAGGGGTGTAGTTACAATGATGATATACGGGGGGTGTAGTTATAATGATGATATACGGGGGTGTAGTTATAATGATGATATACGGGGGTGTAGTTATAATGATGATAATAGGGGGTGTAGTTATAATGATGATAATAGCGGGTTGTAGTTATAATGATGATATACGGGGGGTGTAGTTATAATGATGATATACGGTGGTGTAGTTATAACGATGATATACGGGGGTGTAGTTTTATTGATGATATACGGGGGTGTAGTTATAATGATGATATACGGGGGGTGTAGTTATAATGATGATATACGGGGGGTGTAGTTATAATGATGATATACGGGGGTGTAGTTATAATGATGATATACGGGGGGTGTAGTTATAATGATGATATACGGGGGGTGTAGTTATAATGATGATATACGGGGGTGTAGTTATAATGATGATATACGGGGGGTGTAGTTATAATGATGATACACGGGGGTGTAGTTATAATGATGATATACGGGAGTGTAGTTATAATGATGATATACGGGGGTGTAGTTATAATGATGATATACGGGGGTGTAGTTATAATGATGATATACGGGGGTGTAGTTATAATGATGATATACGGGGGTGTAGTTATAATGATGATGCACGGGGGTGTAGTTATAATGATGATATACGGGGGGTGCAGTTATAGTGATGATATACGGGAATTGTAGTTATAATAATGATATACGGGGGGTGTAGTTATAATGATGATATACGGGTGTGTAGTTAAAATGATGATATACGGGGGTGTAGTTATAATGATGATATACGGGGGGTGTAGTTATAATGATGATATACGGGGGGTGTATTTAAAATGATGATATACGGGGGGTCTAGTTATAGTGATGATATACGGGGGTGTAGTTATAGTGATGATATACGGGGGTGTAGTTATAATGATGATATACGGGGGGTGTAGTTATAATGATGATATACGGGGGTGTAGTTATAATGATGATACACGGAGGTGTAGTTATAATGATGATATACGAGGGTTTAGTTATAATGATGATATACGGGGGTGTAGTTATAATGATGATATACGGAGGTGTAGTTATAATGATGATATACGGGGGGTGTAGTTATAATGATGATATACGGGGGGTGTAGTTATAATGATGATATACGGGTGTGTAGTTAAAATGATGATATACGGGGGTGTAGTTATAATGATGATATACGGGGGGGGTAGTTATAATGATGATATACGGGGGGTGTATTTAAAATGATGATATACGGGGGGTCTAGTTATAGTGATGATATACGGGGGGTGTAGTTATAATGATGATATACGGGGGTGTAGTTATAATGATGATATACGGGGGTGTAGTTATAATGATGATATACGGGGGTGTAGTTATAATGATGATATACGGGGGGTGTAGTTATAATGATGATATACGGGGGGTGTAGTTATAATGATGATATACGGGGGGTCCAGTTATAATGATGATATACGGGGGTGTAGTTATAATGATGATATACGGGGGGTGTAGTTATAATGATGATATACGGGGGTGTAGTTATAATGATGATATACGGGTGTGTAGTTATAATGATGATATACGGGGGGTGTAGTTATAATGATGATATACGGGGGTGTAGTTATAATGATGATATACGTGGGGTGTAGTTATAATGATGATATACGGGGGGTGTAGTTATAATGATGATATACGGGGGTGTAGTTCTAATGATGATATACGGGGGGTCTAGTTATAATGATGATATACAGAGGTGTAGTTATAATGATGATATACGGGGGTCTAGTTATCATGATGATATACAGGGGTGTAGTTATAATGATGATATACGGGGTGTAGTTATAATGATGATATACAGGGGGTGTAGTTATAATGATGATATACGGGGGTGTAGTTATAATGATGATACACGGGGGTGTAGTTATAATGATGATATACGGGGGGTGCAGTTATAATGATGATATACGGGGATTGTAGTTATAATGATGATATACGGGGGGTGTAGTTATAATGATGATATACGGGTGTGTAGTTAAAATGATGATATACGGGGGTGTAGTTATAATGATGATATACGGGGGGTGTATTTATAATGATGATATACGGGGGGTGTATTTAAAATGATGATATACGGGGGGTCTAGTTATAGTGATGATATACGGGGGTGTAGTTATAATGATGATATACGGGGGGTGTAGTTATAATGATGATATACGGGGGTGTAGTTATAATGATGATACACGGAGGTGTAGTTATAATGATGATATACGAGGGTACAGTTATAATGATGATATACGGGCGTGTAGTTATAATGATGATATACGGAGGTGTGGTTATAATGATGATATACGGGGGGTGTAGTTATAATTATGATATACGGGGGGTGTAGTTATAATGATGATATACGGGGGGTGCAGTTATAATGATGATATACAGGGGTGTAGTTATAATGATGATATACGGGGGGTGTAGTTATAATGATGATATACGGGGGTGTAGTTGTAATGATGATATACGGGGGTGTAGTTATAATAATGATATACGGGGGTGTAGTTATAATGATGATATACGGGGGGTGTAGTTATAATGATGATATACGGGGGTGTAGTTATAATGATGATATACGGGGGTGTAGTTATAATGATGATATATGGGGGGTGTAGTTATAATGATGATATACGGGGGTGTAGTTATAATGATGATATACGGGGGGTGTAGTTATAATGATGATATACGGGGGTGTAGTTATAATGATGATATACGGGGGTGTTGTTATAATGATGATATACGGGGGTGTAGTTATAATGATGATATACGGGGGGTGTAGTTATAATGATGATATGCGGGGGGTGTAGTTATAATGATGATATACGGGGGTGTAGTTATAATGATGATATACGGGGGTGTAGATATAATGATGATATACGGGGGGTGTAGTTATAATGATGAAATACGGGGGTGTAGTTATAATGATGATATACCGGGGTGTAGTTATAATGATGATATACGGGGGTGTAGTTATAATGAAGATATACGGGGGTGTAGATATAATGATGATATACGGGGGGTGTAGTTATAATGATGATATACGGGGGTGTAGTTATAATGATGATATACGGGGGTTGTAGTTATAATGATGATATACGGGGGTGTAGTTATAATGATGATATACGGGGGTGTAGTTATAATGATGATACACGGGGGTGTAGTTATAATGATGATATACGGGGTTGCAGTTATAATGATGATATACGGGGATTGTAGTTATAATAATGATATACGGGGGGTGTAGTTATAATGATGATATACGGGTGTGTAGTTAAAATGATGATATACGGGGGTGTAGTTATAATGATGATATACGGGGGGTGTAGTTATAATGATGATATACGGGGGGTGTATTTAAAATGATGATATACGGGGGGTCTAGTTATAGTGATGATATACGGGGGTGTAGTTATAATGATGATATACGGGGGGTGTAGTTATAATGATGATATACGGGGGTGTAGTTATAATGATGATACACGGAGGTGTAGTTATAATGATGATATACGAGGGTTTAGTTATAATGATGATATACGGGGGTGTAGTTATAATGATGATATACGGAGGTGTAGTTATAATGATGATATACGGGGGGTGTAGTTATAATGATGATATACGGGGGGTGTAGTTATAATGATGATATACGGGGGGTGCAGTTATAATGATGATATACGGGGGTGTAGTTATAATGATGATATACGGGGGTGTAGTTATAATGATGATATACGGGGGGTATAGTTATAATGATGATATACGGGGGTGTAGTTGTAATGATGATATACGGGGGTGTAGTTATAATAATGATATAGGGGGGTGTAGTTATAATGATGATATACGGGGGGTGTAGTTATAATGATGATATACGGGGGTGTAGTTATAATGATGATATACGGGGGTGTAGTTATAATGATGATATATGGGGGGTGTAGTTATAATGATGATATACGGGGGTGTAGTTATAATGATGATATACGGGGGGTGTAGTTATAATGATGATATACGGGGGTGTAGTTATAATGATGATATACGGGGGGTGTTGTTATAATGATGATATACGGGGGTGTAGTTATAATGATGATATACGGGGGGTGTAGTTATAATGATGATATGCGGGGGGTGTAGTTATAATGATGATATACGGGGGTGTAGTTATAATGATGATTTTCGGGGGTGTAGTTATAATGATGATATACGGGGGGTGTAGTTATAATGATGATATACGGGGGTGTAGTTATAATGATGATATACGGGGGTGTAGTTATAATGATGATATACGGGGGTGTAGTTATAATGATGATATACGGGGGGTGTAGTTATAATGATGATATACGGGGGGTGTAGTTACAATGATGATATACGGGGGTGTAGTTACAATGATGATACACGGGGGTGTAGTTATAATGATGATATACGGGGGTGTAGTTATAATGATGATATACAGGGGGTGTAGTTATAATGATGATATACGGGGGGTGTAGTTATAATGATGATATACAGGGGTCTAGATATAATGATGATATACGGGGGGTGTAGTTATAATGATGATATACGGGGGTGTAGTTATAATGATGATATACGGGGGGTGTAGTTATAATGATGATATACGGGGGTGTAGATATAATGATGATACACGGGGGTGTAGTTATAATGATGATATACGGGGGTGTAGTTATAATGATGATATACGGGGGTGTAGTTATAATGATGATATACGGGGGAGTAGTTATAATGATGATATAAGGGGGTGTAGTTATAATGATGATATACGGGGGGTGTAGTTATAATGATGATATACGGGGTTTGTAGTTATAATGATGATATCCGGGGGGGTGTAGTTATAATGATGATATACGGGGGTGTAGTTATAATGATGATATACGGGGGGTGTAGTTATAATGATGATATACGGGGGGTGTAGTTATAATGATGATATACAGGGGTGTAGTTATAATGATGATATACGGGGGGTGTAGTTATAATGATGATATACGGGGGTGTAGTTATAATGATGATATACGGGGGGTGTAGTTATAATGATGATATACGGGGGTGTAGATATAATGATGATATACGGGGGTGTAGTTATAATGATGATATACGGGGGTGTAGTTATAATGATGATATACGGGGGTGTAGTTATAATGATGATATACGGGGGAGTAGTTATAATGATGATATACGGGGGTGTAGTTATAATGATGATATACGGGGGGTGTAGTTATAATGATGATATAGGGGTTTGTAGTTATAATGATGATATCCGGGGGGTGTGTAGTTATAATGATGATATACGGGGGTGTAGTTATAATGATGATATACGGGGGTGTAGTTATAATGATGATATACGGGGGGTGTAGTTATAATGATGATATACGGGGGGTGTAGTTATAATGATGATATACGGGGGGTCCAGTTATAATGATGATATACGGGGGTGTAGTTATAATGATGATATACGGGGGGTGTAGTTATAATGATGATATACGGGGGTGTAGTTATAATGATGATATACGGGTGTGTAGTTATAATGATGATATACGGGGGTGTAGTTATTATGATGATATACGGGGGTGTAGTTATAATGATGATATACGTGGGGTGTAGTTATAATGATGATATACGGGGGGTGTAGTTATAATGATGATATACGGGGGTGTAGTTATAATGATGATATACGGGGGGTGTAGGTATAATGATGATATACAGAGGTGTAGTTATAATGATGATATACGGGGGTGTAGTTATCATGATGATATACAGGGGTGTAGTTATAATGATGATATACGGGGTGTAGTTATAATAATGATATACAGGGGGTGTAGTTATAATGATGATATACGGGGGAGTAGTTATAATGATGATACACGGGGGTGTAGTTATAATGATGATATACGGGGGGTGCAGTTATAATGATGATATACGGGGATTGTAGTTATAATGATGATATACGGGGGGTGTAGTTATAATGATGATATACGGGTGTGTAGTTAAAATGATGATATACGGGGGTGTAGTTATAATGATGATATACGGGGGGTGTAGTTATAATGATGATATACAGGGGGTGTATTTAAAATGATGATATACGGGGGGTCTAGTTATAGTGATGATATACGGGGGTGTAGTTATAATGATGATATACGGGGGGTGTAGTTATAATGATGATATACGGGGGAGTAGTTATAATGATGATACACGGAGGTGTAGTTATAATGATGATATACGAGGGTGTAGTTATAATGATGATATACGGGGGTGTAGTTATAATGATGATATACGGAGGTGTGGTTATAATGATGATATACGGGGGGGTGTAGTTATAATTATGATATACGGGGGGTGTAGTTATAATGATGATATACGGGGGGTGCAGTTATAATGATGATATACGGGGGTGTAGTTATAATGATGATATACGGGGGTGTAGTTATAATGATGATATACGGGGGGTGTAGTTATAATGATGATATACGGGGGGTGTATTTAAAATGATGATATACGGGGGGTCTAGTTATAGTGATGATATACGGGGGTGTAGTTATAATGATGATATACGGGGGGTGTAGTTATAATGATGATATACGGGGGTGTAGTTATAATGATGATACACGGAGGTGTAGTTATAATGATGATATACGAGGGTTTAGTTATAATGATGATATACGGGGGTGTAGTTATAATGATGATATACGGAGGTGTAGTTATAATGATGATATACGGGGGGTGTAGTTATAATGATGATATACGGGGGGTGTAGTTATAATGATGATATACGGGGGGTGTAGTTATAATGATGATATACGGGGGGTCCAGTTATAATGATGATATACGGGGATGTAGTTATAATGATGATACACGGGGGTGTAGTTATAATGATGATATACGGGGGGTGCAGTTATAATGATGATATACGGGGATTGTAGTTATAATGATGATATACGGGGGGTGTAGTTATAATGATGATATACGGGTGTGTAGTTAAAATGATGATATACGGGGGTGAAGTTATAATGATGATATACGGGGGGTGTAGTTATAATGATGATATACGGGGGGTGTATTTAAAATGATGATATACGGGGGGTCTAGTTATAGTGATGATATACGGGGGTGTAGTTATAATGATGATATACGGGGGGTGTAGTTATAATGATGATATACGGGGGTGTAGTTATAATGATGATACACGGAGGTGTAGTTATAATGATGATATACGGGGGTTTATTTATAATGATGATATACGAGGGTTTAGTTATAATGATGATATACGGGGGTGTAGTTATAATGATGATATACGGAGGTGTAGTTATAATGATGATATACGGGGGGTGTAGTTATAATGATGATATACGGGGGGTGTAGTTATAATGATGATATAGGGGTTTGTAGTTATAATGATGATATCCGGGGGGGTGTAGTTATAATGATGATATACGGGTGGTGTAGTTATAATGATGATATAGGGGTTTGTAGTTATAATGATGATATCCGGGGTGGTGTAGTTATAATGATGATATGCGGGGGTGTAGTTATAATGATGATATACGGGGGTGTAGTTATAATGATGATATACGGGGGTGTAGTTATAATGATGATATACGGGGGTGTAGTTATAATGATGATATACGGGGGGTGTAATTATAATGATGATATACGGGGGATGTAGTTACAATGATGATATACGGGGGTGTAGTTACAATGATGATATACGGGGGTGTAGTTATAATGATGATATACGGGGGTGTAGTTATAATGATGATATACGGGGGGGTGTAGTTATAATGATGATATACGGGGGGTGTAGTTATAATGATGATATACAGGGGTGTAGTTATAATGATGATATACGGGGGGTGTAGTTATAATGATGATATACGGGGGTGTAGTGATAATGATGATATACGGGGGTGTAGTTGTAATGATGATATACGGGTGTGTAGTTAAAATGATGATATACGGGGGTGTAGTTATAATGATGATATACGGGGGGTGTAGTTATAATGATGATATACGGGGGTGTAGTTATAATGATAATATACGGGGGTGTAGTTATAATGATGATATACGGGGGGTGTAGTTATAATGATGATATACGGGGGTGTAGTTGTAATGATGATATACGGGTGTGTAGTTAAAATGATGATATACGGGGGTGCAGTTATAATGATGATATACGGGGGGTGTAGTTATAATGATGATATACGGGGGGTGTATTTAAAATGATGATATACGGGGGGTCTAGTTATAGTGATGATATACGGGGGTGTAGTTATAATGATGATATACGGGGGGTGTAGTTATAATGATGATATACGGGGGTGTAGTTATAATGATGATACACGGAGGTGTAGTTATAATGATGATATACGAGGGTGTAGTTATAATGATGATATACGGGGGTGTAGTTATAATGATGATATACGGAGGTGTGGTTATAATGATGATATACTGGGGGTGTAGTTATAATTATGATATACGGGGGGTGTAGTTATAATGATGATATACGGGGGGTGCAGTTATAATGATGATATACGGGGGTGTAGTTATAATGATGATATACGGGGGTGTAGTTATAATGATGATATACGGGGGGTGTAATTATAATGATGATATACGGGGGTGTAGTTATAATGCTGATATACGGGGGGTGTAGTTATAATGATGATATACGGGGGTGTAGTTATAATGATGATATACGGGGGTGTTGTTATAATGATGATATACGGGGGTGTAGTTATAATGATGATATACGGGGGGTGTAGTTATAATGATGATATGCGGGGGGTGTAGTTATAATGATGATATACGGGGGTGTAGTTATAATGATGATATACGGGGGTGTAGTTATAATGATGATATACGGGGGGTGTAGTTATAATGATGATATACGGGGGTGTAGTTATAATGATGATATACGGGGGGTGTAGTTATAATGATGATATACGGGGGGTGTAGTTATAATGATGATATACAGGGGTGTAGTTATAATGATGATATACGGGGGGTGTAGTTATAATGATGATATACGGGGGTGTAGTTATAAAGATGATATACGGGGGGTGTAGTTATAATGATGATATACGGGGGTGTAGATATAATGATGATATACGGGGGTGTAGTTATAATGATGATATACGGGGGTGTAGTTAAAATGATGATATACGGGGGTGTAGTTATAATGATGATATACGGGGGAGTAGTTATAATGATGATATACGGGGGTGTAGTTATAATGATGATATACGGGGGGTGTAGTTATAATGATGATATAGGGGTTTGTAGTTATAATGATGATATCCGGGGGGGTGTAGTTATAATGATGATATACGGGGGTGTAGTTATAATGATGATATACGGGGGTGTAGTTATAATGATGATATACGGGGGGTGTAGTTATAATGATGATATACGGGGGGTGTAGTTATAATGATGATATACGGGGGGTCCAGTTATAATGATGATATACGGGGGTGTAGTTATAATGATGATATACGGGGGGTGTAGTTATAAAGATGATATACGGGGGTGTAGTTATAATGATGATATACGGGTGTGTAGTTATAATGATGATATACGGGGGTGTAGTTATAATGATGATATACGGGGGTGTAGTTATAATGATGATATACGTGGGGTGTAGTTATAATGCTGATATACGGGGGGTGTAGTTATAATGATGATATACGGGGGTGTAGCTTTAATGATGATATACGGGGGGTGTAGGTATAATGATGATATACAGAGGTGTAGTTATAATGATGATATACGGGGGTGTAGTTATCATGATGATATACAGGGGTGTAGTTATAATGATGATATACGGGGTGTAGTTATAATGATGATATACAGGGGGTGTAGTTATAATGATGATATACGGGGGAGTAGTTATAATGATGATACACGGGGGTGTAGTTATAATGATGATATACGGGGGGTGCAGTTATAATGATGATATACGGGGATTGTAGTTATAATGATGATACACGGAGGTGTAGTTATAATGATGATATACGAGGGTGTAGTTATAATGATGATATACGGGGGTGTAGTTATAATGATGATATACGGAGGTGTGGTTATAATGATGATATACGGGGGGTGTAGTTATAATTATGATATACGGGGGGTGTAGTTATAATGATGATATACGGGGGGTGCAGTTATGATGATGATATACGGGGGTGTAGTTATAATGATGATATACGGGGGTGTAGTTATAATGATGATATACGGGGGGTGTAGTTATAATGATGATATACGGGGGTGTAGTTGTAATGATGATATACGGGGGTGTAGTTATAATAATGATATACGGGGGTGTAGTTATAATGATGATATACGGGGGGTGTAGTTATAATGATGATATACGGGGGTGTAGTTATAATGATGATATACGGGGGTGTAGTTATAATGGTGATATATGGGGGGTGTAGTTATAATGATGATATACGGGGGTGTAGTTATAATGATGATTTACGGGGAGTGTAGTTATAATGATGATATACGGGGGTGTAGTTATAATGATGATATACGTGGGTGTTGTTATAATGATGATATACGGGGGTGTAGTTATAATGATGATATACGGGGGGTGTAGTTATAATGATGATATGCGGGGGGTGTAGTTATAATGATGATATACGGGGGTGTAGTTATAATGATGATATACGGGGGTGTAGATATAATGATGATATACGGGGGGTGTAGTTATAATGATGATATACGGGGGTGTAGTTATAATGATGATATACGGGGGTGTAGTTATAATGATGATATACGGGGGTGTAGTTATAATGATGATATACGGGGGGTGTAGTTATAATGATGATATACGGGGGGTGTAGTTACAATGATGATATACGGGGGTGTAGTTACAATGATGATATACGTGGGTGTAGTTATAATGATGATATACGGGGGTGTAGTTATAATGATGATATACGGGGGGTGTAGTTATAATGATGATATACGGGGGTGTAGTTATAATGATGATATACGGGGGTGTAGTTATAATGATGATATACGGGGGTGTAGTTATAATGATGATATACGGGGGTGTAGTTATAATGATGATACACGGGGGTGTAGTTATAATGATGATATACGGGGGGTGCAGTTATAATGATGATATACGGGGATTGTAGTTATAATGATGATATACGGGGGCTGTAGTTATAATGATGATATACGGGTGTGTAGTTAAAATGATGATATACGGGGGTGTAGTTATAATGATGATATACGGGGGGTGTAGTTATAATGATGATATACGGGGGGGTGTATTTAAAATGATGATATACGGGGGGTCTAGTTATAGTGATGATATACGGGGGTGTAGTTATAATGATGATATACGGGGGGTGTAGTTATAATGATGATATACGGGGGTGTAGTTATAATGATGATACACGGAGGTGCAGTTATAATGATGATATACGAGGGTTTAGTTATAATGATGATATACGGGGGTGTAGTTATAATGATGATATACGGAGGTGTAGTTATAATGATGATATACGGGGGGGTGTAGTTATAATGATGATATACGGGGGGTGTAGTTATAATGATGATATACGGGGGGTGCAGTTATAATGATGATATACGGGGGGTGTAGTTATAATGATGATATACGGGGGTGTAGTTATAATGATGATATACGGGTGTGTAGTTATAATGATGATATACGGGGGTGTAGTTATAATGATGATATACGGGGGTGTAGTTATAATGATGATATACGTGGGGTGTAGTTATAATGCTGATATACGGGGGGTGTAGTTATAATGATGATATACGGGGGTGTAGTTATAATGATGATATACGGGGGGTGTAGGTATAATGATGATATACAGAGGTGTAGTTATAATGATGATATACGGGGGTGTAGTTATGATGATATACAGGGGTGTAGTTATAATGATGATATACGGGGTGTAGTTATAATGATGATATACAGGGGGTGTAGTTATAATGATGATATACGGGGGAGTAGTTATAATGATGATACACGGGGGTGTAGTTATAATGATGATATACGGGGGTGCAGTTATAATGATGATATACGGGGATTGTAGTTATAATGATGATATACGGGGGGTGTAGTTATAATGATGATATACGGGTGTGTAGTTAAAATGATGATATACGGGGGTGTAGTTATAATGATGATATACGGGGGTGTAGTTATAATGATGATATACGGGGGGTGTAGTTATAATGATGATATACGGGGGGTGTATTTAAAATGATGATATACGGGGGGTCTAGTTATAGTGATGATATACGGGGGTGTAGTTATAATGATGATATACGGGGGGTGTAGTTATAATGATGATATACGGGGGTGTAGTTATAATGATGTTACACGGAGGTGTAGTTATAATGATGATATACGAGGGTGTAGTTATAATGATGATATACGGGGGTGTAGTTATAATGATGATATACGGAGGTGTGGTTATAATGATGATATACTGGGGGTGTAGTTATAATTATGATATACGGGGGGTGTAGTTATAATGATGATATACGGGGGGTGCAGTTATAATGATGATATACGGGGGTGTAGTTATAATGATGATATACGGGGGTGTAGTTATAATGATGATATACGGGGGGTGTAATTATAATGATGATATACGGGGGTGTAGTTATAATGATGATATACGGGGGGTGTAGTTATAATGATGATATACGGGGGGTGTAGTTATAATGATGATATACGGGGGTGTTGTTATAATGATGATATACGGGGGTGTAGTTATAATGATGATATACGGGGGGTGTAGTTATAATGATGATATGCGGGCGGTGTAGTTATAATGATGATATACGGGGGTGTAGTTATAATGATGATATACGGGGGTGTAGTTATAATGATGATATACGGGGGGTGTAGTTATAATGATGATATACGGGGGTGTAGTTATAATGATGATATACGGGGGTGTAGTTATAATGATGATATACGGGGGTGTAGTTATAATGATGATATACGGGGGGTGTAGTTATAATGATGATATACGGGGGATGTAGTTACAATGATGATATACGGGGGTGTAGTTACAATGATGATATACGGGGGTGTAGTTATAATGATGATATACGGGGGTGTAGTTATAATGATGATATACGGGGGGTGTAGTTATAATGATGATATACGGGGGGTGTAGTTATAATGATGATATACAGGGGTGTAGTTATAATGATGATATACGGGGGGTGTAGTTATAATGATGATATACGGGGGTGTAGTTATAAAGATGATATACGGGGGGTGTAGTTATAATGATGATATACGGGGGTGTAGATATAATGATGATATACGGGGGTGTAGTTATAATGATGATATACGGGGGTGTAGTTATAATGATGATATACGGGGGTGTAGTTATAATGATGATATACGGGGGAGTAGTTATAATGATGATATACGGGGGTGTAGTTATAATGATGATATACGGGGGGTGTAGTTATAATGATGATATAGGGGTTTGAAGTTATAATGATGATATCCGGGGGGGTGTAGTTATAATGATGATATACGGGGGTGTAGTTATAATGATGATATACGGGGGTGTAGTTATAATGATGATATACGGGGGGTGTAGTTATAATGGTGATATACGGGGGGTGTAGTTATAATGATGATATACGGGGGGTCCAGTTATAATGATGATATACGGGGGTGTAGTTATAATGATGATATACGGGGGGTGTAGTTATAATGATGATATATGGGGGTGTAGTTGTAATGATGATATACGGGGGTGTAGTTATAATAATGATATACGGGGGTGTAGTTATAATGATGATATACGGGGGGTGTAGTTATAATGATGATATACGGGGGTGTAGTTATAATGATGATATACGGGGGTGTAGTTATAATGATGATATATGGGGGGTGTAGTTATAATGATGATATACGGGGGTGTAGTTATAATGATGATATACGGGGGGTGTAGTTATAATGATGATATACGGGGGTGTAGTTATAATGATGATATACGTGGGTGTTGTTATAATGATGATATACGGGGGTGTAGTTATAATGATGATATACGGGGGGTGTAGTTATAATGATGATATGCGGGGGGTGTAGTTATAATGATGATATACGGGGGTGTAGTTATAATGATGATATACGGGGGTGTAGATATAATGATGATATACGGGGGGTGTAGTTATAATGATGATATACGGGGGTGTAGTTATAATGATGATATACGGGGGTGTAGTTATAATGATGATATACGGGGGTGTAGTTATAATGATGATATACGGGGGGTGTAGTTATAATGATGATATACGGGGGGTGTAGTTACAATGATGATATACGGGGGAGTAGTTACAATGATGATATACGTGGGTGTAGTTATAATGATGATATACGGGGGTGTAGTTATAATGATGATATACGGGGGGTGTAGTTATAATGATGATATACGGGGGTGTAGTTATAATGATGATATACGGGGGTGTAGTTATAATGATGATATACGGGGGTGTAGTTATAAAGATGATACACGGGGGTGTAGTTATAATGATGATATACGGAGGGGTGCAGTTATAATGATGATATACGGGGATTGTAGTTATAATGATGATATACGGGGGGTGTAGTTATAATGATGATATACGGGTGTGTAGTTAAAATGATGATATACGGGGGTGTAGTTATAATGATGATATACGGGGGGTGTAGTTATAATGATGATATACGGGGGGTGTATTTAAAATGATGATATACGGGGGGTCTAGTTATAGTGATGATATACGGGGGTGTAGTTATAATGATAATATACGGGGGGTGTAGTTATAATGATGATATACGGGGGTGTAGTTATAATGATGATACACGGAGGTGTAGTTATAATGATGATATACGAGGGTTTAGTTATAATGATGATATACGGGGGTGTAGTTATAATGATGATATACGGAGGTGTAGTTATAATGATGATATACGGGGGGTGTAGTTATAATGATGATATACGGGGGGTGTAGTTATAATGATGATATACGGGGGGTGCAGTTATAATGATGATATACGGGGGTGTAGTTATAATGATGATATACGGGGGTGTAGTTATAATGATGATATACGGGGGGTGTAGTTATAATGATGATATACGGGGGTGTAGTTGTAATGATGATATACGGGGGTGTAGTTATAATAATGATATACGGGGGTGTAGTTATAATGATGATATACGGGGGGTGTAGTTATAATGATGATATACGGGTGTGTAGTTATAATGATGATATACGGGGGTGTAGTTATAATGATGATATACGCGGGTGTAGTTATAATGATGATATACGGGGTGTGTAGTTATAATGATGATATACGGGGGGTGTAGTTATAATGATGATATACGGGGGTGTAGTTATAATGATGATATACGGGGGGTGTAGTTATAATGATGATATACGGGGGTGTAGTTATAATGATGATATACGGGGGGTGTAGTTGTAATGATGATATACGGGGGTGTAGTTATAATGATGATATACGGGGTGTAGTTATAATGATGATATACGGGGTTGTAGTTATAATGATGATATACGGGTGTGTAGTTAAAATGATGATATACGGGGGTGTAGTTATAATGATGATATACGGGGGTGTAGTGATCATGATGATAGACGGGGGTGTAGTTATAATGATGATATACGGGGGGTGTAGTTATAATGATGATATACGGGGGTGTAGTTATAATGATGATATACGGGGTTTGTAGTTATAATGATGATATACGGGGCTGAAGTTATAATGATGATATACGGGGGTGTAGTTATAATGATGATATACGGGGGTGTAGTTATAATGATGATATACGGGGGGTGTAGTAAAAATGATGATATACGGGAGTGTAGTTATAATGATGATATACGGGGGTGTAGTTATAATGATGATATGCGGGTGTGTAGTTATAATGATGATATACGGGGGGCGTAGTTATAATGATGATATACGGGGGGTGTAGTTATAATCATGATATACGGGGGCGTAGATATAGTGATGATATACGGGGGTGTAGTTATAATGATGATATACGGGGGTGTAGTTATAATGATGATATACGGGGGTGTAGTTATAATGATGATATACGGGGGTGTAGTTATAATGATGATATAAGGGGGGTGTAGTTATAATGATGATATACGGGGGTGTAGTGAAAATGATGATATACGGGGTTTGTAGTTATAATGATGATATACGGGGCTGTAGTTATAATGATGATATATGGGGGTGTAGTTATAATGATGATATACGGGGGTGTAGTTATAATGATGATATACGGGGGGTGTAGTTATAATGATGATATACGGGGGGTGTAGTTATAATCATGATATACGGGGGTGCAGTTATAATGATGATATACGGGAGGTGCAGTTATAATGATGATATACGGGGTGTGTAGTTATAATGATGATATACGGGGGTGTAATTATAATGATGATATACGGGGGTGTAGTTATAATGATGATATACGGGGGTGTATTTATAATGATGATATACGGTGGGTGCAGTTATAATGATGATATACGGGGGGTGTAGTTAGAATGATGATATACGGTGGGTGTAGTTATAATGATGATATACGGGGGATGTAGTTATAATGATGATATACGGGGGGTGTAGTTATAATGATGATATACGGGGGGTGTAGTTACAATGATGATATACGGGGGTGTAGTTACAATGATGATATACGTGGGTGTAGTTATAATGATGATATACGGGGGTGTAGTTATAATGATGATATACGGGGGGTGTAGTTATAATGATGATATACGGGGGTGTAGTTATAATGATGATATACGGGGGTGTAGTTATAATGATGATATACGGGGGTGTAGTTATAATGATGATATACGGGGGTGTAGTTATAATGATGATATACGGGGGTGTAGTTATAATGATGACACACGGGGGTGTAGTTATAATGATGATATACGGGGGGTGCAGTTATAATGATGATATACGGGGATTGTAGTTATAATGATGATATACGGGGGGTGTAGTTATAATGATGATATACGGGTGTGTAGTTAAAATGATGATATACGGGGGTGTAGTTATAATGATGATATACGGGGGGTGTAGTTATAATGATGATATACGGGGGGTGTATTTAAAATGATGATATACGGGGGGTCTAGTTATAGTGATGATATACGGGGGTGTAGTTATAATGATGATATACGGGGGTGTAGTTATAATGATGATACACGGAGGTGTAGTTATAATGATGATATACGAGGGTTTAGTTATAATGATGATATACGGGGGTGTAGTTATAATGATGATATACGGAGGTGTAGTTATAATGATGATATACGGGGGGTGTAGTTATAATGATGATATACGGGGGGTGTAGTTATAATGATGATATACGGGGGGTGCAGTTATAATGATGATATACGGGGGGTGTAGTTATAATGATGATATACGGGGGTTTAGTTATAATGATGATATACGGGTGTGTAGTTATAATGATGATATACGGGGGTGTAGTTATAATGATGATATACGGGGGTGTAGTTATAATGATGATATACGTGGGGTGTAGTTATAATGCTGATATACGGGGGGTGTAGTTATAATGATGATATACGGGGGTGTAGTTATAATGATGATATACGGGGGTGTAGTTATCATGATGATATACAGGGGTGTAGTTATAATGATGATATACGGGGTGTAGTTATAATGATGATATACAGGGGGTGTAGTTATAATGATGATATACGGGGGTGTAGTTATAATGATGATATACGGGGGGTGTAGTTATAATGATGATATACGGGGGTGTAGTTATAATGATGATACACGGAGGTGTAGTTATAATGATGATATACGAGGGTGTAGTTATAATGATGATATACGGGGGTGTAGTTATAATGATGATATACGGAGGTGTGGTTATAATGATGATATACTGGGGGTGTAGTTATAATTATGATATACGGGGGGTGTAGTTATAATGATGATATACGGGGGGTGCAGTTATAATGATGATATACGGGGGTGTAGTTATAATGATGATATACGGGGGTGTAGTTATAATGATGATATACGGGGTGTGTAATTATAATGATGATATACGGGGGTGTAGTTATAATGATGATATACGGGGGGTGTAGTTATAATGATGATATACGGGGGTGTAGTTATAATGATGATATACGGGGGTGTTGTTATAATGATGATATACGGGGGTGTAGTTATAATGATGATATACGGGGGGTGTAGTTATAATGATGATATGCGGGGGGTGTAGTTATAATGATGATATACGGGGGTGTAGTTATAATGATGATATACGGGGGTGTAGTTATAATGATGATATACGGGGGGTGTAGTTATACTGATGATATACGGGGGTGTAGTTATAATGATGATATACGGGGGTGTAGTTATAATGATGATATACGGGGGTGTAGTTATAATGATGATATACGGGGGGTGTAGTTATAATGATGATATACGGGGGATGTAGTTACAATGATGATATACGGGGGTGTAGTTACAATGATGATATACGGGGGTGTAGTTATAATGATGATATACGGGGGTGTAGTTATAATGATGATATACGGGGGGTGTAGTTATAATGATGATATACGGGGGGTGTAGTTATAATGATGATATACAGGGGTGTAGTTATAATGATGATATACGGGGGGTGTAGTTATAATGATGATATACGGGGGTGTAGTTATAAAGATGATATACGGGGGGTGTAGTTATAATGATGATATACGGGAGTGTAGATATAATGATGATATACGGGGGTGTAGTTATAATGATGATATACGGGGGTGTAGTTATAATGATGATATACGGGGGTGTAGTTATAATGATGATATACGGGGGAGTAGTTATAATGATGATATACGGGGGTGTAGTTATAATGATGATATCCGGGGGGTGTAGTTATAATGATGATATAGGGGTTTGTAGTTATAATGATGATATCCGGGGGGGTGTAGTTATAATGATGATATACGGGGGTGTAGTTATAATGATGATATACGGGGGTGTAGTTATAATGATGATATACGGGGGGTGTAGTTATAATGATGATATACGGGGGGTGTAGTTATAATGATGATATACGGGGGGTCCAGTTATAATGATGATATACGGGGGTGTAGTTATAATGATGATATACGGGGGGTGTAGTTATAATGATGATATACGGGGGTGTAGTTATAATGATGATATACGGGTGTGTAGTTATAATGATGATATACGGGGGTGTAGTTATAATGATGATATACGGGGGTGTAGTTATAATGATGATATACGTGGGGTGTAGTTATAATGCTGATATACGGGGGGTGTAGTTATAATGATGATATACGGGGGTGTAGTTATAATGATGATATACGGGGGGTGTAGGTATAATGATGATATACAGAGGTGTAGTTATAATGATGATATACGGGGGTGTAGTTATCATGATGATAGACAGGGGTGCAGTTATAATGATGATATACGGGGTGTAGTTATAATGATGATATACAGGGGGTGTAGTTATAATGATGATATACGGGGGAGTAGTTATAATGATGATACACGGGGGTGTAGTTATAATGATGATATACGGGGGGTGCAGTTATAATGATGATATACGGGGATTGTAGTTATAATGATGATATACGGGGGGTGTAGTTATAATGATGATATACGGGTGTGTAGTTAAAATGATGATATACGGGGGTGTAGTTATAATGATGATATACGGGGGGTGTAGTTATAATGATGATATACGGGGGGTGTATTTAAAATGATGATATACGGGGGGTCTAGTTATAGTGATGATATACGGGGGTGTCGTTATAATGATGATATACGGGGGGTGTAGTTATAATGATGATATACGGGGGTGTAGTTATAATGATGATACACGGAGGTGTAGTTATAATGATGATATACGAGGGTGTAGTTATAATGATGATATACGGGGGTGTAGTTATAATGATGATATACGGAGGTGTGGTTATAATGATGATATACGGGGGGTGTAGTTATAATTATGATATACGGGGGGTGTAGTTATAATGATGATATACGGGGGGTGCAGTTATAATGATGATATACGGGGGTGTAGTTATAATGATGATATACGGGGGTGTAGTTATAATGATGATATACGGGGGGTGTAGTTATAATGATGATATACGGGGGTGTAGTTGTAATGATGATATACGGGGGTGTAGTTATAATAATGATATACGGGGGTGTAGTTATAATGATGATATACGGGGGGTGTAGTTATAATGATGATATACGGGGGTGTAGTTATAATGATGATATACGGGGGTGTAGTTATAATGATGATATATGGGGGGTGTAGTTGTAATGATGATATACGGGAGTGTAGTTATAATGATGATATACGGGGGGTGTAGTTATAATGATGATATACGGGGGTGTAGTTATAATGATGATATACGTGGGTGTTGTTATAATGATGATATACGGGGGTGTAGTTATAATGATGATATACGGGGGGTGTAGTTATAATGATGATATGCGGGGGGTGTAGTTATAATGATGATATACGGGGGTGTAGTTATAATGATGATATACGGGGGTGTAGATATAATGATGATATACGGGGGGTGTAGTTATAATGATGATATACGGGGGTGTAGTTATAATGATGATATACGGGGGTGTAGTTATAATGATGATATACGGGGGTGTAGTTATAATGATGATATACGGGGGGTGTAGTTACAATGATGATATACGGGGGGTGTAGTTACAATGATGATATACGGGGGTGTAGTTACAATGATGATATACGTGGGTGTAGTTATAATGATGATATACGGGGGTGTAGTTACAATGATGATATACGGGGGTGTAGTTACAATGATGATATACGTGGGTGTAGTTATAATGATGATATACGGGGGTGTAGTTATAATGATGATATACGGGGGGTGTAGTTATAATGATGATATACGGGGGTGTAGTTATAATGATGATATACGGGGGTGTAGTTATAATGATGATATACGGGGGTGTAGTTATAATGATGACACACGGGGGGTGTAGTTATAATGATGATATACGGGGGGTGCAGTTATAATGATGATATACGGGGATTGTAGTTATAATGATGATATACGGGGGGTGTAGTTATAATGATGATATACGGGTGTGTAGTTAAAATGATGATATACGGGGGTGTAGTTATAATGATGATATACGGGGGGTGTAGTTATAATGATGATATACGGGGGGTGTATTTAAAATGATGATATACGGGGGGTCTAGTTATAGTGATGATATACGGGGGTGTAGTTATAATGATGATATACGGGGGTGTAGTTATAATGATGATATACGGGGGGTGTAGTTATAATGATGATATACGGGGGTGTAGTTATAATGATGATATACGGGGGGTGTAGGTATAATGATGATATACAGAGGTGTAGTTATAATGATGATATACGGGGGTGTAGTTATCATGATGATAGACAGGGGTGCAGTTATAATGATGATATACGGGGTGTAGTTATAATGATGATATACAGGGGGTGTAGTTATAATGATGATATACGGGGGAGTAGTTATAATGATGATACACGGGGGTGTAGTTATAATGATGATATACGGGGGGTGCAGTTATAATGATGATATACGGGGATTGTAGTTATAATGATGATATACGGGGGGTGTAGTTATAATGATGATATACGGGTGTGTAGTTAAAATGATGATATACGGGGGTGTAGTTATAATGATGATATACGGGGGGTGTAGTTATAATGATGATATACGGGGGGTGTATTTAAAATGATGATATACGGGGGGTCTAGTTATAGTGATGATATACGGGGGTGTCGTTATAATGATGATATACGGGGGGTGTAGTTATAATGATGATATACGGGGGTGTAGTTATAATGATGATACACGGAGGTGTAGTTATAATGATGATATACGAGGGTGTAGTTATAATGATGATATACGGGGGTGTAGTTATAATGATGATATACGGAGGTGTGGTTATAATGATGATATACGGGGGGTGTAGTTATAATTATGATATACGGGGGGTGTAGTTATAATGATGATATACGGGGGGTGCAGTTATAATGATGATATACGGGGGTGTAGTTATAATGATGATATACGGGGGTGTAGTTATAATGATGATATACGGGGGGTGTAGTTATAATGATGATATACGGGGGTGTAGTTGTAATGATGATATACGGGGGTGTAGTTATAATAATGATATACGGGGGTGTAGTTATAATGATGATATACGGGGGGTGTAGTTATAATGATGATATACGGGGGTGTAGTTATAATGATGATATACGGGGGTGTAGTTATAATGATGATATATGGGGGGTGTAGTTGTAATGATGATATACGGGAGTGTAGTTATAATGATGATATACGGGGGGTGTAGTTATAATGATGATATACGGGGGTGTAGTTATAATGATGATATACGTGGGTGTTGTTATAATGATGATATACGGGGGTGTAGTTATAATGATGATATACGGGGGGTGTAGTTATAATGATGATATGCGGGGGTGTAGTTATAATGATGATATACGGGGGGTGTAGTTATAATGATGATATACGGGGGTGTAGATATAATGATGATATACGGGGGGTGTAGTTATAATGATGATATACGGGGGTGTAGTTATAATGATGATATACGGGGGTGTAGTTATAATGATGATATACGGGGGTGTAGTTATAATGATGATATACGGGGGGTGTAGTTACAATGATGATATACGGGGGGTGTAGTTACAATGATGATATACGGGGGTGTAGTTACAATGATGATATACGTGGGTGTAGTTATAATGATGATATACGGGGGTGTAGTTACAATGATGATATACGGGGGTGTAGTTACAATGATGATATACGTGGGTGTAGTTATAATGATGATATACGGGGGTGTAGTTATAATGATGATATACGGGGGGTGTAGTTATAATGATGATATACGGGGGTGTAGTTATAATGATGATATACGGGGGTGTAGTTATAATGATGATATACGGGGGTGTAGTTATAATGATGACACACGGGGGTGTAGTTATAATGATGATATACGGGGGGTGCAGTTATAATGATGATATACGGGGATTGTAGTTATAATGATGATATACGGGGGGTGTAGTTATAATGATGATATACGGGTGTGTAGTTAAAATGATGATATACGGGGGTGTAGTTATAATGATGATATACGGGGGGTGTAGTTATAATGATGATATACGGGGGGTGTATTTAAAATGATGATATACGGGGGGTCTAGTTATAGTGATGATATACGGGGGTGTAGTTATAATGATGATATACGGGGGTGTAGTTATAATGATGATACACGGAGGTGTAGTTATAATGATGATATACGAGGGTTTAGTTATAATGATGATATACGGGGGTGTAGTTATAATGATGATATACGGAGGTGTAGTTATAATGATGATATACGGGGGGTGTAGTTATAATGATGATATACGGGGGGTGTAGTTATAATGATGATATACGGGGGGTGCAGTTATAATGATGATATACGGGGGGTGTAGTTATAATGATGATATACGGGGGTTTAGTTATAATGATGATATACGGGTGTGTAGTTATAATGATGATATACGGGGGTGTAGTTATAATGATGATATACGGGGGTGTAGTTATAATGATGATATACGTGGGGTGTAGTTATAATGCTGATATACGGGGGGTGTAGTTATAATGATGATATACGGGGGTGTAGTTATAATGATGATATACGGGGGTGTAGTTATCATGATGATATACAGGGGTGTAGTTATAATGATGATATACGGGGTGTAGTTATAATGATGATATACAGGGGGTGTAGTTATAATGATGATATACGGGGGTGTAGTTATAATGATGATATACGGGGGGTGTAGTTATAATGATGATATACGGGGGTGTAGTTATAATGATGATACACGGAGGTGTAGTTATAATGATGATATACGAGGGTGTAGTTATAATGATGATATACGGGGGTGTAGTTATAATGATGATATACGGAGGTGTGGTTATAATGATGATATACTGGGGGTGTAGTTATAATTATGATATACGGGGGGTGTAGTTATAATGATGATATACGGGGGGTGCAGTTATAATGATGATATACGGGGGTGTAGTTATAATGATGATATACGGGGGTGTAGTTATAATGATGATATACGGGGTGTGTAATTATAATGATGATATACGGGGGTGTAGTTATAATGATGATATACGGGGGGTGTAGTTATAATGATGATATACGGGGGTGTAGTTATAATGATGATATACGGGGGTGTTGTTATAATGATGATATACGGGGGTGTAGTTATAATGATGATATACGGGGGGTGTAGTTATAATGATGATATGCGGGGGGTGTAGTTATAATGATGATATACGGGGGTGTAGTTATAATGATGATATACGGGGGTGTAGTTATAATGATGATATACGGGGGGTGTAGTTATACTGATGATATACGGGGGTGTAGTTATAATGATGATATACGGGGGTGTAGTTATAATGATGATATACGGGGGTGTAGTTATAATGATGATATACGGGGGGTGTAGTTATAATGATGATATACGGGGGATGTAGTTACAATGATGATATACGGGGGTGTAGTTACAATGATGATATACGGGGGTGTAGTTATAATGATGATATACGGGGGTGTAGTTATAATGATGATATACGGGGGGTGTAGTTATAATGATGATATACGGGGGGTGTAGTTATAATGATGATATACAGGGGTGTAGTTATAATGATGATATACGGGGGGTGTAGTTATAATGATGATATACGGGGGTGTAGTTATAAAGATGATATACGGGGGGTGTAGTTATAATGATGATATACGGGAGTGTAGATATAATGATGATATACGGGGGTGTAGTTATAATGATGATATACGGGGGTGTAGTTATAATGATGATATACGGGGGTGTAGTTATAATGATGATATACGGGGGAGTAGTTATAATGATGATATACGGGGGTGTAGTTATAATGATGATATCCGGGGGGTGTAGTTATAATGATGATATAGGGGTTTGTAGTTATAATGATGATATCCGGGGGGGTGTAGTTATAATGATGATATACGGGGGTGTAGTTATAATGATGATATACGGGGGTGTAGTTATAATGATGATATACGGGGGGTGTAGTTATAATGATGATATACGGGGGGTGTAGTTATAATGATGATATACGGGGGGTCCAGTTATAATGATGATATACGGGGGTGTAGTTATAATGATGATATACGGGGGGTGTAGTTATAATGATGATATACGGGGGTGTAGTTATAATGATGATATACGGGTGTGTAGTTATAATGATGATATACGGGGGTGTAGTTATAATGATGATATACGGGGGTGTAGTTATAATGATGATATACGTGGGGTGTAGTTATAATGCTGATATACGGGGGGTGTAGTTATAATGATGATATACGGGGGTGTAGTTATAATGATGATATACGGGGGGTGTAGGTATAATGATGATATACAGAGGTGTAGTTATAATGATGATATACGGGGGTGTAGTTATCATGATGATAGACAGGGGTGCAGTTATAATGATGATATACGGGGTGTAGTTATAATGATGATATACAGGGGGTGTAGTTATAATGATGATATACGGGGGAGTAGTTATAATGATGATACACGGGGGTGTAGTTATAATGATGATATACGGGGGGTGCAGTTATAATGATGATATACGGGGATTGTAGTTATAATGATGATATACGGGGGGTGTAGTTATAATGATGATATACGGGTGTGTAGTTAAAATGATGATATACGGGGGTGTAGTTATAATGATGATATACGGGGGGTGTAGTTATAATGATGATATACGGGGGGTGTATTTAAAATGATGATATACGGGGGGTCTAGTTATAGTGATGATATACGGGGGTGTCGTTATAATGATGATATACGGGGGGTGTAGTTATAATGATGATATACGGGGGTGTAGTTATAATGATGATACACGGAGGTGTAGTTATAATGATGATATACGAGGGTGTAGTTATAATGATGATATACGGGGGTGTAGTTATAATGATGATATACGGAGGTGTGGTTATAATGATGATATACGGGGGGTGTAGTTATAATTATGATATACGGGGGGTGTAGTTATAATGATGATATACGGGGGGTGCAGTTATAATGATGATATACGGGGGTGTAGTTATAATGATGATATACGGGGGTGTAGTTATAATGATGATATACGGGGGGTGTAGTTATAATGATGATATACGGGGGTGTAGTTGTAATGATGATATACGGGGGTGTAGTTATAATAATGATATACGGGGGTGTAGTTATAATGATGATATACGGGGGGTGTAGTTATAATGATGATATACGGGGGTGTAGTTATAATGATGATATACGGGGGTGTAGTTATAATGATGATATATGGGGGGTGTAGTTGTAATGATGATATACGGGGGTGTAGTTATAATGATGATATACGGGGGGTGTAGTTATAATGATGATATACGGGGGTGTAGTTATAATGATGATATACGTGGGTGTTGTTATAATGATGATATACGGGGGTGTAGTTATAATGATGATATACGGGGGGTGTAGTTATAATGATGATATGCGGGGGGTGTAGTTATAATGATGATATACGGGGGTGTAGTTATAATGATGATATACGGGGGTGTAGATATAATGATGATATACGGGGGGTGTAGTTATAATGATGATATACGGGGGTGTAGTTATAATGATGATATACGGGGGTGTAGTTATAATGATGATATACGGGGGTGTAGTTATAATGATGATATACGGGGGGTGTAGTTACAATGATGATATACGGGGGGTGTAGTTACAATGATGATATACGGGGGTGTAGTTACAATGATGATATACGTGGGTGTAGTTATAATGATGATATACGGGGGTGTAGTTATAATGATGATATACGGGGGGTGTAGTTATAATGATGATATACGGGGGTGTAGTTATAATGATGATATACGGGGGTGTAGTTATAATGATGATATACGGGGGTGTAGTTATAATGATGATATACGGGGGTGTAGTTATAATGATGATACACGGGGGTGTAGTTATAATGATGATATACGGGGGGTGCAGTTATAATGATGATATACGGGGATTGTAGTTATAATGATGATATACGGGGGGTGTAGTTATAATGATGATATACGGGTGTGTAGTTAAAATGATGATATACGGGGGTGTAGTTATAATGATGATATACGGGGGGTGTAGTTATAATGATGATATACGGGGGGTGTATTTAAAATGATGATATACGGGGGGTCTAGTTATAGTGATGATATACGGGGGTGTAGTTATAATGATGATATACGGGGGGTGTAGTTATAATGATGATATACGGGGGTGTAGTTATAATGATACACGGAGGTGTAGTTATAATGATGATATACGAGGGTTTAGTTATAATGATGATATACGGGGGTGTAGTTATAATGATGATATACGGAGGTGTAGTTATAATGATGATATACGGGGGGTGTAGTTATAATGATGATATACGGGGGGTGTAGTTATAATGATGATATACGGGGGGTGCAGTTATAATGATGATATACGGGGGTGTAGTTATAATGATGATATACGGGGGTGTAGTTATAATGATGATATACGGGGGGTGTAGTTATAATGATGATATACGGGGGTGTAGTTGTAATGATGATATACGGGGGTGTAGTTATAATAATGATATACGGGGGTGTAGTTATAATGATGATATACGGGGGGTGTAGTTATAATGATGATATACGGGTGTGTAGTTATAATGATGATATACGGGGGTGTAGTTATAATGATGATATACGCGGGTGTAGTTATAATGATGATATACGGGGTGTGTAGTTATAATGATGATATACGGGGGGTGTAGTTATAATGATGATATACGGGGGTGTAGTTATAATGATGATATACGGGGGGTGTAGTTATAATGATGATATACGGGGGTGTAGTTATAATGATGATATACGGGGGGTGTAGTTGTAATGATGATATACGGGGGTGTAGTTATAATGATGATATACGGGGTGTAGTTATAATGATGATATACGGGGTTGTAGTTATAATGATGATATACGGGTGTGTAGTTAAAATGATGATATACGGGGGTGTAGTTATAATGATGATATACGGGGGTGTAGTGATCATGATGATAGACGGGGGTGTAGTTATAATGATGATATACGGGGGGTGTAGTTATAATGATGATATACGGGGGTGTAGTTATAATGATGATATAAGGGGTTTGTAGTTATAATGATGATATACGGGGCTGAAGTTATAATGATGATATACGGGGGTGTAGTTATAATGATGATATACGGGGGTGTAGTTATAATGATGATATACGGGGGGTGTAGTAAAAATGATGATATACGGGAGTGTAGTTATAATGATGATATACGGGGGTGTAGTTATAATGATGATATGCGGGTGTGTAGTTATAATGATGATATACGGGGGGCGTAGTTATAATGATGATATACGGGGGGTGTAGTTATAATCATGATATACGGGGGCGTAGATATAGTGATGATATACGGGGGTGTAGTTATAATGATGATATACGGGGGTGTAGTTATAATGATGATATACGGGGGTGTAGTTATAATGATGATATACGGGGGTGTAGTTATAATGATGATATAAGGGGGGTGTAGTTATAATGATGATATACGGGGGTGTAGTGAAAATGATGATATACGGGGTTTGTAGTTATAATGATGATATACGGGGCTGTAGTTATAATGATGATATATGGGGGTGTAGTTATAATGATGATATACGGGGGTGTAGTTATAATGATGATATACGGGGGGTGTAGTTATAATGATGATATACGGGGGGTGTAGTTATAATCATGATATACGGGGGTGCAGTTATAATGATGATATACGGGAGGTGCAGTTATAATGATGATATACGGGGTGTGTAGTTATAATGATGATATACGGGGGTGTAATTATAATGATGATATACGGGGGTGTAGTTATAATGATGATATACGGGGGTGTATTTATAATGATGATATACGGTGGGTGCAGTTATAATGATGATATACGGGGGGTGTAGTTAGAATGATGATATACGGTGGGTGTAGTTATAATGATGATATACGGGGGATGTAGTTATAATGATGATATACGGGGGTGTAGTTATAATGATGATATACGGGTGTGTAGTTATAATGATGATATACGGGGCTGTAGTTATAATGATGATATACGGGGGTGTAGTTATAATGATGATATACGGGGGGTGTAGTTATAATGATTATATACGGGGGTGTAGTTATAATGATGATATACGGGGGTGTAGTTATAATGATGATATACGGGGGGTGTAGTTATAATGATGATACACGGGGGGTGTAGTTATAATGATGATACACGGGGGATGTAGTTATAATGATGATATACCCGGGTGTAGTTATAATGATGATATACGGGGGTGTAGTTATAATGATGATATACGGGGGTGTAGTTATAATGATGATATACGGGGGTGTAGTTATAATGATGATATACGGGGGGTGTAGTTATAATGATGATATACGGGGGTGTAGTTATAATGATGGTATACGGGGGTGTAGTTATAATGATGATATACGGGGGGTGCAGTTATACTGATGATATACGGGTGGTGTAGTTATAATGATGATATACGGGGCTGTAGTTATAATGATGATATACGGGGGTGTAGTTATAATGATGATATACGGGGGGTGTAGTTATAATGATGATATACGGGGGTGTAGTTATAATGATGATATACGGGGGTGTAGTTATAATGATGATATACGGGGGTGTAGTTATAATGATGATATACGGGGGGTGTAGTTATAATGATGATATACGGGGGGTGTAGTTCCAATGATGATATACGGGGGTGTAGTTACAATGATGATATACGTGGGTGTAGTTATAATGATGATATACGGGGGTGTAGTTATAATGATGATATACGGGGGGTGTAGTTATAATGATGATATACGGGGGGTGTAGTTATAATGATGATATACAGGGGTGTAGTTATAATGATGATATACGGGGGGTGTAGTTATAATGATGATATGCGGGGGTGTAGTTATAATGATGATATACGGGGGGTGTAGTTATAATGATGATATACGGGGGTGTAGATATAATGATGATATACGGGGGTGTAGTTATAATGATGATATACGGTGCTGTAGTTATAATGATGATATACGGGGGTGTAGTTATAATGATGATATACGGGGGGTGTAGTTATAATGATGATATACGGGGTTTGTAGTTATAATGATGATATCCGGGGGGGTGTAGTTATAATGATGATATAAGGGGGTGTAGTTATAATGATGATATACGGGGGTGTAGTTATAATGATGATATACGGGGGGTGTAGTTATAATGATGATATACGGGGGGTGTAGTTATAATGATGATATACGGGGGGGTCCAGTTATAATGATGATATACGGGGGTGTAGTTATAATGATGATATACGGGGGGTGTAGTTATAATGATGATATACGGGGGTGTAGTTATAATGATGATATACGGGTGTGTAGTTATAATGATGATATACGGGGGTGTAGTTATAATGATGACATACGGGGGTGTAGTTATAATGATGATATACGTGGGGTGTAGTTATAATGATGATATACGGGGGGTGTAGTTATAATGATGATATACGGGGGTGTAGTTATAATGATGATATACGGGGGGTGTAGTTATAATGATGATATACAGAGGTATAGTTATAATGATGATATACGGGGGTGTAGTTATCATGATGATATACAGGGGTGTAGTTATAATGATGATATACGGGGTGTAGTTATAATGATGATATACAGGGGGTGTAGTTATAATGATGATATACGGGGGTGTAGTTATAATGATGATATACGGGGGTGTAGTTACAATGATGATATACGGGGGTGTAGTTATAATGATGATATACGGGGGGAGTAGTTATAATGATGATATACGGGGGTGTAATTATAATGATGATATACGGGGGGTGTAGTAATAATGATGATATACGGGGGTGTAGTTATAATGATGATATACGGGGGTGTAGTTATAATGATGATATACGGGGGTGTAGTTATAATGATGATATACGGGGGGGTAGTTATAATGATGATATACGGGGGTGTAGTTATCATGATGATATACAGGGGTGTAGTTATAATGATGATATACGGGGTGTAGTTATAATGATGATATACAGGGGGTATAGTTATAATGAAGATATACGGGGTTTGTAGTTATAATGATGATATACGGGGCTGTAGTTATAATGATGATATATGGGGGTGTAGTTATAATGATGATATACGGGGGTGTAGTTATAATGATGATATACGGGGGGTGTAGTTATAATGATGATATACGGGGGGTGTAGTTATAATCATGATATACGGGGGTGCAGTTATAATGATGATATACGGGAGGTGCAGTTATAATGATGATATACGGGGTGTGTAGTTATAATGATGATATACGGGGGTGTAATTATAATGATGATATACGGGGGTGTAGTTATAATGATGATATACGGGGGTGTATTTATAATGATGATATACGGTGGGTGCAGTTATAATGATGATATACGGGGGGTGTAGTTAGAATGATGATATACGGTGGGTGT
Source organism: Isurus oxyrinchus (assembly GCA_026770705.1). NCBI lineage: Eukaryota > Metazoa > Chordata > Chondrichthyes > Lamniformes > Lamnidae > Isurus > Isurus oxyrinchus. The sequence goes on from JANJGN010000201.1 coordinate 438,136, forward strand.
AGTTATAATGATGATATACGGGGGATGTAGTTATAATGATGATATACGGGGGTGTAGTTATAATGATGATATACGGGTGTGTAGTTATAATGATGATATACGGGGCTGTAGTTATAATGATGATATACGGGGGTGTAGTTATAATGATGATATACGGGGGGTGTAGTTATAATGATTATATACGGGGGTGTAGTTATAATGATGATATACGGGGGTGTAGTTATAATGATGATATACGGGGGGTGTAGTTATAATGATGATACACGGGGGGTGTAGTTATAATGATGATACACGGGGGATGTAGTTATAATGATGATATACCCGGGTGTAGTTATAATGATGATATACGGGGGTGTAGTTATAATGATGATATACGGGGGTGTAGTTATAATGATGATATACGGGGGTGTAGTTATAATGATGATATACGGGGGGTGTAGTTATAATGATGATATACGGGGGTGTAGTTATAATGATGGTATACGGGGGTGTAGTTATAATGATGATATACGGGGGGTGCAGTTATACTGATGATATACGGGTGGTGTAGTTATAATGATGATATACGGGGCTGTAGTTATAATGATGATATACGGGGGTGTAGTTATAATGATGATATACGGGGGGTGTAGTTATAATGATGATATACGGGGGTGTAGTTATAATGATGATATACGGGGGTGTAGTTATAATGATGATATACGGGGGTGTAGTTATAATGATGATATACGGGGGGTGTAGTTATAATGATGATATACGGGGGGTGTAGTTCCAATGATGATATACGGGGGTGTAGTTACAATGATGATATACGTGGGTGTAGTTATAATGATGATATACGGGGGTGTAGTTATAATGATGATATACGGGGGGTGTAGTTATAATGATGATATACGGGGGGTGTAGTTATAATGATGATATACAGGGGTGTAGTTATAATGATGATATACGGGGGGTGTAGTTATAATGATGATATGCGGGGGTGTAGTTATAATGATGATATACGGGGGGTGTAGTTATAATGATGATATACGGGGGTGTAGATATAATGATGATATACGGGGGTGTAGTTATAATGATGATATACGGTGCTGTAGTTATAATGATGATATACGGGGGTGTAGTTATAATGATGATATACGGGGGGTGTAGTTATAATGATGATATACGGGGTTTGTAGTTATAATGATGATATCCGGGGGGGTGTAGTTATAATGATGATATAAGGGGGTGTAGTTATAATGATGATATACGGGGGTGTAGTTATAATGATGATATACGGGGGGTGTAGTTATAATGATGATATACGGGGGGTGTAGTTATAATGATGATATACGGGGGGGTCCAGTTATAATGATGATATACGGGGGTGTAGTTATAATGATGATATACGGGGGGTGTAGTTATAATGATGATATACGGGGGTGTAGTTATAATGATGATATACGGGTGTGTAGTTATAATGATGATATACGGGGGTGTAGTTATAATGATGACATACGGGGGTGTAGTTATAATGATGATATACGTGGGGTGTAGTTATAATGATGATATACGGGGGGTGTAGTTATAATGATGATATACGGGGGTGTAGTTATAATGATGATATACGGGGGGTGTAGTTATAATGATGATATACAGAGGTATAGTTATAATGATGATATACGGGGGTGTAGTTATCATGATGATATACAGGGGTGTAGTTATAATGATGATATACGGGGTGTAGTTATAATGATGATATACAGGGGGTGTAGTTATAATGATGATATACGGGGGTGTAGTTATAATGATGATATACGGGGGTGTAGTTACAATGATGATATACGGGGGTGTAGTTATAATGATGATATACGGGGGGAGTAGTTATAATGATGATATACGGGGGTGTAATTATAATGATGATATACGGGGGGTGTAGTAATAATGATGATATACGGGGGTGTAGTTATAATGATGATATACGGGGGTGTAGTTATAATGATGATATACGGGGGTGTAGTTATAATGATGATATACGGGGGGGTAGTTATAATGATGATATACGGGGGTGTAGTTATCATGATGATATACAGGGGTGTAGTTATAATGATGATATACGGGGTGTAGTTATAATGATGATATACAGGGGGTATAGTTATAATGAAGATATACGGGGTTTGTAGTTATAATGATGATATACGGGGCTGTAGTTATAATGATGATATATGGGGGTGTAGTTATAATGATGATATACGGGGGTGTAGTTATAATGATGATATACGGGGGGTGTAGTTATAATGATGATATACGGGGGGTGTAGTTATAATCATGATATACGGGGGTGCAGTTATAATGATGATATACGGGAGGTGCAGTTATAATGATGATATACGGGGTGTGTAGTTATAATGATGATATACGGGGGTGTAATTATAATGATGATATACGGGGGTGTAGTTATAATGATGATATACGGGGGTGTATTTATAATGATGATATACGGTGGGTGCAGTTATAATGATGATATACGGGGGGTATAGTTAGAATGATGATATACGGTGGGTGTAGTTATAATGATGATATACGGGGGATGTAGTTATAATGATGATATACGGGGGTGTAGTTATAATGATGATATACGGGTGTGTAGTTATAATGATGATATACGGGGGTGTAGTTATAATGATGATATACGGGGGTGTAGTTATAATGATGATATACGGGGGGTGTAGTTATAATGATTATATACGGGGGTGTAGTTATAATGATGATATACGGGGGTGTAGTTATAATGATGATATACGGGGGGTGTAGTTATAATGATGATACACGGGGGGTGTAGTTATAATGATGATACACGGGGGATGTAGTTATAATGATGATATACCCGGGTGTAGTTATAATGATGATATACGGGGGTGTAGTTATAATGATGATATACGGGGGTGTAGTTATAATGATGATATACGGGGGTGTAGTTATAATGATGATATACGGGGGGTGTAGTTATAATGATGATATACGGGGGTGTAGTTATAATGATGGTATACGGGGGTGTAGTTATAATGATGATATACGCGGGGTGCAGTTATAATGATGATATACGGGGGGTGTAGTTATAATGATGATATACGGGGCTGTAGTTATAATGATGATATACGGGGGTGTAGTTATAATGATGATATACGGGGGGTGTAGTTATAATGATGATATACGGGGGTGTAGTTATAATGATGATATACGGGGGTGTAGTTATAATGATGATATACGGGGTTGTAGTTATAATGATGATATACGGGGGGTGTAGTTATAATGATGATATACGGGGGGTGTAGTTACAATGATGATATACGGGGGTGTCGTTACAATGATGATATACGTGGGTGTAGTTATAATGATGATATACGGGGGTGTAGTTATAATGATGATATACGGGGGGTGTAGTTATAATGATGATATACGGGGGGTGTAGTTATAATGATGATATACAGGGGTGTAGTTATAATGATGATATACGGGGGGTGTAGTTATAATGATGATATGCGGGGGTGTAGTTATAATGATGATATACGGGGGGTGTAGTTATAATGATGATATACGGGGGTGTAGATATAATGATGATATACGGGGGTGTAGTTATAATGATGATATACGGGGGTGTAGTTATAATGATGATATACGGGGGTGTAGTTATAATGATGATATACGGGGGGTGTAGTTATAATGATGATATACGGGGTTTGTAGTTATAATGATGATATCCGGGGGGGTGTAGTTATAATGATGATATATGGGGGTGTAGTTATAATGATGATATACGGGGGTGTAGTTATAATGATGATATACGGGGGGTGTAGTTATAATGATGATATACGGGGGGTGTAGTTATAATGATGATATACGGGGGGGTCCAGTTATAATGATGATATACGGGGGTGTAGTTATAATGATGATATACGGGGGGTGTAGTTATAATGATGATATACGGGGGTGTAGTTATAATGATGATATACGGGTGTGTAGTTATAATGATGATATACGGGGGTGTAGTTATAATGATGATATACGGGGGTGTAGTTATAATGATGATATACGTGGGGTGTAGTTATAATGATGATATACGGGGGGTGTAGTTATAATGATGATATACGGGGGTGTAGTTATAATGATGATATACGGGGGGTGTAGTTATAATGATGATATACAGAGGTGTAGTTATAATGATGATATACGGGGGTGTAGTTATCATGATGATATACAGGGGTGTAGTTATAATGATGATATACGGGGTGTAGTTATAATGATGATATACAGGGGGTGTAGTTATAATGATGATATACGGGGGTGTAGTTATAATGATGATATACGGGGGTGTAGTTACAATGATGATATACGGGGGTGTAGTTATAATGATGATATACGGGGGGAGTAGTTATAATGATGATATACGGGGGTGTAATTATAATGATGATATACGGGGGGTGTAGTAATAATGATGATATACGGGGGTGTAGTTATAATGTTGATATACGGGGGTGTAGTTATAATGATGATATACGGGGGTGTAGTTATAATGATGATATACGGGGGGGTAGTTATAATGATGATATACGGGGGTGTAGTTATCATGATGATATACAGGGGTGTAGTTATAATGATGATATACGGGGTGTAGTTATAATGATGATATACAGGGGGTATAGTTATAATGATGATATACGGGGGTGTAGTTATAATGATGATATACGGGGGTGTAGTTACAATGATGATATACGGGGGTGTAGTTATAATGATGATATACGGGGGGAGTAGTTATAATGATGATATACGGGGGTGTAATTATAATGATGATATACGGGGGGTGTAGTAATAATGATGATATACGGGGGTGTAGTTATAATGATGATATACGGGGGTGTAGTTATAATGATGATATACGGGGGGGTAGTTATAATGATGATATACGGGGGTGTAGTTATAATGATGAAAAACGGGGTGTGTATTTATAATGATGATATACAGGGGTGTAGTTATAATGATGATATACGGGGTGTAGTTGCAATGATGATATACGGGGGGTGTAGTTATAATGATGATATACGGGGGTGTAGTTATAATGATGATATACGGGGGTGTAGTTATAATGATGATATACGTGGGTGTAGTTATAATGATGATATAAGGGGGGTGTAGTTATAATGATGATATACGGTGGTGTAGTTAAAATGATGATATACGGGGTTTGTAGTTATAATGATGATATACGGTGCTGTAGTTATAATGATGATATACGGGGGTGTAGTTATAATGATGACATACGGGGGTGTAGTTATAATGATGATATACGGAGGGGTGTAGTTATAATGATGATATACGGGGGTGAAGTTATAATGATGATATACAGTGGTGTAGTTATAATGATGATATACGGGGGTGTAGTTATAATGATGATATACGGGGGTGTAGTTATAATGATGATATACGGGGGGTGTAGTTATAATGACGATATACGATGGGTGTAGTTATAATCATGATATACGGGGGTGCAGTTATAATGATGATATACGGGAGGTGCAGTTATAATGATGATATACGGGGTGTGTAGTTATAATGATGATATACGGGGGTGTAGTTATAATGATGATTTACGGGGGTGTAGTTATAATGATGATATACGGGTGTGTAATTATAATGATGATATACGGGGGTGTAGTTATAATGATGATATACGGGGGTGTAGTTATAATGATGATATACGGGGGGTGCAGTTATAATGATGATATACGGGGGGTGCAGTTATAATGAGGATATACGGGGGGTATAGTTATAATGATGATATACGGGGGATGTAGTTATAATGATGATATACGGGGGTGTAGTTATAATGATGATATACGGGGGTGTAGTTATAATGATGATATACGGGGGGTGTAGTTATAATGATGATATACGGGGGTGTAGTTATAATGATGATATACGGGTGTGTAGTTATAATGATGATATACGGGGGTGTAGTTATAATGATGATATACGGGGGTGTAGTTATAATGATGATATACGTGGGGTGTAGTTATAATGATGATATACGGGGGGTGTAGTTATAATGATGATATACGGGGGTCTAGTTATAATGATGATATACGGGGGGTGTAGTTATAATGATGATATACAGAGGTGTAGTTATAATGATATACGGGGGTGTACTTATCATGATGATATACAGGGGTGTAGTTATAATGATGATGTACGGGGTGTAGTTATAATGATGATATACAGGGGGTGTAGTTATAATGATGATATACGGGGGTTTAGTTATAATGATGATATACGGGGGTGTAGTTACAATGATGATATACGGGGGTGTAGTTATAAAGATGATATACGGGGGGAGTAGTTATAATGATGATATACGGGGGTGTAATTATAATGATGATATACGGGGGGTGTAGTAATAATGATGATATACGGAGGTGTAGTTATAATGATGATATACGGTGGTGTAGTTATAATGATGATATACGGGGGTGTAGTTATAATGATGATATACGGGGGGGTAGTTATAATGATGATATACGGGGGTGTAGTTATAATGATGAAATACGGGGTGTGTATTTATAATGATGATATACGGGGGTGTAGTTATAATGATGATATACGGGGTGTAGTTGCAATGATGATATACGGGGGGTGTAGTTATAATGATGATATACGGGGGTGTAGTTATAATGATGATATACGGGGGTGTAGTTATAATGATGATATACGGGGGTGTAGTTATAATGATGATATACGGGGGTGTAGTTATAATGATGATATAAGGGGGGTGTAGTTATAATGATGATATACGGGGGTGTAGTTAAAATGATGATATACGGGGTTTGTAGTTATAATGATGATATACGGGGCTGTAGTTATAATGATGATATACGGGGGTGTAGTTATAATGATGACATACGGGGGTGTAGTTATAATGATGATATACGAAGGGGTGTAGTTATAATGATGATATACGGGGGTGAAGTTATAATGATGATATACAGTGGTGTAGTTATAATGATGATATACGGGGGTGTAGTTATAATTATGATATACGGGGGTGTAGTTATAATGATGATATACGGGGGGTGTAGTTATAATGATGATATACGATGGGTGTAGTTATAATCATGATATACGGGGGTGCAGTTATAATGATGATATACGGGAGGTGCAGTTATAATGATGATATACGGGTTGTGTAGTTATAATGATGATATACGGGGGTGTAGTTATAATGATGATTTACGGGGGTGTAGTTATAATGATGATATACGGGTGTGTAATTATAATGATGATATACGGGGGTGTAGTTATAATGATGATATACGGGGGTGTAGTTATAATGATGATATACGGGGGGTGCAGTTATAATGATGATATACGGGGGGTGTAGTTATAATGATGATATACGGGCGGTGTAGTTATAATGATGATATACGGGGGATGTAGTTATAATGATGATATACGGGGGTGTAGTTATAATGATGATATACGGGGGTTTAGTTATAATGATGATATACGGGGGTGTAGTTATAATGATGATATACGGGGGTGTAGTTATAATGATGGTATACGGGGGTGTAGTTATAATGATGATATACGGGGGGTGTAGTTATAATGATTATATATGGGGCTGTAGTTATAATGATGATATACGGGGGTGTAGTTATAATGATGATATACGGGGGTGTAGTTATAATGATGATATACGGGTGGTGTAGTTATAATGATGATACACGGGGGGTGTAGTTATAATGATGATACACGGGGGATGTAGTTATAATGATGATATACGGGGGTGTAGTTATAATGATGATATACGGGGGTGTAGTTATAATGATGATATACGGGGGTGTAGTTATAATGATGATATACGGGGGTGTAGTTATAATGATGATATACGGGGGGTGTAGTTATAATGATAATATACGGGGGTGTAGTTATAATGATGGTATACGGGGGTGTAGTTATAATGATGATATATGGGGGGTGCAGTTATAATGATGATATACGGGGGGTGTAGTTATAATGATGATATACGGGGCTGTAGTTATAATGATGATATACGGGGGTGTAGTTATAATGATGATATACGGGGGGTGTAGTTATAATGATGATATACGGTGGTTTAGTTATAATGATGATATACGAGGGGTGTAGTTATAATGATGATATACGGGGGTGAAGTTATAATGATGATATACGGGGGGTGTAGTTATAATGATGATATACGGGGGTATAGTGATAATGATGATATACGGGTGTGTAGTTATAATGATGATATAGGGGGTGTTGTTATAATGATGATATACGGGGCTGTAGTTATAATGATGATATACGGGCGGTGTAGTTATAATGATGATATACGGGGGGTGTAGTTATAATGATGATATACGGGGGTGTAGTTATAATGATGATATACGGGGATTGTAGTTATAATGATGATATACAGTGGTGTAGTTATAATGTTGATATACGGGGGTGTAGTTATAATGATGATATACAGGGGTGTAGTTATAATGATGATATACGGGGTGTAGTTATAATGATGATATACGGGGGGTGTAGTTATAATGCTGATGTACGGGGGTGTAGTTATAATGATGATATTCGGGGGTGTAATTATAATGATGATATACGGGGGTGTAGTTATAATGATGATATACGGGGGTGTAGTTATAATGATGATATACGCGGGAGTAGTTATAATGATGATATACGGGGGGTGTAGTTATAATGATGATATACGGGGGGTGAAGTTATAATGATGATATACGGGGGTGTAGTTATAATGATGATATACGGGGGGTGTAGTTATAATGATGATATACGGGGGTGTAGTTATAATGATGATATACGGGGGGTGTAGTTGTAATGATGATATACGGGGGTGTAGTTATAATGATGATATACGGGGTGTAGTTATAATGATGATATACGGGGGGTGTAGTTATAATGATGATATACGGGTGTGTAGTTAAAATGATGATATACGGGGGTGTAGTTATAATGATGATATACGGGGGTGTAGTGATCATGATGATAGACGGTGGTGTAGTTATAATGATGATATACGGGGGGTGTAGTTATAATGATGATATACGGGGGTGTAGTTATAATGATGATATACGGGGTTTGTAGTTATAATGATGATATACGGGGCTGTAGTTATCATGATGATATACGGGGGTGTAGTTATAATGATGATATACGGGGGTGTAGTTATAATGATGATATACGGGGGGTGTAGTAAAAATGATGATATACGGGAGTGTAGTTATAATGATGATATACGGGGGTGTAGTTATAATGATGATATGCGGGTGTGTAGTTATAATGATGATATACGGGGGGCGTAGTTATAATGATGATATACGGGGGGTGTAGTTATAATCATGATATACGGGGGCGTAGATATAGTGATGATATACGGGTGTGTAGTTATAATGATGATATACGGGGGTGTAGTTATAATGATGATATACGGGGGTGTAGTTATAATGATGATATACGGGGGTGTAGTTATAATGATGATATAAGGGGGGTGTAGTTATAATGATGATATACGGGGGTGTAGTTAAAATGATGATATACGGGGTTTGTAGTTATAATGATGATATACGGGGCTGTAGTTATAATGATGATATATGGGGGTGTAGTTATAATGATGATATACGGGGGTGTAGTTATAATGATGATATACGGGGGGTGTAGTTATAATGATGATATACGGGGGGTGTAGTTATAATCATGATATACGGGGGTGCAGTTATAATGATGATATACGGGGTGTGTAGTTATAATGATGATATACGGGGGTGTAATTATAATGATGATATACGGGGGTGTAGTTATAATGATGATATACGGGGGTGTATTTATAATGATGATATACGGTGGGTGCAGTTATAATGATGATATACGGGGGGTGTAGTTATAATGATGATATACGGTGGGTGTAGTTATAATGATGATATACGGGGGATGTAGTTATAATGATGATATACGGGGGTGTAGTTATAATGATGATATACGGGTGTGTAGTTATAATGATGATATACGGGGGTGCAGTTATAATGATGATATACGGGGGTGTAGTTATAATGATGATATACGGGGGGTGTAGTTATAATGATTATATACGGGGGTGTAGTTATAATGATGATATACGGGGGTGTAGTTATAATGATGATATACGGGGGGTGTAGTTATAATGATGATACACGGGGGGTGTAGTTATAATGATGATACACGGGGGATGTAGTTATAATGATGATATACCCGGGTGTAGTTATAATGATGATATACGGGGGTGTAGTTATAATGATGATATACGGGGGTGTAGTTATAATGATGATATACGGGGGTGTAGTTATAATGATGATATACGGGGGGTGTAGTTATAATGATGATATACGGGGGTGTAGCTATAATGATGGTATACGGGGGTGTAGTTATAATGATGATATACGGGGGGTGCAGTTATAATGATGATATACGGGGGGTGTAGTTATAATGATGATATACGGGGCTGTAGTTATAATGATGATATACGGGGGTGTAGTTATAATGATGATATACGGGGGGTGTAGTTATAATGATGATATACGGTGGTTTAGTTATAATGATGATATACGAGGGGTGTAGTTATAATGATGATATACGGGGGTGAAGTTATAATGATGATATACGGGGGGTGTAGTTATAATGATGATATACGGGGGTATAGTGATAATGATTATATACGGGTGTGTAGTTATAATGATGATATACGGGGGTGTTGTTATAATGATGATATACGGGGGTGTAGTTATAATGATGATATACGGGCGGTGTAGTTATAATGATGATATACGGGGGGTGTAGTTATAATGATGATATACGGGGGTGTAGTTATAATGATGATGTACGGGGGTGTAGATATAATGATGATATTCGGGGGTGTAGTTATAATGATGATATACGGGGGTGTAGTTATAATGATGATATACGGTGGGTGTAGTTATAATGATGATATACGGGGGTGTAGTTATAATGATGATATACGGGGGTGTAGTTATAATGATGATATATGGGGGGTGTATTTATAATAATGATATACGTGGGTGTAGTTATAATGATGGTATACGGGGGTGTAGTTATAATGATGATATACGGGGGGTGCAGTTATAATGATGATATATGGGGGGTGTAGTTGTAATGATGATATACGGGGCTGTAGTTATAATGATGATATACGGGGGTGTAGTTATAATGATGATGTACGGGGGTGTAGTTATAATGATGATATTCGGGGGTGTAGTTATAATGATGATATACGGGGGTGTAGTTATAATGATGATATACGGGGGGTGTAGTTATAATGATGATATACGGGGGTGTAGTTATAATGATGATATACGGGGGTGTAGTTATAATGATGATATACGGGGGTGTAGTTATAATGATGATATACGGGGGGTGTAGTTATAATGATGATATACGGGGGTGTAGTTATAATGATGGTATACGGGGGTGTTGTTATAATGATGATATACGGGGGGTGCAGTTATAATGATGATATATGGGGGGTGTAGTTATAATGATGATATACGGGGCTGTAGTTATAATGATGATACACGGGGGTGTAGTTATATTGATGATATACGGGGGGTGTAGTTATAATGATGATATACGGTGGTTTAGTTATAATGATGATATACGAGGGGTGTAGTTATAATGATGATATACGGGGGTGAAGATATAATGATGATATACGGGGGGTGTAGTTCTAATGATGATATACGGGGGTATAGTGATAATGATGATATACGGGTGTGTAGTTATAATGATGATATACGGGGGTGTTGTTATAATGATGATATACGGGGGTGTAGTTATAATGATGATATACGGGCGGTGTAGTTATAATGATGATATACAGGGGGTGTAGTTATAATGATGATATACGGGTGTGTAGTTATAATGATGATATACGGGGATTGTAGTTATAATGATGATATACAGGGGTTTAGTTATAATGTTGATATACGGGGGTGTAGTTATAATGATGATATACAGGGGTGTAGTTATAATGATGATATACGGGGTGTAGTTATAATGATGATATACGGGGGGTGCAGTTATAATGATGATATACGGGGGTGCAGTTATAATGATGATATTCGGGGGTGTAGTTATAATGATGATATACGGGGGTGTAGTTATAATGATGATATACGGGGGGTGAAGTTATAATGATGATATACGGGTGTGTAGTTATAATGATGATATACGGGGGTGTAATTATAATGATGATATACGGGGGTGTAGTTATAATGATGATATACGGGGGTGTAGTTATAATGATGATATACGCGGGTGTTGTTATAATGATGATATACGGGGGGGTGTATTTATAATGATGATATACGGGGGGTGTAGTTATAATGATGATATACGGGGGTGTAGTTATAATGATGATATACGGGGGGTGTAGTTATAATGATGATATACGGGGGTGTAGTTATAATGATGATATACGGGGGGTGTAGTTATAATGATGATATACGGGGGTGTAGTTATAATGATGATATACGGGGTGTAGTTATAATGATGTTATACGGGGGGTGTAGTTATAATGATGATATACGGGTGTGTAGTTATAATGATGATATACGGGGGTGTAGTTATAATGATGATATACGGGGGTGTAGTTATCATGATGATAGACGGGGGTGTAGTTATAATGATGATATACGGGGGGTGTAGTTATAATGATGATATACGGGGGTGTAGTTATAATGATGATATACGGGGTTTGTAGTTATAATGATGATATACGGGGCTGTAGTTATAATGATGATATACGGGGGTGTAGTTATAATGATGATATACGGGGGTGTAGTTATAATGATGATATACGGGGGGTGTAGTAAAAATGATGATATACCTGAGTGTAGTTATAATGATGATATACGGGGGTGTAGTTATAATGATGATATGCGGGTGTGTAGTTATAATGATGATATACGGGGGGTGTAGTTATAATGATGATATACGGGGGGTGTAGTTATAATCATGATATACGGGGGCGTAGTGATAGTGATGATATACGGGGATGTAGTTATAATGATGATATACGGAGGTGTAGTTATAATGATGATATACGGGGGTGTACTTATAATGATGATATACGGGGATGTAGTTATAATGATGATATACGGTCTTGTATTTATAATGATGATATATGGGGGTGTAATTATAATGATGATATACGGGGGTGTAGTTATAATGATCATATACGGGGGTGTAGTTATAATGATGATATACTAGGGGTGTAGTTATAATGATGATATACGGGGGTGTACTTATAATGATGATATACGGGGGGTGTAGTTATAATGATGATATACGGGGGATGTAGTTATAATGATGATATACGGGGGTGTAGTTATAATGATGATATACGGGGGTGTAGTTAAAATGATGATATACGGGGGGTGTAGTTATAATGATGATATACGGGGCTTTAGTTATAATGATGATATACGGGGCTGCAGTTATAATGATGATATACGGGGCTGTAGTTATAATGATGATATACGGGGGTGTAGTTATAATGATGATATACGGGGGTGTAGTTATAATGATCATATACGGGGGTGTAGTTATAATGATGATATACGGGGGGTGTAGTTATAATGATGATAAACGGGGGGTGTAGTTATTATGATGATATACGGGGGATGTAGATATAATGATGATATACGGGGTGTAGTTATAATGATGATATACGGGGGTGTAGTTATAATGATGATATACGGGGGTGTATTTATAATGATGATATACGGGGCTTTAGTTATAATGATGATATACGGGGGGTGTAGTTATAATGATGATATAAGGGGGTGTAGTTATAATGATGGTATACGGGGGTGTAGTTATAATGATGATATACGGGGTGTAGTTATAATGATGATATACGGGGGTGTAGTTATAATAATGATGTACGGGGGTGTAGTAACAATGATGATATACGGGGGGTGTAGTTATAATGATGATATACGGTGGTTTAGTTATAATGATGATATACGAGGGGTGTAGTTATAATGATGATATACGGGGGTGAAGTTATAATGATGATATACGGGGGGTGTAGTTATAATGATGATATACGGGGTATAGTGATAATGATGATATACGGGTGTGTAGTTATAATGATGATATACGGGGGTGTTGTTATAATGATGATATACGGGGGTGTAGTTATAATGATGATATACGGGCGGTGTAGTTATAATGATGATATACAGGGGGTGTAGTTATAATGATGATATACGGGGGTGTAGTTATAATGATGATATACGGGGATTGTAGTTATAATGATGATATACAGGGGTTTAGTTATAATGTTGATATACGGGGGTGTAGTTATAATGATGATATACAGGGGAGTAGTTATAATGATGATATACGGGGTGTAGTTATAATGATGATATACGGGGGGTGTAGTTATAATGATGATATACGGGGGTGTAGTTATAATGATGATATTCGGGGGTGTAGTTATAATGATGATATACGGGGGTGTAGTTATAATGATGATATACGGGGGGTGTAGTTATAATGATGATATACGGGGGTTTAGTTATAATGATGATATACGGGTGTGTAAATATAATGATGATATACGGGGCTGTAGTTATAATGATGATATACGGGGGTGTAGTTATAATGATGATATACGCGGGTGTTGTTATAATGATGATATACGGGGGGGTGTATTTATAATGATGATATACGGGGGGTGTAGTTATAATGATGATATACGGGGGTGTAGTTATAATGATGATATACGGGGGGTGTAGTTATAATGATGATATACGGGCGGTGTAGTTATAATGATGATATACGGGGGGTGTAGTTATAATGATGATACACGGGGGTGTAGTTATAATGATGATATACGGGGATTGTAGTTATAATGATGATATACAGGGGTGTAGTTATAATGTTGATATACGGGGGTGTAGTTATAATGATGATATACAGGGGTGTAGTAATAATGATGATATACGGGGTGTAGTTATAATGATGATATACGGGGGGTGTAGTTATAATGCTGATGTACGGGGGTGTAGTTATAATGATGATATTCGGGGGTGTAGTTATAATGATGATATACGGGGGTGTAGTTATAATGATGATATACGGGGGGTGTAGTTATAATGATGATATACGGGGGTTTAGTTATAATGATGATATACGGGGGTGTAATTATAATGATGATATACGGGGGTGTAGTTATAATGATGATATACGGGGGTGTAGTTATAATGATGATATACGCGGGTGTAGTTATAATGATGATATACGGGGGGTGTAGTTATAATGATGATATACGGGGGGTGTAGTTATAATGATGATATACGGGGGTGTAGTTATAATGATGATATACGGGGGGTGTAGTTATAATGATGATATACGGGGGTGTAGTTATAATGATGATATACGGGGGGTGTAGTTGTAATGATGATATACGGGGGTGTAGTTATAATGATGATATACGGGGTGTAGTTATAATGATGATATACGGGGGGTGTAGTTATAATGATGATATACGGGTGTGTAGTTAAAATGATGATATACGGGGGTGTAGTTATAATGATGATATACGGGGGTGTAGTGATCATGATGATAGACGGTGGTGTAGTTATAATGATGATATACGGGGGGTGTAGTTATAATGATGATATACGGGGGTGTAGTTATAATGATGATATACGGGGTTTGTAGTTATAATGATGATATACGGGGCTGTAGTTATCATGATGATATACGGGGGTGTAGTTATAATGATGATATACGGGGGTGTAGTTATAATGATGATATACGGGGGGTGTAGTAAAAATGATGATTTACGGGAGTGTAGTTATAATGATGATATACGGGGGTGTAGTTATAATGATGATATGCGGGTGTGTAGTTATAATGATGATATACGGGGGGCGTAGTTATAATGATGATATACGGGGGGTGTAGTTATAATCATGATATACGGGGGCGTAGATATAGTGATGATATACGGGGGTGTAGTTATAATGATGATATACGGGGGTGTAGTTATAATGATGATATACGGGGGTGTAGTTATAATGATGATATACGGGGGTGTAGTTATAATGATGATATAAGGGGGGTGTAGTTATAATGATGATATACGGGGGTGTAGTTAAAATGATGATATACGGGGTTTGTAGTTATAATGATGATATACGGGGCTGTAGTTATAATGATGATATATGGGGGGGTAGTTATAATGATGATATACGGGGGTGTAGTTATAATGATGATATACGGGGGGTGTAGTTATAATGATGATATACGGGGGGTGTAGTTATAATCATGATATACGGGGGTGCAGTTATAATGATGATATACGGGAGGTGCAGTTATAATGATGACATACGGGGTGTGTAGTTATAATGATGATATACGGGGGTGTAATTATAATGATGATATACGGGGGTGTAGTTATAATGATGATATTACGGGGTGTATTTATAATGATGATATACGGTGGGTGCAGTTATAATGATGATATACGGGGGGTGTAGTTATAATGATGATATACGGTGGGTGTAGTTATAATGATGATATACGGGGGATGTAGTTATAATGATGATATACGGGGGTGTAGTTATAATGATGATATACGGGTGTGTAGTTATAATGATGATATACGGGGGTGTAGTTATAATGATGATATACGGGGGTTTAGTTATAATGATGATATACGGGGGGTGTAGTTATAATGATTATATACGGGGGTGTAGTTATAATGATGATATACGGGGGTGTAGTTATAATGATGATATACGGGGGGTGTAGTTATAATGATGATACACGGGGGGTGTAGTTATAATGATGATACACGGGGGATGTAGTTATAATGATGATATACCCGGGTGTAGTTATAATGATGATATACGGGGGGTGTAGTTATAATGATGATATACGGGGGTGTAGTTATAATGATGATATACGGGGGTGTAGTTATAATGATGATATACGGGGGGTGTAGTTATAATGATGATATACGGGGGTGTAGTTATAATGATGGTATACGGGGGTGTAGTTATAATGATGATATACGGGGGGTGCAGTTATAATGATGATATACGGGGGGTGTAGTTATAATGATGATATACGGGGCTGTAGTTATAATGATGATATACGGGGGTGTAGTTATAATGATGATATACGGGGGGTGTAGTTATAATGATGATATACGGTGGTTTAGTTATAATGATGATATACGAGGGGTGTAGTTATAATGATGATATACGGGGGTGAAGTTATAATGATGATATACGGGGGGTGTAGTTATAATGATGATATACGGGGGTATAGTGATAATGATTATATACGGGTGTGTAGTTATAATGATGATATACGGGGGTGTTGTTATAATGATGATATACGGGGGTGTAGTTATAATGATGATATACGGGCGGTGTAGTTATAATGATGATATACGGGGGGTGTAGTTATAATGATGATATACGGGGGTGTAGTTATAATGATGATATACGGGGGTGTAGTTATAATGATGATATTCGGGGGTGTAGTTATAATGATGATATACGGGGGTGTAGTTATAATGATGATATACGGTGGGTGTAGTTATAATGATGATATACGGGGGTGTAGTTATAATGATGATATACGGGGGTGTAGTTATAATGATGATATATGGGGGGTGTATTTATAATAATGATATACGTGGGTGTAGTTATAATGATGGTATACGGGGGTGTAGTTATAATGATGATATACGGGGGGTGCAGTTATAATGATGATATATGGGGGGTGTAGTTGTAATGATGATATACGGGGCTGTAGTTATAATGATGATATACGGGGGTGTAGTTATAATGATGATGTACGGGGGTGTAGTTATAATGATGATATTCGGGGGTGTAGTTATAATGATGATATACGGGGGTGTAGTTATAATGATGATATACGGGGGGTGTAGTTATAATGATGATATACGGGGGTGTAGTTATAATGATGATATACGGGGGTGTAGTTATAATGATGATATACGGGGGTGTAGTTATAATGATGATATACGGGGGGTGTAGTTATAATGATGATATACGGGGGTGTAGTTATAATGATGGTATACGGGGGTGTTGTTATAATGATGATATACGGGGGGTGCAGTTATAATGATGATATATGGGGGGTGTAGTTATAATGATGATATACGGGGCTGTAGTTATAATGATGATATACGGGGGTGTAGTTATAATGATGATATACGGGGGGTGTAGTTATAATGATGATATACGGTGGTTTAGTTATAATGATGATATACGAGGGGTGTAGTTATAATGATGATATACGGGGGTGAAGTTATAATGATGATATACGGGGGGTGTAGTTCTAATGATGATACGGGGGTATAGTGATAATGATGATATACGGGTGTGTAGTTATAATGATGATATACGGGGGTGTTGTTATAATGATGATATACGGGGGTGTAGTTATAATGATGATATACGGGCGGTGTAGTTATAATGATGATATACAGGGGGTGTAGTTATAATGATGATATACGGGGGTGTAGTTATAATGATGATATACGGGGATTGTAGTTATAATGATGATATACAGGGGTTTAGTTATAATGTTGATATACGGGGGTGTAGTTATAATGATGATATACAGTGGTGTAGTTATAAT
Source organism: Isurus oxyrinchus (assembly GCA_026770705.1). Taxonomy (NCBI): domain Eukaryota; kingdom Metazoa; phylum Chordata; class Chondrichthyes; order Lamniformes; family Lamnidae; genus Isurus; species Isurus oxyrinchus. The sequence continues at coordinate 456,895 of JANJGN010000201.1, forward strand.
GATGATATACGGGGTGTAGTTATAATGATGATATACGGGGGGTGTAGTTATAATGATGATATACGGGGGTGTAGTTATAATGATGATATTCGGGGGTGTAGTTATAATGATGATATACGGGGGTGTAGTTATAATGATGATATACGGGGGGTGAAGTTATAATGATAATATACGGGGGTTTAGTTATAATGATGATATACGGGGGTGTAATTATAATGATGATATACGGGGGTGTAGTTATAATGATGATATACGGGGGTGTAGTTATAATGATGATATACGCGGGTGTTGTTATAATGATGATATACGGGGGGGTGTATTTATAATGATGATATACGGGGGGTGTAGTTATAATGATGATATACGGGGGTGTAGTTATAATGATGATATACGGGGGGTGTAGTTATAATGATGATATACGGGGGTGTAGTTATAATGATGATATACGGGGGGTGTAGTTATAATGATGATATACGGGGGTGTAGTTATAATGATGATATACAGGGGTGTAGTTATAATGATGATATACGGGGTGTAGTTATAATGATGATATACGGGGGGTGTAGTTATAATGCTGATGTACGGGGGTGTAGTTATAATGATGATATTCGGGGGTGTAGTTATAATGATGATATACGGGGGTGTAGTTATAATGATGATATACGGGGGGTGTAGTTATAATGATGATATACGGGGGTTTAGTTATAATGATGATATACGGGGGTGTAATTATAATGATGATATACGGGGGTGTAGTTATAATGATGATATACGGGGGTGTAGTTATAATGATGATATACGCGGGTTGTAGTTATAATGATGATATACGGGGGGTGTAGTTATAATGATGATATACGGGGGGTGTAGTTATAATGATGATATACGGGGGTGTAGTTATAATGATGATATACGGGGGGTGTAGTTATAATGATGATATACGGGGGTGTAGTTATAATGATGATATACGGGGGGTGTAGTTGTAATGATGATATACGGGGGTGTAGTTATAATGATGATATACGGGGTGTAGTTATAATGATGATATACGGGGGGTGTAGTTATAATGATGATATACGGGTGTGTAGTTAAAATGATGATATACGGGGGTGTAGTTATAATGATGATATACGGGGGTGTAGTGATCATGATGATAGACGGTGGTGTAGTTATAATGATGATATACGGGGGGTGTAGTTATAATGATGATATACGGGGGTGTAGTTATAATGATGATATACGGGGTTTGTAGTTATAATGATGATATACGGGGCTGTAGTTATCATGATGATATACGGGGGTGTAGTTATAATGATGATATACGGGGGTGTAGTTATAATGATGATATACGGGGGGTGTAGTAAAAATGATGATATACGGGAGTGTAGTTATAATGATGATATACGGGGGTGTAGTTATAATGATGATATGCGGGTGTGTAGTTATAATGATGATATAACGGGGGGCGTAGTTATAATGATGATATACGGGGGGTGTAGTTATAATCATGATATACGGGGGCGTAGATATAGTGATGATATACGGGGGTGTAGTTATAATGATGATATACGGGGGTGTAGTTATAATGATGATATACGGGGGTGTAGTTATAATGATGATATACGGGGGTGTAGTTATAATGATGATATAAGGGGGGTGTAGTTATAATGATGATATACGGGGGTGTAGTTAAAATGATGATATACGGGGTTTGTAGTTATAATGATGATATACGGGGCTGTAGTTATAATGATGATATATGGGGGTGTAGTTATAATGATGATATACGGGGGTGTAGTTATAATGATGATATACGGGGGGTGTAGTTATAATGATGATATACGGGGGGTGTATTTATAATCATGATATACGGGGGTGCAGTTATAATGATGATATACGGGAGGTGCAGTTATAATGATGATATACGGGGTGTGTAGTTATAATGATGATATACGGGGGTGTAATTATAATGATGATATACGGGGGTGTAGTTATAATGATGATATACGGGGGTGTATTTATAATGATGATATACGGTGGGTGCAGTTATAATGATGATATACGGGGGGTGTAGTTATAATGATGATATACGGTGGGTGTAGTTATAATGATGATATACGGGGGATGTAGTTATAATGATGATATACGGGGGTGTAGTTATAATGATGATATACGGGTGTGTAGTTATAATGATGATATACGGGGGTGTAGTTATAATGATGATATACGGGGGTGTAGTTATAATGATGATATACGGGGGGTGTAGTTATAATGATTATATACGGGGGTGTAGTTATAATGATGATATACGGGGGTGTAGTTATAATGATGATATACGGGGGGTGTAGTTATAATGATGATACACGGGGGGTGTAGTTATAATGATGATACACGGGGGATGTAGTTATAATGATGATATACCCGGGTGTAGTTATAATGATGATATACGGGGGTGTAGTTATAATGATGATATACGGGGGGTGTAGTTATAATGATGATATACGGGGGTGTAGTTATAATGATGATATACGGGGGGTGTAGTTATAATGATGATATACGGGGGTGTAGTTATAATGATGGTATACGGGGGTGTAGTTATAATGATGATATACGGGGGGTGCAGTTATAATGATGATATACGGGGGGTGTAGTTATAATGATGATATACGGGGCTGTAGTTATAATGATGATATACGGGGGTGTAGTTATAATGATGATATACGGGGGGTGTAGTTATAATGATGATATACGGTGGTTTAGTTATAATGATGATATACGAGGGGTGTAGTTATAATGATGATATACGGGGGTGAAGTTATAATGATGATATACGGGGGGTGTAGTTATAATGATGATATACGGGGGTATAGTGATAATGATTATATACGGGTGTGTAGTTATAATGATGATATACGGGGGTGTTGTTATAATGATGATATACGGGGGTGCAGTTATAATGATGATATACGGGCGGTGTAGTTATAATGATGATATACGGGGGGTGTAGTTATAATGATGATCTACGGGGGTGTAGTTATAATGATGATGTACGGGGGTGTAGTTATAATGATGATATTCGGGGGTGTAGTTATAATGATGATATACGGGGGTGTAGTTATAATGATGATATACGGTGGGTGTAGTTATAATGATGATATACGGGGGTGTAGTTATAATGATGATATACGGGGGTGTAGTTATAATGATGATATATGGGGGGTGTATTTATAATAATGATATACGTGGGTGTAGTTATAATGATGGTATACGGGGGTGTAGTTATAATGATGATATACGGGGGGTGCAGTTATAATGATGATATATGGGGGGTGTAGTTGTAATGATGATATACGGGGCTGTAGTTATAATGATGATATACGGGGGTGTAGTTATAATGATGATGTACGGGGGTGTAGTTATAATGATGATATTCGGGGGTGTAGTTATAATGATGATATACGGGGGTGTAGTTATAATGATGATATACGGGGGTGTAGTTATAATGATGATATACGGGGGTGTAGTTATAATGATGATATACGGGGGGTGTAGTTATAATGATGATATACGGGGTTGTAGTTATAATGATGGTATACGGGGGTGTTGTTATAATGATGATATACGGGGGGTGCAGTTATAATGATGATATATGGGGGGTGTAGTTATAATGATGATATACGGGGCTGTAGTTATAATGATGATATACGGGGGTGTAGTTATAATGATGATATACGGGGGGTGTAGTTATAATGATGATATACGGTGGTTTAGTTATAATGATGATATACGAGGGGTGTAGTTATAATGATGATATACGGGGGTGAAGTTATAATGATGATATACGGGGGGTGTAGTTCTAATGATGATATACGGGGGTATAGTGATAATGATGATATACGGGTGTGTAGTTATAATGATGATATACGGGGGTGTTGTTATAATGATGATATACGGGGGTGTAGTTATAATGATGATATACGGGCGGTGTAGTTATAATGATGATATACAGGGGGTGTAGTTATAATGATGATATACGGGGGTGTAGTTATAATGATGATATACGGGGATTGTAGTTATAATGATGATATACAGGGGTTTAGTTATAATGTTGATATACGGGGGTGTAGTTATAATATTGATATACAGGGGTGTAGTTATAATGATGATATACGGGGTGTAGTTATAATGATGATATACGGGGGGTGTAGTTATAATGATGATATACGGGGGTGTAGTTATAATGATGATATTCGGGGGTGTAGTTATAATGATGATATACGGGGGTGTAGTTATAATGATGATATACGGGGGGTGAAGTTATAATGATGATATACGGGGGTTTAGTTATAATGATGATATACGGGGGTGTAATTATAATGATGATATACGGGGGTGTAGTTATAATGATGATATACGGGGGTGTAGTTATAATGATGATATACGCGGGTGTTGTTATAATGATGATATACGGGGGGGTGTATTTATAATGATGATATACGGGGGGTGTAGTTATAATGATGATATACGGGGGTGTAGTTATAATGATGATATACGGGGGGTGTAGTTATAATGATGATATACGGGGGTGTAGTTATAATGATGATATACGGGGGGTGTAGTTATAATGATGATATACGGGGGTGTAGTTATAATGATGATATACGGGGTGTAGTTATAATGATGTTATACGGGGGGTGTAGTTATAATGATGATATACGGGTGTGTAGTTATAATGATGATATACGGGGGTGTAGTTATAATGATGATATACGGGGGTGTAGTTATCATGATGATAGACGGGGGTGTAGTTATAATGATGATATACGGGGGGGTGTAGTTATAATGATGATATACGGGGGTGTAGTTATAATGATGATATACGGGGTTTGTAGTTATAATGATGATATACGGGGCTGTAGTTATAATGATGATATACGGGGGTGTAGTTATAATGATGATATACGGGGGTGTAGTTATAATGATGATATACGGGGGGTGTAGTAAAAATGATGATATACCTGAGTGTAGTTATAATGATGATATACGGGGGTGTAGTTATAATGATGATATGCGGGTGTGTAGTTATAATGATGATATACGGGGGGTGTAGTTATAATGATGATATACGGGGGGTGTAGTTATAATCATGATATACGGGGGCGTAGTGATAGTGATGATATACGGGGATGTAGTTATAATGATGATATACGGAGGTGTAGTTATAATGATGAAATACGGGGGTGTACTTATAATGATGATATACGGGGATGTAGTTATAATGATGATATACGGTCTTGTATTTATAATGATGATATATGGGGGTGTAATTATAATGATGATATACGGGGGTGTAGTTATAATGATCATATACGGGGGTGTAGTTATAATGATGATATACTAGGGGTGTAGTTATAATGATGATATACGGGGGTGTACTTATAATGATGATATACGGGGGGTGTAGTTATAATGATGATATACGGGGGATGTAGTTATAATGATGATATACGGGGGTGTAGTTATAATGATGATATACGGGGGTGTAGTTATAATGATGATATACGGGGGGTGTAGTTGTAATGATGATATACGGGGCTTTAGTTATAATGATGATATACGGGGCTGTAGTTATAATGATGATATACGGGGCTGTAGTTATAATGATGATATACGGGGGTGTAGTTATAATGATGATATACGGGGGTGTAGTTATAATGATCATATACGGGGGTGTAGTTATAATGATGATATACGGGGGGTGTAGTTATAATGATGATAAACGGGGGGTGTAGTTATTATGATGATATACGGGGGATGTAGATATAATGATGATATACGGGGTGTAGTTATAATGATGATATACGGGGGTGTAGTTATAATGATGATATACGGGGGTGTATTTATAATGATGATATACGGGGCTGTAGTTATAATGATGATATACGGGGGGTGTAGTTATAATGATGATATAAGGGGGTGTAGTTATAATGATGGTATACGGGGGTGTAGTTATAATGATGATATACGGGGTGTAGTTATAATGATGATATACGGGGGTGTAGTTATAATAATGATGTACGGGGGTGTAGTAACAATGATGATATACGGGGGGTGTAGTTATAATGATGATATACGGTGGTTTAGTTATAATGATGATATACGAGGGGTGTAGTTATAATGATGATATACTGGGGTGAAGTTATAATGATGATATACGGGGGGTGTAGTTATAATGATGATATACGGGGGTATAGTGATAATGATGATATACGGGTGTGTAGTTATAATGATGATATACGGGGGTGTTGTTATAATGATGATATACGGGGGTGAAGTTATAATGATGATATACGGGCGGTGTAGTTATAATGATGATATACAGGGGGTGTAGTTATAATGATGATATACGGGGGTGTAGTTATAATGATGATATACGGGGATTGTAGTTATAATGATGATATACAGGGGTTTAGTTATAATGTTGATATACGGGGGTGTAGTTATAATGATGATATACAGGGGTGTAGTTATAATGATGATATACGGGGTGTAGTTATAATGATGATATACGGGGGGTGTAGTTATAATGATGATATACGGGGGTTTAGTTATAATGATGATATTCGGGGGTGTAGTTATAATGATGATATACGGGGGTGTAGTTATAATGATGATATACGGGGGGTGTAGTTATAATGATGATATACGGGGGTTTAGTTATAATGATGATATACGGGTGTGTAAATATAATGATGATATACGGGGCTGTAGTTATAATGATGATATACGGGGGTGTAGTTATAATGATGATATACGCGGGTGTTGTTATAATGATGATATACGGGGAGGTGTATTTATAATGATGATATACGGGGGGTGTAGTTATAATGATGATATACGGGGGTGTAGTTATAATGATGATATACGGGGGGTGTAGTTATAATGATGATATACGGGGGTGCAGTTATAATGATGATATACGGGGGGGTGTATTTATAATGATGATATACGGGGGTGTAGTTATAATGATGATATACGGGGTGTAGTTATAATGATGTTATACGGGGGGTGTAGTTATAATGATGACATACGGGTGTGTAGTTATAATGATGATATACGGGGGTGTAGTTATAATGATGATATACGGGGGTGTAGTTATCATGATGATAGACGGGGGTGTAGTTATAATGATGATATACGGGGGGTGTAGTTATAATGATGATATACGGGGGTGTAGTTATAATGATGATATACGGGGTTTGTAGTTATAATGATGATATACGGGGCTGTAGTTATAATGATGATATACGGGGGTGTAGTTATAATGATGATATACGGGGGTGTAGTTATAATGATGATATACGGGGGGTGTAGTAAAAATGATGATATACCTGAGTGTAGTTATAATGATGATATACGGGGGTGTAGTTATAATGATGATATGCGGGTGTGTAGTTATAATGATGATATACGGGGGTGTTGTTATAATGATGATATACGGGGGTGTAGTTATAATGATGATATACGGGCGGTGTAGTTATAATGATGATATACAGGGGGTGTAGTTATAATGATGATATACGGGGGTGTAGTTATAATGATGATATACGGGGATTGTAGTTATAATGATGATATACAGGGGTTTAGTTAAAATGTTGATATACGGGGGTGTAGTTATAATGATGATATACAGGGGTGTAGTTATAATGATGATATACGGGGTGTAGTTATAATGATGATATACGGGGGGTGTAGTTATAATGATGATATACGGGGGTGTAGTTATAATGATGATATTCGGGGGTGTAGTTATAATGATGATATACGGGGGTGTAGTTATAATGATGATATACGGGGGGTGAAGTTATAATGATGATATACGGGGGTTTAGTTATAATGATGATATACGGGGGTGTAATTATAATGATGATATACGGGGGTGTAGTTATAATGATGATATACGGGGGTGTAGTTATAATGATGATATACGCGGGTGTTGTTATAATGATGATATACGGGGGGGTGTATTTATAATGATGATATACGGGGGGTGTAGTTATAATGATGATATTCGGGGGTGTAGTTATAATGATGATATACGGGGGGTGTAGTTATAATGATGATATACGGGGGTGTAGTTATAATGATGATATACGGGGGGTGTAGTCATAATGATGATATACGGGGGTGTAGTTATAATGATGATATACGGGGTGTAGTTATAATGATGTTATACGGGGGGTTTAGTTATAATGATGATACACGGGTGTGTAGTTATAATGATGATATACGGGGGTGTAGTTATAATGATGATATACGGGGGTGTAGTTATCATGATGATAGACGGGGGTGTAGTTATAATGATGATATACGGGGGGTGTAGTTATAATGATGATATACGGGGGTGTAGTTATAATGATGATATACGGGGTTTGTAGTTATAATGATGATATACGGGGCTGTAGTTATAATGATGATATACGGGGGTGTAGTTATAATGATGATATACGGGGGTGTAGTTATAATGATGATATACGGGGGGTGTAGTAAAAATGATGATATACCTGAGTGTAGTTATAATGATGATATACGGAGGTGTAGTTATAATGATGATATGCGGGTGTGTAGTTATAATGATGATATACGGGGGGTGTAGTTATAATGATGATATACGGGGGGTGTAGTTATAATCATGATATACGGGGGCGTAGTGATAGTGATGATATACGGGGATGTAGTTATAATGATGATATACGGAGGTGTAGTTATAATGATGATATACGGGGGTGTACTTATAATGATGATATACGGGGATGTAGTTATAATGATGATATACGGTCTTGTATTTATAATGATGATATATGGGGGTGTAATTATAATGATGATATACGGGGGTGTAGTTATAATGATCATATACGGGGGTGTAGTGTATAATGATGATATACTAGGGGTGTAGTTATAATGATGATATACGGGGGTGTACTTATAATGATGATATACGGGAGGTGTAGTTATAATGATGATATACGGGGGATGTAGTTATAATGATGATATACGGGGGTGTAGTTATAATGATGATATACGGGGGTGTAGTTATAATGATGATATACGGGGGGTGTAGTTATAATGATGATATACGGGGCTTTAGTTATAATGATGATATACGGGGCTGTAGTTATAATGATGATATACGGGGCTGTAGTTATAACGAAGATATACGGGGGTGTAGTTATAATGATGATATACGGGGGTGTAGTTATAATGATCATATACGGGGGTGTAGTTATAATGATGATATACGGGGGTTGTAGTTATAATGATGATAAACGGGGGGTGTAGTTATTATGATGATATACGGGGGATGTAGATATAATGATGATATACGGGGTGTAGTTATAATGATGATATACGGGGGTGTAGTTATAATGATGATATACGGGGGTGTATTTATAATGATGATATACGGGGCTGTAGTTATAATGATGATATACGGGGGTTGTAGTTATAATGATGATATAAGGGGGTGTAGTTATAATGATGGTATACGGGGGTGTAGTTATAATGATGATATACGGGGTGTAGTTATAATGATGATATACGGGGGTGTAGTTATAATAATGATGTACGGGGGTGTAGTAACAATGATGATATACGGGGGGTGTAGTTATAATGATGATATACGGTGGTTTAGTTATTATGATGATATACGAGGGGTGTAGTTATAATGATGATATACGGGGGTGAAGTTATAATGATGATATACGGGGGGTGTAGTTATAATGATGATATACGGGGGTATAGTGATAATGATGATATACGGGTGTGTAGTTATAATGATGATATACGGGGGTGTAGTTATAATGATGATATACGGGCGGTGTAGTTATAATGATGATATACAGGGGGTGTAGTTATAATGATGATATACGGGGGTGTAGTTATAATGATGATATACGGGGATTGTAGTTATAATGATGATATACAGGGGTTTAGTTATAATGTTGATATACGGGGGTGTAGTTATAATGATGATATACAGGGGTGTAGTTATAATGATGATATACGGGGTGTAGTTATAATGATGATATACGGGGGGTGTAGTTATAATGATGATATACGGGGGTGTAGTTATAATGATGATATTCGGGGGTGTAGTTATAATGATGATATACGGGGGTGTAGTTATAATGATGATATACGGGGGGTGTATTTATAATGATGATATACGGGGGTTTAGTTATAATGATGATATACGGGGGTGTAATTATAATGATGATATACGGGGCTGTAGTTATAATGATGATATACGGGGGTGTAGTTATAATGATGATATACGCGGGTGTTGTTATAATGATGATATACGGGGGGGTGTATTTATAATGATGATATACGGGGGGTGTAGTTATAATGATGATATACGGGGGTGTAGTTATAATGATGATATACGGGGGGTGTAGTTATAATGATGATATACGGGGCTGTAGTTATAATGCTGATATACGGGGGGTGTAGTTATAATGATGATATACGGGGGTGTAGTTATAATGATGATATACGGGGTGTAGTTATAATGATGTTATACGGGGGGTGTAGTTATAATGATGATATACGGGTGTATAGTTATAATGATGATATACGGGGGTGTAGTTATAATGATGATATACGGGGGTGTAGTTATCATGATGATAGACGGGGGTGTAGTTATAATGATGATATACGGGGGGTGTAGTTATAATGATGATATACGGGGGTGTAGTTATAATGATGATATACGGGGTTTGTAGTTATAATGATGATATACGGGGCTGTAGTTATAATGATGATATACGGGGGTGTAGTTATAATGATGATATACGGGGGTGTAGTTATAATGATGATATACGGGGGGTGTAGTAAAAATGATGATATACCTGAGTGTAGTTATAATGATGATATACGGGGGTGTAGTTATAATGATGATATGCGGGTGTGTAGTTATAATGATGATATACTGGGGGTGTAGTTATAATGATGATATACGGGGGGTGTAGTTATATTCATGATATACGGGGGCGTAGTGATAGTGATGATATACGGGGATGTAGTTATAATGATGATATACGGAGGTGAAGTTATAATGATGATATACGGGGGTGTACTTATAATGATGATATACGGGGATGTAGTTATAATGATGATATACGGTCTTGTATTTATAATGATGATATATGGGGGTGTAATTATAATGATGATATACGGGGGTGTAGTTATAATGATCATATACGGGGGTGTAGTTATAATGATGATATACTAGGGGTGTAGTTATAATGATGATATACGGGGGTGTACTTATAATGATGATATACGGGGGGTGTAGTTATAATGATGATATACGGGGGCTGTAGTTATAATGATGATATACGGGGGTGTAGTTATAATGATGATATACGGGGGTGTAGATATAATGATGATATACGGGGGGTGTAGTTATAATGATGATATACGGGGCTGTAGTTATAATGATGATATACGGGGCTGTAGTTATAATGATGATATACGGGGCTGTAGTTATAATGATGATATACGGGGGTGTAGTTATAATGATGATATACGGGGGTGTAGCTTTAATGATCATATACGGGGGTGTAGTTATAATGATGATATACGGGGGGTGTAGTTATAATGATGATAAACGGGGTGTGTAGTTATTATGATGATATACGGGGGATGTAGATATAATGATGATATACGGGGTGTAGTTATAATGATGATATACGGGGGTGTAGTTATAATGATGATATACGGGGGTGTATTTATAATGATGATATACGGGGCTGTAGTTATAATGATGATATACGGGGGGTGTAGTTATAATGATGATATAAGGGGGTGTAGTTATAATGATGGTATACGGGGGTGTAGTTATAATGATGATATACGGGGTGTAGTTATAATGATGATATACGGGGGTGTAGTTATAATAATGATGTACGGGGGTGTAGTAACAATGATGATATACGGGGGTGTAGTTATAATGATGATATACGGGGGATGTAGTTATAATGATGATATACGGGGGTGTAGTTATAATGATGATATACGGGGGGAGAAGTTATAATGATGATATACGGGGGTGTTGTTATAATGATGATATACGGGGGTGTAGTTATAATGATGATATACGGGGGGTGTAGTTATAATGATGATATACGGGGGTGTAGTTATAATGATGATATACAGGGGGTGTAGTTATAATGATGATATACGGGGGGTGTAGTTATAATGATGATATACGGGGGTGTAGTTATAATGATGATATACGGGGGTGTAGTTATGATGATGATGTACGGGGGTGTAGTTATAATGATGATATACGGGGGGTGTAGTTATAATGATGATATACGGGGGGTGTAGTTATAATGATGATATACGGGGGTGTAGTTATAACGATGATATACGGGGGGTGTAGTTATAACGATGATATACGGGGGTGTAGTTATAACGATGATATACGGGGGTGTAGATATAACGATGTTATACGGGGGTGTAGTTATAATGATGATATACGGCGTTGTAGTTATAATGATGATATACGGGGGTGTAGTTATAATGATGATATACGGGGGTGTAGTTTTAATGATGATATACGGGGGTGTAGTTATAATGATGATATACGGGGGTGTAGTTATAATGATGATATACGGGGGGTGTAGTTATAATGATGATATACGGGGGGTGTAGTTATAATGATGATATACGGGGGGTGTAGTTATAATGACGATATACGGGGGTGTAGTTATAATGATGATATACGGGGGTGTAGTTATAATGATGATATACGGGGGTGTAGTTATAATGATGATATACGGGGGGTGTAGTTATAATGATGATATACGGGGGGTCTAGTTATAATGATGATATACGGGGGTGTAGTTATAATGATGATATACGGGGGGTGTAGTTATAATGATGATATACGGGGGTATAGTTATAATGATGATATACGGGTGTGTAGTTATAATGATGATATACGGGGGTGTAGTTATAATGATGATATACGGGGGTGTAGTTATAATGATGATATACGGGGGTGTAGTTATAATGATGATATACGGGGGGTGTAGTTATAATGATGATATACAGGGGTATAGTTATAATGATGATATACGGGGGTGTAGTTATAATGATGATATACGGGGGTGTAGTTATAATGATGATATACGGGGTGTAGTTATAATGATGATATACGGGGGTTGTAGTTATAATGATGATATACGGGGGTGTAGTTATAATGATGATATACGGGGGTGTAGTTATAATGATGATATACGGGGGTGTAGTTATAATGATGATATACGGGGGGTGTAGTTATAATGATGATATACGGGGATTTAGTTATAATGATGATATACGGGGGTGTAATTATAATGATGATATACGGGGGTGTAGTTATAATGATGATATACGGGGGTGTAGTTATAATGATGATATACGGGGGTGTAGTTATAATGATGATATATGGGGGGTGTAGTTATAATGATGATATACGGGGGTGTAGTTATAATGATGATATACGGGGGTGTAGTTATAATGATGAAATACGGGGGGTGTATTTATAATGATGATATACGGGGGTGTAGTTATAATGATGATATACGGGGTGTAGATACAATGATGATATACGGGGGGTGTAGTAATAATGATGATATACGGGGGTGTAGTTATAATGATGATATACGGGGGTGAAGTTATAATGATGATATACGGGGGTGTAGTTATAATGATGATATACGGGGGTGTAGTGATAATGATGATATACGGGGGGTGTAGTTAGAATGATGATATACGGGGGTGTAGTTATAATGATGATATACGGTGTTTGTAGTTATAATGATGATATACGGGTCTGTAGTAATAATGATGATATACGGTGGTGTAGTTATAATGATGATATACGGGGGTGTAGTTATAATGATGATATACGGAGGGATGTAGTTATAATGATGATATACGGGGGTGTAGTTATAATGATGATATACGGGGGTGTAGTTATAATGATGATATACGGGGGTGTAGTTATAATGATGATATACTGGTGTGTAATTATAATGATGATATACGGGGGTGTAGCTATAATGATGATATACGGGGGTGTAGTTATAATGATGGTATACGGGGGGTGTAGTTATAATGATGATATACGGGGGGTGTAGTTATAATGATGATATACGGGGGGGTGTAGTTATAATGATGATATACGGGGGATGTATTTATGTATTTATAATGATGATATACGGGGGTGTAGTTATAATGATGATATACGTGGGTGTAGTTATAATGATGATATACGGGGGTGTAGTTATAATGATGATATACGGGGGGTGTAGTTATAATGATGATACACGGGGCTGTAGTTATAATGATGATATACGGGGGAGTAGTTATAATGATGATATACGTGGGTGTAGTTATAATGATGATATACGGGGGTGTAGTTATAATGATGATATACATTGGGGTGTAGTTATAATGATGATATACGGGGGGTGTAGTTATAATGATGATATACGGGGGGTGTAGTTATAATGATGATACACGGGGGTGTAGTTATAATGATGATATACGGGGGGTGCAGTTATAATGATGATATACAGTGGTGTAGTTATAATGATGATATACGGGGGTGTAGTTATAATGATGATATACAGGGGTGTAGTTATAATGATGATACGGGGTGTAGTTATAATGATGATATACAGGGGGTGTAGTTATAATGATGATATACGGGGGTGTAGTTATAATGATGATATACGGGGGTGTAGTTACAATGATGATATACGGGGGTGTAGTTATAATGATGATATACGGGGGGAGTAGTTATAATGATGATATACGGGGGTGTAATTATAATGATGAAATAGGGGGGTGTAGTTATAATGATGATATACGGGGGTGTAGTTATAATGATGATATACAGGGGTGCAGTTATAATGATGATATACGGGGGTGTAGTTATAATGATGATATGCGGGGGGGGGGTAGTTATAATGATGATATACAGGGGTGTAGTTATAATGATGAAATACGGGGGGTGTATTTATAATGATGATATACGGGGGTCTAGTTATAATGATGATATACGGGGTGTAGTTGCAATGATGATATACGGGGGGTGTAGTTATAATGATGATATACGGGGGTGTAGTTATAATGATGATATACGGGGGTGTAGTTATAATGATGATATACGGGGGTGTAGTTATAATGATGATATACGGGGGTGTAGTTATAATGATGATATAAGGGGGGTGTAGTTACAATGATGATATACGGGGGTGTAGTTATAATGATGATATACGGGGTTTGTAGTTATAATGATGATATACGGGGCTGTAGTTATAATGATGATATACGGGGGTGTAGTTATAATGATGACATACGGGGGTGTAGTTATAATGATGATATACGGAGGGGTGTAGTTATAATGATGATATACGGGGGTGAAGTTATAATGATGATATACGGTGGTGTAGTTATAATGATGATATACGGGGGTGTAGTTATAATGATGATATACGGGGGTGTAGTTATAATGATGATATACGGGGGGTGTAGTTATAATGATGATATACGGGGGGTGTAGTTATAATCATGATATACGGGGGTGCAGTTATAATGATGATATACGGGAGGTGCAGTTATAATGATGATATACGGGGTGTGTAGTTATAATGATGATATACGGGGGTGTAGTTATAATGATGATTTACGGGGGTGTAGTTATAATCATGATATACGGGGGTGTAGTTATAATGATGATATACGGGGGTGTAATTATAATGATGATATACGGGGGTGCAGTTATAATGATGATATACGGGGGGTGCAGTTATAATGATGATATACGGGGGGTTTAGTTATAATGATGATAAAGGGGGGTGTAGTTATAATGATGATATACGGGGGTGTAGTTATAATGATGATATACGGGGGTGTAGTTATAATGATGATATACGGGGGTGTAGTTATAATGATTATATACGGGGCTGTAGTTATAATGATGATATACGGGGGTGTAGTTATAATGATGATATACGGGGGTGTAGTTATAATGATGATATACGGGGGGTGTAGTTATAATGATGATACACGGGGGGTGTAGTTATAATGATGATACACGGGGGATGTAGTTATAATGATGATATACGGGGGTGTAGTTATAATGATGATATACGGGGGTGTAGTTATAATGATGATATACGGGGGTGTAGTTATAATGATGATATACGGGGGTGTTGTTATAATGATGATATACGGGGTGTAGTTATAATGATGTTATACGGGGGGTGTAGTTATAATGATGATATACGGGTGTGTAGTTATAATGATGATATACGGGGGTGTAGTTATAATGATGATATACGGGGGTGTAGTTATCATGATGATAGACGGGGGTGTAGTTATAATGATGATATACGGGGGGTGTAGCTTTAATGATGATATACGGGGGTGTAGTTATAATGATGATATATGGGGTTTGTAGTTATAATGATGATATACGGGGCTGTAGTTATAATGATGATATACGGGGGTGTAGTTATAATGATGATATACGGGGGTGTAGTTATAATGATGATATACGGGGGGTGTAGTAAAAATGATGATATACCTGAGTGTAGTTATAATGATGATATACGGGGGTGTAGTTATAATGATGATATGCGGGTGTGTAGTTATAATGATGATATACGGGGGGTGTAGTTATAATGATGATATACGGGGGGTTTAGTTATAATCATGATATACGGGGGCGTAGTGATAGTGATGATATACGGGGATGTAGTTATAATGATGATATACGGAGGTGTAGTTATAATGATGATATACGGGGGTGTACTTATAATGATGATATACGGGGGGTGTAGTTATAATGATGATATACGGGGGATGTAGTTATAATGATGATATACGGGGGTGTAGTTATAATGATGATATACGGGGGTGTAGTTATAATGATGATCTACGGGGGGTGTAGATATAATGATGATATACGGGGCTGTAGTTATAATGATGATATACGGGGCTGTAGTTATAATGATGATATACGGGGCTGTAGTTATAATGATGATATACGGGGGTGTAGTTATAATGATGATATACGGGGGTGTAGCTTTAATGATCATATACGGGGGTGTAGTTATAATGATGATATACGGGGGGTGTAGTTATAATGATGATAAACGGGGTGTGTAGTTATTATGATGATATACGGGGGATGTAGATATAATGATGATATACGGGGTGTAGTTATAATGATGATATACGGGGGTGTAGTTATAATGATGATATACGGGGGTGTATTTATAATGATGATATACGGGGCTGTAGTTATAATGATGATATACGGGGGGTGTAGTTAGAATGATGATATAAGGGGGTGTAGTTATAATGATGGTATACGGGGGTGTAGTTATAATGATGATATACGGGGTGTAGTTATAATGATGATATACGGGGGTGTAGTTATAATAATGATGTACGGGGGTGTAGTAACAATGATGATATACGGGGGTGTAGTTATAATGATGATATACGGGGGATGTAGTTATAATGATGATATACGGGGGTGTAGTTATAATGATGATATACGGGGGGAGAAGTTATAATGATGATATATGGGGGTGTTGTTATAATGATGATAAACGGGAGTGTAGTTATAATGATGATATACGGGGGGTGTAGTTATAATGATGATATACGGGGGTGTAGTTATAATGATGATATACGGGGGTGTAGTTATAATGATGATATACGGGGGTGTAGTTATAATGATGATATACAGGGGGTGTAGTTATAATGATGATATACGGGGGGTGTAGTTATAATGATGATATACGGGGGTGTAGTTATAATGATGATATACGGGGGTGTAGTTATAATGATGATGTACGGGGGTGTAGTTATAATGATGATATACGCGGGGTGTAGTTATAATGATGATATACGGGGGGTGTAGTTATAATGATGATATACGGGGGTGTAGTTATAACGATGATATACGGGGGGGTGTAGTTATAACGATGATATACGGGGGTGTAGTTATAACGATGATATACGGGGGTGTAGTTATAACGATGTTATACGGGGGTGTAGTTATAATGATGATATACGGCGTTGTAGTTATAATGATGATATACGGGGGTGTAGTTATAATGATGATATACGGGGGTGTAGTTTTAATGATGATATACGGGGGTGTAGTTATAATGATGATATACGGGGGTGTAGTTATAATGATGATATACGGGGGGTGTAGTTATAATGATGATATACGGGGGGTGTAGTTATAATGATGATATACGGGGGGTGTAGTTATAATGACGATATACGGGGGTGTAGTTATAATGATGATATACGGGGGTGTAGTTATAATGATGATATACGGGGGTGTAGTTATAATGATGATATACGGGGGGTGTAGTTATAATGATGATATACGGGGGGTCTAGTTATAATGATGATATACGGGGGTGTAGTTATAATGATGATATACGGGGGGTGTAGTTATAATGATGATATACGGGGGTATAGTTATAATGATGATATACGGGTGTGTAGTTATAATGATGATATACGGGGGTGTAGTTATAATGATGATATACGGGGGTGTAGTTATAATGATGATATACGGGGGTGTAGTTATAATGATGATATACGGGGGGTGTAGTTATAATGATGATATACGGGGGGTGTAGTTATAATGATGATATACGGGGGTATAGTTATAATGATGATATACGGGGGTGTAGTTATAATGATGATATACGGGGTGTAGTTATAATGATGATATACGGGGGTTGTAGTTATAATGATGATATACGGGGGTGTAGTTATAATGATGATATACGGGGGTGTAGTTATAATGATGATATACGGGGGTGTAGTTATAATGATGATATACGGGGGGTGTAGTTATAATGATGATATACGGGGGTTTAGTTATAATGATGATATACGGGGGTGTAATTATAATGATGATATACGGGGGTGTAGTTATAATGATGATATACGGGGGTGTAGTTATAATGATGATATACGGGGGTGTAGTTATAATGATGATATATGGGGGGTGTAGTTATAATGATGATATACGGGGGTGTAGTTATAATGATGATATACGGGGGGTGTAGTTATAATGATGATATACGGGGGTGTAGTTATAATGATGAAATACGGGGGGTGTATTTATAATGATGATATACGGGGGTGTAGTTATAATGATGATATACGGGGTGTAGATACAATGATGATATACGGGGGGTGTAGTAATAATGATGATATACGGGGGTGTAGTTATAATGATGATATACGGGGGTGAAGTTATAATGATGATATACGGGGGTGTAGTTATAATGATGATATACGGGGGTGTAGTTATAATGATGATATACGGGGGGTGTAGTTAGAATGATGATATACGGGGGTGTAGTTATAATGATGATATACGGTGTTTGTAGTTATAATGATGATATACGGGTCTGTAGTAATAATGATGATATACGGTGGTGTAGTTATAATGATGATATACGGGGGTGTAGTTATAATGATGATATACGGAGGGATGTAGTTATAATGATGATATACGGGGGTGTAGTTATAATGATGATATACGGGGGTGTAGTTATAATGATGATATACGGGGGTGTAGTTATAATGATGATATACGGGGGTGTAGTTATAATGATGATATACGGGGTGCGTAGTTATAATCATGATTCACGGCGGTGCAGTTATAATGATGATATACGGGAGGTGCAGTTATAATGATGATATACGGGTTGTGTAGTTATAATGATGATATACGGGGGTGTAGTTATAATGATGATATACGGGGGTGTAGTTATAATGATGATATACTGGTGTGTAATTATAATGATGATATACGGGGGTGTAGTTATAATGATGATATACGGGGGTGTAGTTATAATGATGGTATACGGGGGGTGTAGTTATAATGATGATATACGGGGGGTGTAGTTATAATGATGATATACGGGGGGGTGTAGTTATAATGATGATATACGGGGGATGTATTTATGTATTTATAATGATGATATACGGGGGTGTAGTTATAATGATGATATACGGGGGTGTAGTTATAATGATGATATACGGGGGTGTAGTTATAATGATGATATACGGGGGGTGTAGTTATAATGATGATACACGGGGCTGTAGTTATAATGATGATATACGGGGGAGTAGTTATAATGATGATATACGTGGGTGTAGTTATAATGATGATATACGGGGGTGTAGTTATAATGATGATATACGGGGGGTGTAGTTATAATGATGATATACGGGGGGTGTAGTTATAATGATGATATACGGGGGGTGTAGTTATAATGATGATACACGGGGGTGTAGTTATAATGATGATATACGGGGGGTGCAGTTATAATGATGATATACAGTGGTGTAGTTATAATGATGATATACGGGGGTGTAGTTATAATGATGATATACAGGGGTGTAGTTATAATGATGATACGGGGTGTAGTTATAATGATGATATACAGGGGGTGTAGTTATAATGATGATATACGGGGGTGTAGTTATAATGATGATATACGGGGGTGTAGTTACAATGATGATATACGGGGGTGTAGTTATAATGATGATATACGGGGGGAGTAGTTATAATGATGATATACGGGGGTGTAATTATAATGATGAAATAGGGGGGTGTAGTTATAATGATGATATACGGGGGTGTAGTTATAATGATGATATACAGGGTTGCAGTTATAATGATGATATACGGGGTTGTAGTTATAATGATGATATGCGGGGGGGGGGGTAGTTATAATGATGATATACTGGGGTGTAGTTATAATGATGAAATACGGGGGGTGTATTTATAATGATGATATACGGGGGTCTAGTTATAATGATGATATACGGGGTGTAGTTGCAATGATGATATACGGGGGTTGTAGTTATAATGATGATATACGGGGGTGTAGTTATAATGATGATATACGGGGGTGTAGTTATAATGATGATATACGGGGGTGTAGTTATAATGATGATATACGGGGGTGTAGTTATAATGATGATATAAGGGGGGTGTAGTTATAATGATGATATACGGGGGTGTAGTTATAATGATGATATACGGGGTTTGTAGTTATAATGATGATATACGGGGCTGTAGTTATAATGATGATATACGGGGGTGTAGTTATAATGATGACATACGGGGGTGTAGTTATAATGATGATATACGGAGGGGTGTAGTTATAATGATGATATACGGGGGTGAAGTTATAATGATGATATACGGTGGTGTAGTTATAATGATGATATACGGGGGTGTAGTTATAATGATGATATACGGGGGTGTAGTTATAATGATGATATACGGGGGGTGTAGTTATAATGATGATATCCGGGGGGTGTAGTTATAATCATGATATACGGGGGTGCAGTTATAATGATGATATACGGGAGGTGCAGTTATAATGATGATATACGGGGTGTGTAGTTATAATGATGATATACGGGGGTGTAGTTATAATGATGATTTACGGGGGTGTAGTTATAATCATGATATATGGGGGTGTAGTTATAATGATGATATACGGGGTTGTAATTATAATGATGATATACGGGGGTGCAGTTATAATGATGATATACGGGGGGTGCAGTTATAATGATGATATACGGGGGGTGTAGTTATAATGATGATATACGGGGGGTGTAGTTATAATGATGATATACGGGGGTGTAGTTATAATGATGATATACGGGGGTGTAGTTATAATGATGATATACGGGGGTGTAGTTATAATGATTATATACGGGGCTGTAGTTATAATGATGATATACGGGGCTGTAGTTATAATGATGATATACGGGGGTGTAGTTATAATGATGATATACGGGGGGTGTAGTTATAATGATGATACACGGGGGGTGTAGTTATAATGATGATACACGGGGGATGTAGTTATAATGATGATATACGGGGGTGTAGTTATAATGATGATATACGGGGGTGTAGTTATAATGATGATATACGGGGGTGTAGTTATAATGATGATATACGGGGGTGTTGTTATAATGATGATATACGGGGGGTGTAGTTATAATGATGATATACGGGGGTGTAGTTATAATGATGGTATACGGGGGTCTAGTTATAATGATGATATACGGGGGGTGCAGTTATAATGATGATATACGGGGGATGTAGTTATAATGATGATATACGGGGCTGTAGTTATAATGATGATATACGGGGGTGTAGTTATAATGATGATATACGGGGGGAGTAGTTATAATGATGATATACGGTGGTTTAGTTATAATGATGATATACGGGGGGTGTAGTTATAATGATGATATACGGGGGTGAAGTTATAATGATGATATACGGGGGGGTGTAGTTATAATGATGATATACGGGGGTATAGTGATAATGATGATATACAGGGGTGTAGTTATAATGTTGATATACAGGGGTGTAGTTATTATGATGATATACAGGGGTGTAGTTATAATGATGATATACGGGGTGTAGTTATAATGATGATATACGGTGGGTGTAGTTATAATGATGATGTACGGGGGTGTACTTATAATGATGATATACGGGGGGTTGTAGTTATAATGATGATATACGGGGGTGTAGTTATAATGATGATATACGAGGGGTGTAGTTATAATGATGATATACGGGGGTGTAGTTATAATGATGATATACGGGGTGTAGTTATAATGATGATATACGGGGGGTGTAGTTATAATGATGATATACGGGGGGTGTAGTTATAATGATGATATACGGGGGTGTAGTTATAATGATGATATACGGGGCGTGTAGTTATAATGATGATATACGGGGGTGTAGTTATAATGATGATATACGGGGTGTAGTTATAATGATGATATACGGGGGGTGTAGTTATAATGATGATATACAGGTGTGCAGTTATAATGATGATATACGGGGGTGTAGTTATAATGATGATATACGGGGGTGTAGTTATAATGATGATAGACGGGGGTGTAGTTATAATGATGATATACGGGGGGTGTAGTTATAATGATGATATACGGGGGTGTAGTTATAATGATGATATACGGGGTTTGTAGTTATAATGATGATATACGGGGCTGTAGTTATAATGATGATATACGGGGGTGTAGTTATAATGATGATATACGGGGGTGTAGTTATAATGATGATATACGGGGGGTGTAGTAAAAATGATGATATACGGGATTGTAGTTATAATGATGATATACGAAGGTGTAGTTATAATGATGATATGCGGGGGTGTAGTTATAATGATGATATACGGGGGGTGTAGTTATAATGATGATATACGGGGGGTGTAGTTATATTCATGATATACGGGGGTGTAGTTGTAATGATGATATACATGGGAGTAGTTGTAATGATGATATACGGGGGTGTAGTTGTAATGATGATATACGGGGGTGTAGTTATAATGATGAAATACGGGGGTGTAGTTATAATGATGATATACGGGGGTGTAGTGATAATGATGATATACGGGGGGTGTAGTTATAATGATGATATACCGGCGTGTAGTTATAATGATGATATACGGGGGTGTAGTTATAATGATGATATACGGGGGGTGTAGTTATAATCATGACATACGGGGGTGTAGTTATAATGATGATATACGGGAGGTGCAGTTATAATGATGATATACGGGGGGTGTAGTTATAATGATGATATACGGGGGTGTAGTTATAATGATGATATACGGGTGTGTAATTATATTGATGATATACGGGTGTGTAGTTATAATGATGATATACGGGGGTGTAGTTATAATGATGATATACGGGGGGTGTACTTATAATGATGATATACGGGGGGTGTAGTTATAATGAAGATATACGGGGGATGTAGTTATAATGATGATATACGGGGGTGTAGTTATAATGATGATATACGGGGGGGTGTAGTTATAATGATGATACACGGGGCTGTAGTTATAATGATGATATACGGGGGAGTAGTTATAATGATGATATACGGGGGTGTAGTTATAATGATGATATACGGGGGTGTAGTTATAATGATGATATACGGGGGGTGTAGTTATAATGATGATATACGGGGGGTGCAGTTATAATGATGGTTTTCCGGGGTTTAGTTATAATGATTATATACGGGGGAGTAGTTATAATGATGATATACTGGGGTGTGGTTATAATGAAGATATACGGGGGTGTAGTTATAAGGATGATATACAGGGGGTGTAGTTATAATGATGATATATGGGGGTGCAGTTATAAAGATGGTATACGGGGGTGTAGTCATAATGATGATATACGGGGAGTAGTCATAATGATGATATACGGAGGTGTAGTTATAATGATGATATACGGGGGTGTAGTTATAATGATGATATACGGGGGGTGTAGTTATAATGATGATATACGGGGTGTGTAGTTATAATGATGATATACGGGGGGTGTAGTTATAATGATGATATACCGGGGTGTAGTTATAATGATGATATACGGGGTTGTAGTTATAATGATGATATATGGGGGGTGTAGTTATAATGATGATATACGGGCGCTTAGTTATAAATATAATATACGGGGGGTGTAGTTATAATGATGATATACGGGGGTGAAGTTATAATGATGATATACGGGGGGTGTAGTTATAATGATGATATACGGGGGTATAGTGATAATGATGATATACGGGTGTGTAGTTATAATGATGATATACGGGGGTGTTGTTATAATGATGATATACAGGGGTGTAGTTATAATGATGATATACGGGCGGTGAAGTTATAATGATGATATACGGGGGGGTGTAGTTATAATGATGATATACGGGGGTGTAGTTATAATGATGATATACGGGGGGTGTAGTTATAATGATGATATACAGGGGTGTAGTTATAACGATGATATACGGGGGTGTAGTAATAATGATGATATACAGGGGTGTAGTTATAATGATGATATACGGGGTGTAGTTATAATGATGATATACGGGGGGTGTAGTTATGATGATGATGTACGGGGGTGTAGTTATAATGATGATATACGGGGGTGTAGTTATAATGATGATATACGGGGGTGTAGATATAATGATGATATACGGGGGGTGTAGTTATAATGATGATATACGGGGGTTTAGTTATAATGATGATATACGGGGGTGCAATTATAATGATGATATACGGGGGTGTAGTTATAATGATGATATACGGGGGGTGTAGTTATAATGATGATATACGGGGGTATAGTTATAATGATGATATACGGGTGTGTAGTTATAATGATGATATACGGGGGTGTAGTTATAATGATGATATACGGGGGGTGTAGTTATAATGATGATATACGGGGGGTGTAGTTATAATGATGATATACGGGGGTGTAGTTATAATGATGATATACGGGGGGTGTAGTTATAATGATGATATACGGGGGTGTAGTTATAATGATGATATACGGAGGTGTAGTTATAATGATGATATACGGGGGTGTAGTTACAATGATGATATACGGGGGTGTAGTTATAATGATGATATACGGGGGGAGTAGTTATAATGATGATATACGGGGGTGTAATTATAATATTGATATACGGGGGGTGTAGTTATAATGATGATATACGGGGGTGTAGTTATAATGATGATATACAGGGGTGTAGTTATAATGATGATATACGGGGGTGTAGTTATAATGATGATATACGGGGGGGGGTAGTTATAATGATGATATACGGGGGTGTAGTTATAATGATGAAATACGGGGGGTGTATTTATAATGATGATATACGGGGGTCTAGTTATAATGATGATATACGGGGTGTAGTTGCAATGATGATATACGGGGGGTGTAGTTATAATGATGATATACGGGGATGTAGTTATAATGATGATATACGGGGGTGTAGTTATAATGATGATATACGGGGGTGTAGTTATAATGATGATATACGGGGGTGTAGTTATAATGATGATATAAGGGGGTTGTAGTTATAATGATGATATACGGGGGTGTAGTTATAATGATGATATACGGGGTTTGTAGTTATAATGATGATATACGGGGCTGTAGTTATAATGATGATATACGGGGGTGTAGTTATAATGATGACATACGGGGGTGTAGTTATAATGATGATATACGGAGGGGTGTAGTTATAATGATGATATACGGGGGTGAAGTTATAATGATGATATACGGTGGTGTAGTTATAATGATGATATACGGGGGTGTAGTTATAATGATGATATACGGGGGTGTAGTTATAATGATGATATACGGGGGGTGTAGTTATAATGATGATATACGGGGGCTGTAGTTATAATCATGATATACGGGGGTGCAGTTATAATGATGATATACGGGAGGTGCAGTTATAATGATGATATACGGGGTGTGTAGTTATAATGATGATATACGGGGGTGTAGTTATAATGATGATTTACGGGGGTGTAGTTATAATCATGATATACGGGTGTGTAATTATAATGATGATATACGGGGGTGTAGTTATAATGATGATATACGGGGGGTGCAGTTATAATGATGATATACGGGGGGTGTAGTTATAATGATGATATACGGGGGGTGTAGTTATAATGATGATATACGGGGGATGTAGTTATAATGATGATATACGGGGGTGTAGTTATAATGATGATATACGGGGGTGTAGTTATAATGATGATATACGGGGGTGTAGTTACAATGATGATATATGGGGGGTGTAGTTATAATGATTATATACGGGGCTGTAGTTATAATGATGATATACGGGGGTGTAGTTATAATGATGATATACGGGGGTGTAGTTATAATGATGATATACGGGGGGTGTAGTTATAATGATGATATACGGGGGGTGTAGTTATAATGATGATACACGGTTGATGTAGTTATAATGATGATACACGGTTGATGTAGTTATAATGATGATATACGGGGGTGTAGTTATAATGATGATATACGGGCGTGTAGTTATAATGATGATATACGGGGGTGTAGTTATAATGATGATATACGGGGGTGTAGTTATAATGATGATATACGGGGGGTGTAGTTATAATGATGATATACGGGGGTGTAGTTATAATGATGGTATACGGGGGTGTAGTTATAATGATGATATACGGGGGGTGCAGTTATAATGATGATATAGGGGGGTGTAGTTATAATGATGATATACGGGGCTGTAGTTATAATGATGATATACGGGGGTGTACTTATAATGATGATATACGGGGGGTGTAGTTATAATGATGATATACGGTGGTTCAGTTATAATGATGATATACGGGGGGTGTAGTTATAATGATGATATACGGGGGTGAAGTTATAATGATGATATACGGGGGGTGTAGTTATAATGATGATATACGGGGGTATAGTGATAATAATGATATACGGGTGTGTAGTTATAATGATGATATACGGGGGTGTTGTTATAATGATGATATACGGGGGTGTAGTTATAATGATGATATACGGGCGGTGTAGTTATAATGATGATATACGGGGGTGTAGTTATAATGATGATATACAGGGGTGTAGTTATAATGTTGATATACAGGGGTGTAGTTATAATGATGATATACAGGGGTGTAGTTATAATGATGATATACGGGGTGTAGTTATAATGATGATATACGGGGGGTGTAGTTATAATGATGATGTACGAGGTTGTAGTTATAATGATGATATACGGGGGTGTAGTTATAATGATGATATACGGGGGTGTAAATAATGATGATATACGGGGGGTGTAGTTATAATGATGATATACGGGGGTTTAGTTATAATGATGATATACGGGGGTGTAATTATAATGATGATAAACGGGGGTGTAGTTATAATGATGATTTCCGGGGGTGTAGTTATATTGATGATATACGCGGGTGTAGTTATAATGATGATATACGGGTGGTGTAGTTATAATGCTGATATACGGGGGGTGTAGTTATAATGATGATATACGGGGGTGTAGTTATAATGATGATATACGGGGGGTGTAGTTATAATGATGATATACGGAGGTGTAGTTATAATGATGATATACGGGGGGTGTAGTTATAATGATGATATACGGGGGTGTAGTTATAATGATGATATACGGGGGTGTAGTTATAATGATGATACACGGGGGGTGTAGTTATAATGATGATACACGGGGGGTGTAGTTATAATGATGATACACGCGGGATGTAGTTATAATGATGATATACGGGGGTGTAGTTATAATGATGATATACGGGGGTGTAGTTATAATGATGATATACGGGGGTGTAGTTATAATGATGATATACGGGGGTGTAGTTATAATGATGATATATGGGGGGTGTAGTTATAATGATGATATACGGGGGTGTAGTTATAATGATGGTATACGGGGGTGTAGTTATAATGATGATATACGGGGGGGTGCAGTTATAATGATGTTATACGGGTCGTGTAGTTATAATGATGATATACGGCGCTGTAGTTATAATGATGATATACGGGGGTGTAGTTATAATGATGATATACGGGGGGTGTAGTTATAATGATGATATACGGTGGTTTAGTTATAATGATGATATACGGGGGGTGTAGTTATAATGATGATATACGGGGGTGAAGTAATAATGATGATATACGGGGGGTGTAGTTATAATGATGATATACGGGGGGTGAAGTAATAATGATGATATACAGGGGTGTAGTTATAATGTTGATATACAGGGGTGTAGTTATAATGATGATATACAGGGGTGTAGTTATAATGATGATATACGGGGTGTAGTTATAATGATGATATACGGGGGGTGTAGTTATAATGATGATGTACGGGGGTGTAGTTATAATGATGATGTACGGGGGTGTAGTTATAATGATGATATACGGGGGTGTAGTTATAATGATGATATACGGGGGGTGTAGTTATAATGATGATATACGGGGGTGTAGTTATAATGATGATATACGGGGGGTGTAGTTATAATGATGATATACGGGGGTGTAGTTATAATGATGATATACGGGGGGTGTAGTTATAATGATGATATACGGGGGGTGTAGTTATAATGATGATATACGGGGGGTGTAGTTATAATGATGATATACGGGGGTGTAGTTATAATGATGATATACGGGGGGTGTAGTTATAATGATGATATACGGGGGTGTAGTTATAATGATGATATACGGGGTGTAGTTATAATGAAGATATACGGGGGGTGTAGTTATAATGATGATATACAGGTGTGCAGTTATAATGATGATATACGGGGGTGTAGTTATAATGATGATATACGGGGGTGTATTTATAATGATGATAGACGGGGGTGTAGTTATAATGATGATATACGGGGGGTGTAGTTATAATGATGATATACGGGGGTGTAGTTATAATGATGATATACGGGGTTTGTAGTTATAATGATGATATACGGGGCTGTAGTTATAATGATGATATACGGGGGTGTAGTTATAATGATGATATATGGGGGTGTAGTTATAATGATGATATGCGGGGGTGTAGTTATAATGATGATATACGGGGGGTGTAGTTATAATGATGATATACGGGGGGTGTAGTTATAATCATGATATACGGGGGTGTAGTTGTAATGATGATATACGTGGGAGTAGTTGTAATGATGATATACGGGGGTGTAGTTGTAATGATGATATACGGGGGTGAAGTTATAATGATGAAATACGGGGGTGTAGTTATAATGATGATATACGGGGGTGTAGTGATAATGATGATATACGGGGGGTGTAGTTATAATGATGATATACGGGGTGTGAAGTTATAATGATGATATACCGGCGTGTAGTTATAATGATGATATACGGGGGTGTAGTTATAATGATGATATACGGGGGGTGTAGTTATAATCATGATATACGGGGGTGTAGTTATAATGATGATATACGGGAGGTGCAGTTATAATGATGATATACGGGGGGTGTAGTTATAATGATGATATACGGGGGTGTAGTTATAATGATGATATACGGGTGTGTAATTATATTGATGATATACGGGGGTGTAGTTATAATGATGATATACGGGGGTGTAGTTATAATGATGATATACGGGGGGTGTACTTATAATGATGATATACGGGGGGTGTAGTTATAATGATGATATACGGGGGATGTTGTTATAATGATGATATACGGGGGTGTAGTTATAATGATGATATACGGGGGGTGTAGTTATAATGATGATACACGGGGCTGTAGTTATAATGATGATATACGGGGGAGTAGTTATAATGATGATATACGGGGGTGTAGTTATAATGATGATATACGGGGGTGTAGTTATAATGATGATATACGGGGGGTGTAGTTATAATGATGATATACGGGGGGTGCAGTTATAATGATGATATACGGGGGTGCTGTTATAATGATTATATACGGGGGTGTAGTTATAATGATGATATACTGGGGTGTGGTTATAATGATGATATACGGGGGTGTAGTTATAAGGATGATATACAGGGGGTGTAGTTATAATGATGATATACGGGGGTGCAGTTATAATGATGGTATACGGGGGGTGTAGTCATAATGATGATATACGGGGAGTAGTCATAATGATGATATACGGAGGTGTAGTTATAATGATGATATACGGGGGTGTAGTTATAATGATGATATACAGGGGGTGTAGTTATAATGATGATATACGGGGTGTGTAGTTATAATGATGATATACGGGGGGTGTAGATATAATGATGATATACCGGGGTGTAGTTATAATGATGATATACGGGGGTGTAGTTATAATGATGATATACAGGGGGTGTAGTTATAATGATGATATACGGGCGTTTAGTTATAAATATAATATACGGGGGGTGTAGTTATAATGATGATATAAGGGGGTGAAGTTATAATGATGATATACGGGGGGTGTAGTTATAATGATGATATACGGAGGTATAGTGATAATGATGATATACGGGTGTGTAGTTATAATGATGATATAATGGGGTGTTGTTATAATGATGATATACAGGGGTGTAGTTATAATGATGATATACGGGCGGTGAAGTTATAATGATGATATACGGGGGGTGTAGTTATAATGATGGTATACGGGGGTGTAGTTATAATGATGATATACGGGGGGTGTAGTTATAATGATGATATACAGGGGTGTAGTTATAATGATGATATACGGGGGTGTAGTTATAATGATGATATACAGGGGTGTAGTTATAATGATGATATACGGGGTGTAGTTATAATGATGATATACGGGGGGTGTAGTTATAAGGATGATGTACGGGGGTGTAGTTATAATGATGATATACGGGGGTGTAGTTATAATGATGATATACGGGGGTGTAGTTATAATGATGATATACGGGGGGTGTAGTTATAATGATGATATACGGGGGTTTAGTTATAATGATGATATACGGGGGTGCAATTATAATGATGATATACGGGGGTGTAGTTATAATGATGATATACGGGGGGTGTAGTTATAATGATGATATACGGGGGCATAGTTATAATGATGATATACGGGTGTGTAGTTATAATGATGATATACGGGGGTGTAGTTATAATGATGATATACGGGGGTGTAGTTATAATGATGATATACGGGGGGTGTAGTTATAATGATGATATATGGGGGGTGTAGTTATAATGATGATATACGGGGGTGTAGTTATAATGATGATATACGGGGGGTGTAGTTATAATGATGATATACAGGGGTGTAGTTATAATGATGATATACGGAGGTGTAGTTATAATGATGATATACAGGGGTGTAGTTATAATGATGATATACGGGGTGTAGTTATAATGATGATATATAGGGGGTGTAGTTATAATGATGATATACGGGGGTGTAGTTATAATGATGATATACGGGGGTGTAGTTACAATGATGATATACGGGGGTGTAGTTATAATGATGATATACGGGGGGAGTAGTTATAATGATGATATACGGGGGTGTAATTATAATGATGATATACGGGGGGTGTAGTTATAATGATGATATACGGGGGTGTAGTTATAATGATGATATACAGGGGTGTAGTTATAATGATGATATACGGGGGTGTAGTTATAATGATGATATACGGGGGGGGGGGTAGTTATAATGATGATATACGGGGGTGTAGTTATAATGATGAAATACGGGGGGTGTATTTATAATGATGATAAACGGGGGTCTAGTTATAATGATGATATACGGGGTGTAGTTGCAATGATGATATACGGGGGGTGTAGTTATAATGATGATATACGGGGGTGTAGTTATAATGATGATATACGGGGGTGTAGTTATAATGATGATATACGGGGGTGTAGTTATAATGATGATATACGGGGGTGTAGTTATAATGATGATATAAGGGGGGTGTAGTTATAATGATGATATACGGGGGGTGTAGTTATAATGATGATATACGGGGTTTGTAGTTATAATGATGATATACGGGGCTGTAGTTATAATGATGATATACGGGGGTGTAGTTATAATGATCACATACGGGGGTGTAGTTATAATGATGATATACGGAGGGGTGTAG
Organism: Isurus oxyrinchus; assembly: GCA_026770705.1. Taxonomy (NCBI): domain Eukaryota; kingdom Metazoa; phylum Chordata; class Chondrichthyes; order Lamniformes; family Lamnidae; genus Isurus; species Isurus oxyrinchus. Next base: position 489,495 of record JANJGN010000201.1, read on the forward strand.
TTATAATGATGATATACGGGGGTGAAGTTATAATGATGATATACGGTGGTGTAGTTATAATGATGATATACGGGGGTGTAGTTATAATGATGATATACGGGGGTGTAGTTATAATGATGATATACGGGGGGTGTAGTTATAATGATGATATACGGGGGGTGTAGTTACAATCATGATATACGGGGGTGCAGTTATAATGATGATATACGGGAGGTGCAGTTATAATGATGATATACGGGGTGTGTAGTTATAATGATGATATACGGGGGTGTAGTTATAATGATGATTTACGGGGGTGTAGTTATAATCATGATATACGGGTGTGTAATTATAATGATGATATACGGGGGTGTATTATAATGATGATATACGGGGGGTGCAGTTATAATGATGATATACGGGGGGTGTAGTTATAATGATGATATACGGGGGGTGTAGTTATAATGATGATATACGGGGGATGTAGTTATAATGATGATATACGGGGGTGTAGTTATAATGATGATATACGGGGGTGTAGTTATAATGATGATATACGGGGGTGTAGTTATAATGATGATATACGGGGGGTGTAGTTATAATGATTATATACGGGGCTGTAGTTATAATGATGATATACGGGGGTGTAGTTATAATGATGATATACGGGGGTGTAGTTATAATGATGATATACGGGGGGTGTAGTTATAATGATGATATACGCGGGTGTAGTTATAATGATGATATACGGGGGGTGTAGTTATAATGATGATATACGGGGGGTGTAGTTATAATGATGATATACGGGGGTGTAGTTTTAATGATGATATACGGGGGGTGTAGTTATAATGATGATATACGGGGGTGTAGTTATAATGATGATATACGGGGGGTGTAGTTATAACGATGATATACGGGAGTGTAGTTATAATGATGATATACGGGGTGTAGTTATAATGATGATATACGGGGGGTGTAGTTATAATGATGATATACAGGGGTGTAGTTATAATGATGATATACGGGGGTGTAGTTATAATGATGATATACGGGGGGGGGGGGTAGTTATAATGATGATATACGGGGGTGTAGTTATAATGATCATATACGGGGGTGTAGTTATAATGATGATATACGGGGGTGTATTTATAATGATGATATACGGGGGTGTAGTTATAATGATAAGATACGGGGGGTGTAGTTATAATGATGATATACGGGGGGTGTAGTTATAATCATGATATACGGGGGTGCAGTTATAATGATGATATACGGGAGGTGCAGTTATAATGATGAGATACGGGTTGTGTAGTTATAATGATGATATACGGGGGTGTAGTTATAATGATGATATACGGGGGTGTAGTTATAATGATGATATACGGGTGTGTAATTATAATGATGATATACGGGGGTGTAGTTATAATGATGATATACGGGGGAGAAGTTATAATGATGATATACGGGGGGTGTAGTTATAATGATGATATACGGGGGGTGTAGTTATAATGATGATATACGGGGGGTGTAGTTATAAAGATGATATACGGGGGATGTATTTATAATGATGATATACGGGGGTGTAGTTATAATGATGATATACGGGGGTGTAGTTATAATGATGATATACGGGGGTGCAGTTATAATGATGATATACGGGGGGTGTAGTTATAAAGATGATACACGGGGCTGTAGTTATAATGATGATATACGGGGGTGTAGTTAAAATGATGATATACGGGGGTGTAGTTATAATGATGATATACGGGGGTGTAGTTATAATGATGATATACGGGGTGTGTAGTTATAATGATGATATACGGGGGGTGTAGTTATAATGATGATATACGGGGGATGTAGTTATAATGATGATATACGGGGCTGTAGTTATAATGATGATATACGGGGGTGTAGTTATAATGATGATATACGGGGGTGTAGTTATAATGATGATATACGGGGGTGTAGTTATAATGATGATATACGGGGGTGTAGTTATAAGGATGATATACAGGGTGTGTAGTTATAATGATGATATACGGCGGTGTAGTTATACTGATGGTATACGGGGGTGTAGTCATAATGATGATATACAGGGTGTAGTTATAATGATGAAATACGGGGGTGTAGTTATAATGATGATATACGGGGGTGTAGTTATAATGATGATATACGGGGGGTGTAGTTATAATGATGATATACGGTGTGTGTAGTTATAATGATGATATACGGGGGGTGTAGTTATAATGATGATATACGGGGGTGTAGTTATAATGATGAAATACGGGGGTGTAGTTATAATGATGATATACGGGGGGTGTAGTTATATTGATGATATACGGCGGTTTAGTTATAATGATAATATACGGGGGGTGTAGTTATATTGATGATATACGGGGGTGAAGTTATAATGATGATATACGGGGGGTGTAGTTTTAATGATGATATACGGGGGTGTAGTTATTATGATGATATACGGGGCGTAGTTATAATGATGATATACGGGGGGTGTAGTTATAATGATGATATACGGGTGTGTAGTTATAATGATGATATACGGCGGTGTAGTTATAATGATGATATACGGGGGTGTAGTTATAATGATGATATACGGGGTGTAGTTATAATGATGATATACGGGGGGTGTAGTTATAATGATGATATACGGGGGGTGTAGTTATAATGATGGTATACGGGGGTGTAGTCATAATGATGGTATACGGGGTGTAGTTATAAAGATGATATACGGAGGTGTAGTTATAATGATGATATACGGGGGTGTAGTTATAATGATGATATACGGGGGGTGTAGTTATAATGATGATATACGGGGGGTGTAGTTATAATGATGATATACGGGGGGTGTAGTTATAATGATGATATACGGGGGTGTAGTTATAATGATGATATACGGGGGTGTAGTTATAATGATGATATACGGGGGGTGTAGTTATAATGATGATATACGGGGGTTCAGTTATAAGGATAACATACGGGGGGTGTAGTTGTAATGATTATATACGGGGGTGACGTTATAATGATGATATACGGGGGGTGTAGTTATAATGATGATATACGGGGGTATAGTGATAATGATGATATACGGATGTGTAGTTATAATGATGATATACGGGGGTGTTGTTATAATGATGATATACAGGGGTGTAGTTATAATGATGATATACGGGCGGTGAAGTTATAATGATGATATACGGGGGGTGTAGTTATAATGATGATATACGGGGGTGTAGTTATAATGATGATATACGGGGGGTGTAGTTATAATGATGATATACGGGGGTGTAGTTATAATGATGATATACGGGGGTATAGTTATAATGATGATATACGGGGTGTAGTTATAATGATGATATACGGGGGTGTAGTTATAATGATGATGTACGGGGGTGTAGTTATAATGATGATATACGGGGGTGTAGTTATAATGATGATATACGGGGGTGTAGTTATAATGATGATATACGGGAGGTATAGTTATAATGATGATATACGGGGGTTTAGTTATAATGATGATATACGGGGGTGTAATTATAATGATGATATACGGGGGTGTAGTTATAATGATGATATACGGGGGTGTAGTTATAATGATGATATACGGGGGGTGTAGTTATAATGATGATATACGGGGGGTGTAGTTATAATGATGATATACGGGGGTGTAGTTATAATGATGATATACGGGGGGTGTAGTTATAATGATGATATACGTGGGTGTAGTTATAATGATGATATACGGGGGGTGTAGTTATAATGATGATATACGGGGGTGTAGTTATTATGATGATATACGGGGCGTAGTTATAATGATGATATACGGGGGGTGTAGTTATAATGATGATATACGGGTGTGTAGTTATAATGACGATATACGGCGGTCTAGTTATAATGAAGATATACGGGGGTGTAGTTATAATGATGATATACGGGGTTGTAGTTATAATGATGATATACGGGGGGTGTAGTTATAATGATGATATACGGGGGTGTAGTTATAATGATGATATCCGGGGTTTGTAGTTATAATGATGATATACGGGGCTGTAGTTATAATGATGATATACGGGGGTGTAGTTATAATGATGATATACGGGTGTGTAGTTATAATGATGATATACGGGGGGTGTAGTAATAATGATGATATACGGGGGTGTAGTTATAATGATGACATACGGGGGTGTCGTTATAATGATGAAATGCGGGGGTGTAGTTATAATGATGATATACGGGGGGTGTAGTTATAATGATGATATACGGGGGGTGTAGTTATAATGATGATATACGGCAGTGTAGTAATAATGATGATATATGGGGATGTAGTTATAATGATGATATATGGGGGTGTAGTTATAATGATCATATACGGGGGTGTACTTATAATGATGATATACGGGGATGTAGTCATAATGATGATATACGGGGGGTGTAGTTATAATGATGATATACGGGGGGTGTAGTTATAATGATGATATACGGCAGTGTAGTAATAATGATGATATATGGGGATGTAGTTATAATGATGATATATGGGGGTGTAGTTATAATGATCATATACGGGGGTGTAGTTATAATGATGATATACGGGGATGTAGTTATAATGATGATATACGGGGGGTGTAGTTATAATGATGATATACGGAGGTGAAGTTATAATGATGATATACGGGGGGTGTAGTTATAATGATGATATACGGGGGTATAGTGATAATGATGATATACGGGTGTGTAGTTATAATGATGATATAGGGGGGTGTTGTTATAATGATGATATACAGGGGAGTAGTTATAATGATGATATACGGGCGGTGAAGTTATAATGATGATATACGGGGGGTGTAGTTATAATGATGATATACGGGGGTGTAGTTATAATGATGATATACGGGGGGTGTAGTTATAATGATGATATACAGGGGTGTAGTTATAATGATGATATACGGGGGTGTAGTTATAATGATGATATACGGGGGTGTAGTTATAATGATGATATACGGGGTGTAGTTAAAATGATGATATACGGGGGGTGTAGTCATAATGATGATGTACGGGGGTGTAGTTATAATGATGATATACGGGGGTGTAGTTATAGTGATGATATACGGGGGGTATAGTTATAATGATGATATACGGGGGTTTAGTTATAATGATGATATACGGGGGTGTAATTATAATGATGATATACGGGGGTGTAGTTATGATGATATACGGGGGTGTAGTTATAATAATGATATACGGGGGTGTAGTTATAATGATGATATACGGGGGGTGTAGTTATAATGATGATATACGGGGGGTGTAGTTATAATGATGATATACGGGGGTGTAGTTATAATGATGATATACGGGGGGTGTAGTTATAATGATGATATACGGGGGTGTAGTTATAATGATGATATACGGGGGGTGTAGTTATAATGATGATATACGGGGGTGTAGTTATAATGATGATATACGGGGGTGTAGTTATAATGATGATATACTGGGGGTGTAGTTATAATGATGATATACAAGGGTGTAGTTATAATGATGATATACGGGGGTGTAGTTATAATGATGATATACGGGGGGGTGTAGTTATAATGATGATATACGGGGGTGTTGTTATTATGATGATATACGGGGCGTAGTTATAATGATGATATACGGGGGGGTGTAGTTATAATGATGATATACGGGTGTGTAGTTATAATGATGATATACGGCGGTGTAGTTATAATGATGATATACGGGGGTGTAGTTATAATGTTGATATACGGGGTTGTAGTTATAATGATGATATACGGGGGGTGTAGTTATAATGATTATATACGGGGGTGTAGTTATAATGATGATATCCGGGGTTTGTAGTTATAATGATGATATACGGGGCTGTAGTTATAATGATGATATACGGGGGTGTAGTTATAATGATGATATACGGGGGTGTAGTTATAATGATGATATACGAGGGGTGTAGTTATAATGATGATATACGGGGGTGTAGTTATAATGATGATATACGGGGGTGTCGTTATAATGATGATATGCGGGGGTGTAGTTATAATGATGATATACGGGGGGTGTAGTTATAAGGATGATATACGGGGGGTGTAGTTATAATCATGATATACGGCAGTGTAGTAATAATGATGATATATGGGGATGTAGTTATAATGATGATATATGGGGGTGTAGTTATAATGATCATATACGGGGGTGTACTTATAATGATGATATACGGGGATGTAGTTATAATGATGATATACGGTGGTGTAGTTATAATGATGATATACGGGGGTGTAATTATAATGATGATTTACGGGGGTGTAGTTATAATGATGATATACGGGGGGTGTAGTTACAATGATGATATACGGGGGTTTAGTTATAATGATAATATACGGGGGGTGTAGTTATAATGATGATATACGGAGGTGAAGTTATAATGATGATATACGGGGGGTGTAGTTATAATGATGATATACGGGGGTATAGTGATAATGATGATATACGGGTGTGTAGTTATAATGATGATATACGGGGGTGTTGTTATAATGATGATATACAGGGGAGTAGTTATAATGATGATATACGGGTGGTGAAGTTATAATGATGATATACGGGGGGTGTGGTTATAATGATGATATACGGGGGTGTAGTTATAATGATGATATACGGGGGGTGTAGTTATAATGATGATATACAGGGGTGTAGTTATAATGATGATATACGGTGGTGTAGTTATAATGATGATATACGGGGGTGTAGTTATAATGATGATATACGGGGTGTAGTTATAATGATGATATATGGGGGGTGTAGTTATAATGATGATGTACGGGGGTGTAGTTATAATGATGATATACGGGGGTGTAGATATAATGATGATATACGGGGGGTGTAGTTATAATGATGATATACGGGGGTGTAGTTATAATGATGATATACGGGGGGTGTAGTTATAATGATGATATACGGGGGTGTAGTTATTATGATGATATAAGGGGCGTAGTTATAATGATGATATACGGGGGGTGTAGTTATAATGATGATATACGGGTGTGTAGTTATAATGATGATATACGGCGGTGTAGTTATAATGATGATATACGGGGGTGTACTTATAATGATGATATACGGGGATGTATTTATAATGATGATATACGGTGGTGTAGTTATAATGATGATATACGGGGGTGTAATTATAATGATGATATACGGGGGTGTAGTTATAATGATGATATACGGGGGCGTAGTTATAATGATGATATACTGGGGGTGTAGTTATAATGATGATATACAAGGGTGTAGTTATAATGATGATATACGGGGGTGTAGTTATAATGATGATATACGGGGGGGTGTAGTTATAATGATGATATACGGGGGTGTAGTTGTAATGATGATATACGGTTTGTAGTTATAATGATGATATACGGGGGTGTAGTTATAATGATGATATACGGGGGTGTAGTTATAATGATGATATACGGGGGTGTAGTGATAATGATGATATACGGGGGGTGTAGTTATAATGATGATATACGGGGGGTGTCGTTATAATGATGATATACGAGGGGTGTAGTTATAATGATGATATACGGGGGTGTAGTGATAATGATGATATACGGGGCTGTAGTTATAATGATGATAAACGGGGGGTGTAGTTATAATCATGATATACGGGGGTGTAGTTATAATGATGATATACGGGAGGTGCAGTTATAATGATGATATACGGGGGTGTAGTTATAATGATGATATACGGGGGGTGTAGTTATAATCATGAAATGCGGGGGTGTAGTTATAATGATGATATACGGGTGTGTAATTATAATGATGATATACGGGGGTGTAGTTATAATGATGATATACGGAGGTGTAGTTATAATGATGATATACGGGGGGTGTAGTTATAATGATGATATACGGGGGGTGTAGTTATAATGATGATATACGGGTGGTGTAGTTATAATGATGATATTCAGGGGATGTAGTTATAATGATGATATACGGGGGTGTAGTTATAATGATGATATACGGGGGTGTAGTTATAATGATGATATACGGGGATGTAGTTATAATGATGATATACGGGGTGTGTAGTTATAATGATGATATACGGGGCTGTAGTTATAATGATGATATACGGGGCTGTAGTTATAATGATGATATACGGGGGTGTAGTTATAATGATCATATACGGGGGTGTAGTTACAATGATCATATACGGGGGTGTAGTTATAATGATGATATACGGGGGGTGTAGTTATAATGATGATATCCGGGGTTTGTAGTTATAATGATGATATACGGGGGTGTAGTTATAATGATGATATACGGGGGTGTAGTTATAATGATGATATACAGGGATGTAGTTATAATGATGATATACGGGGTGTGTAGTTATAATGATGATATACGGGGGTGTAGTTATAATGATGATATACTGGGGGTGTAGTTATAATGATGATATACGGGGGTGTAGTTATAATGATGATATACGGGGGTGTAGTTATAATGATGATATACGGGGGGTGTAGTAATAATGATGAAATACGGGGGTGTAGTTATAATGATGATATACGGGGGTGTAGTTGTAATGATGGTATACGGGGGTGTAGTTCTAATGATGATATACGGGGGTGTAGTTATAATGATGATATACGGGGGTATAGTTATAATGATGATATACGGGGGTGTAGTGATAATGATGATATACGGGGGGTGTAGTTATAATGATGATATACGGGGGGTGAAGTTATAATGATGATATACGGGGGGTGTAGTTATAATGATGATATACGGGGGTTTAGTTATAATGATGATATACGGGGGTGTAGTTCTAATGATGACATACGGGGTGTGTAGTTATAATCATGATATACGGGTGTGTAGTTATAATGATGATATACGGGAGGTGCAGTTATAATGATGATATACGGGGGTGTAGTTATAATGATGATATACGGGGGGTGTAGTTATAATCATGATATACGGGGGTGTAGTTATAATGATGATATACGGGAGGTGCAGTTATAATGATGATATGGGGGGGGTAGGTATAATGATGATATACGGGGGTGTAGTTGTAATGATGATATACGTGGGGTGTACTTATAATGATGATATACGTGGGGTGTAGTTATAATGATGATATACGGGGGATGTAGTTATAATGATGATATACGGGGGTGTAGTTATAATGATGATATACGGGGGGTGTAGTTATAATGATGATATACGGGGGTGTAGTTATAATGATGATATACGGGGGGTGTAGTTATAATGATGATATACAGGGGTGTAGTTATAATGATGATATACTGAGTTGTAGTTATAATGATGATATACAGGGGTGTAGTTATAATGATGATATACGGGGGTGTAGTTATAATGATGATATACGGGGGTGTAGTTATAATGATGATATATGGGGGGTGTAGTTATAATGATGATATACGGGCGTGTAGTTATAATGATGATATACGGGGGTGTATTTGTAATGATGATATACGGGGGTGTAGTTCTAATGATGATATACGGGGGTGTAGTTATAATGATGATATACGGGGGTGTAGTTATGATGATGATATACGGGGGTGTAGTGATAATGATGATATACGGGGGGTGTAGTTATAATGTTGATAAACGGGGGGTGTAGTTATAATGATGATATACGGGGGGTGTAGTTATAATGATGATATACGGGGGTGTAGTTATAATGATGATATACGGGGGTGTAGTTATAATGATGATATACGGGGGGTGTAGTTATAATCATGATATACGGGGGTGTAGTTATAATGATGATATAAGGGAGGTGCAGTTATAATGATGATATACGGGGGTGTAGTTATAATGATGATATACGGGGGGTGTAGTTATAATCATGATATACAAGGGTGTAGTTATAATGATGATATACGGGAGGTGCAGTTATAATGATGATATACGGGGGGGGCAGTTATAATGATGATATACGGGGGTGTAGTTATAATGATGATATACGGGTGTGTAATTATATTGATGATATACGGGGTGTAGTTATAATGATGATATACGGGGGTGTAGTTATAATGATGATATACGTGGGGTGTACTTATAATGATGATATACGTGGGGTCTAGTTATAATGATGATATACTGGGGATGTAGTTATAATGATGATGTACGGGGGTGTAGTTATAATGATGATATACGGGGGGTGTAGTTATAATGATGATATACGGGGGTGTAGTTATAATGATGATATACGGGGGGTGTAGTTATAATGATGATATACAGGGGTGTAGTTATAATGATGATATACGGGGGGTGTAGTTATAATGATGATATACAGGGGTGTAGTTATAATGATGATATACGGGATGTAGTTATAATGATGATATACGGGGGGTGTAGTTATAATGATGATATACGGGGGTATAGTTATAATGATGATATACGGGGGTGTAGTTATAATGATGATATACGGGGGTGTAGTTATAATGATGATATACGGGGGGTGTAGTTATAATGATGATATACGGGGGTTTAGTTATAATGATGATATACGGGTTGTAATTATAATGATGATATACGGGGGTGTAGTTATAATGATGATATACAGGGGGTGTAGTTATAATGATGATATACGTGGGGTGCAGTTATAATGATGATATACGGGGGTGTAGTTATAATGATGATATACGGGGGTGTAGTTATAATGATGATATACGGGGGTGTAGTTATAATGATGATATACAGGGGGTGTAGTTATAATGATGATATACGTGGGGTGTAGATATAATGATGATATACGGGGGTGTAGTTATAATGATGATATACGGGGGTGTAGTTATAATGATGATATACGGGGGTGTAGTTATAATGATGATATACGGGGGGTGTAGTTATAATGATGATATACGGGGGGGGTAGTTATAATGATGATAAACTGGGGGGTGTAGTTATAATGATGATATACGGGGGTGTAGTTACAATGATGATATACGGGGGGTGTAGTTATAATGATGATATACGGGGGTGTAGTTATAATGATGATATACGGGGGGTGTAGTTATAATGATGATATACGGGGGTGTAGTTATAACGATGATATACGGGGGTGTAGTTATAACAATGTTATACGGGGGTGTAGTTTTAATGATGATATACGGCGGTGTAGTTATAATGATGATATACGGGGGTGTAGTTATAATGATGATATACGGGGGTGTAGTTATAATGATGATATACGGGGGTGTAGTTATAATGATGATATACGGGGGTGTAGTTATAATGATGATATACGGGGGGTTTAGTTATAATGATGAAATACGGGGGGTGTAGTTATAATGATGATATACGGGGGGTGTAGTTATAATGATGATATACGGGGGTGTAGTTATAATGATGATATACGGGGGTGTAGTTATAATGATGATATACGGGGGGTGTAGTTATAATGATGATATACGGGGGGTGTAGTTATAATGATGATATACGGGGGGTCTAGTTATAATGATGATATACGGGGGTGTAGTTATAATGATGATATACGGGGGGTGTAGTTATAATGATGATATACGGGGGTATAGTTATAATGATGAAATACGGGTGTGTAGTTATAATGATGATATACGGGGGTGTAGTTATAATGATGATAAAAGGGGGTGTAGTTATAATGATGATATAAGGGGGGGTGTAGTTATAATGATGATATACGGGGGGCATAGTTATAATGATGATACACGGGGGTGTAGATATAATGATGATATACGGGGGTGAAGTTATAATGATGATATACGGGGGTGTAGTTATAATGATGATATACGGGGGTGTAGTTATAATGATGATATAGGGGGGGTGTAGTTATAATGATGATATACGGGGGTGTAGTTATAATGATGATATACGGGGTTTGTAGTTATAATGATGATATACGGGGCTGTAGTTATAATGATGATATACGGGGGTGTAGTTATAATGATGATATACGGGGGTATAGTTATAATGATGATACAGGGGTTGTTGTTATAATGATGATATACGGGGGTGTAGTTATAATGATGACATACGGGGTGTGTAGTTATAATGATGATATACGGGGGGTGTAGTTATAATGATGATATACGGGGAATGTAGTAATAATGATGATATACGGGGCTGTAGTTATAATCATGATATACGGGGGGTGTCGTTATAATGATGATATACGGGGGTCCAGTTATAATGATGATATACGGGGGTGTAGTTATAATGATGATATACGGGGGTGTAGTTATAAGGATGATATACAGGGGGTGTAGTTATAATGATGATATACGGGGGTGTAGTTATAATGATGGTATACGGGGGTGTAGTCATAATGATGATATACGGGGTGTAGTTATAATGATGATATACGGGGGTGTAGTTATAATGATGATATACGGGGGGTGTAGTTATAATGATGATATACGGGGTGTGAAGTTATAATGATGATATACGGGGGGTGTAGTTATAATGATGATATACGGGGGTGTAGTTATAATGATGATATACGGGGGTGTAGTTATAATGATGATATACGGGGGGTGTTGTTATAATGATGATATACGGGCGTTTAGTTATAATGATAAAATACGGGGGGTGTAGTTATAATGATGATATACGGGGGTGAAGTTATAATGATGATATACGGGGGGTGTAGTTATAATGATGATATACGGGCGGTGAAGTTATAATGATGATTTACGGGGGGTGTAGTTATAATGATGATATACGGGGGTGTAGTTATAATGATGATATACGGGGGGAGTAGTTATAATGATGATATACAGGGGTGAAGTTATAATGATGATATACGGGGGGTGTAGTTATAATGATGATATACGGGGTGTGTAGTTATAATGATGATATACGGGTGGTGTAGTTATAATGATGATATACGGGGGTGTAGTTATAATGATGATATACGGGCGTTTAGTTATAATGATAATATACGGGGGGTGTAGTTATAATGATGATATACGGGGGTGAAATTATAATGATGATATACGGGGGGTGTAGTTATAATGATGATATACGGGGGTATAGTGATAATGATGATATACGGGTGTGTAGTTATAATGATGATATACGGGGGTGTAGTTATAATGATGATATACGGGGGTGTAGTTATAATGATGATATACGGGGGTGTAGTTATAATGATGATATACGGGGTGTGTAGTTATAATGATGATATACGGGGGGTGTAGTTATAATGATGATATACGGGGGGTGTAGTTATAATGATGATATACGGGGCTGTAGTTATAATGATGATATACGGGGGTGTAGTTATAATGATGATATACGGGGGGTGTAGTTATAATGATGATATACGGGGGTTTAGTTATAATGTTAACATACGGGGGGTGTAGTTATAATGATGATATACGGGGGTGAAGTTATAATGATGATATACGGGGGGTGTAGTTATAATGATGATATACGGGGGTATAGTGATAATGATGATATACGGGTGTGTAGTTATAATGATGATATACAGGGGTGTTGTTATAATGATGATATACAGGGGTGTAGTTATAATGATGATATACGGGCGGTGAAGTTATAATGATGATATACGGGGGGTGTAGTTATAATGATGATATACGGGGGTGTAGTTATAATGATGATATACGGGGGGTGTAGTTATAATGATGATATACAGGGGTGTAGTTATAATGATGATATACGGGGGTGTAGTTATAATGATGATATACGGGGGTGTAGTTATAATGATGATATACGGGGTGTAGTTATAATGATTATATACGGGGGGTGTAGTTATAATGATGATGTACGGGGTTGAAGATATAATGATGATATACGGGGGCGTAGTTATAATGATGATATACGGGGGTGTAGTTGTAATGATGATATACGGGGGCGTATAGTTATAATGATGATATACGGGGGTTTAGTTATAATGATGATATACAGGGGTGTAATTATAATGATGATATACGGGGGTGTAGTTATAATGATGATATACGGGGGTGTAGTTATAATGATGATATACGGGGGTGTAGTTATAATGATGATATACGGGGGGTGTAGTTATAATGATGAAATACGGGGGGTGTAGTTATAATGATGATATACGGGGGGTGTAGTTATAATGATGATATACGGGGGTGTAGTTATAATGATGATATACGGGGGTGTAGTTATAATGATGATATACGGGGGGTGTAGTTATTATGATGATATACTGGGCGTAGTTATAATGATGATATACGGGGGTGTAGTTAAAATGATGATATACGGGTGTGTAGTTATAATGATGATATACGGCGGTGTAGTTATAATGATGATATACGGGGGTGTAGTTAAAATGATGATATACGGGGGTGTAGTTATAATGATGATATACGGGGGGTGTAGTTATAATGATGATATACGGGGGTGTAGTTATAATGATGATATACGGGGTTTGTAGTTATAATGATGATATACGGGGCTGTAGTTATAATGATGATATACGGGGGTGTAGTTATAATGATGATATACAGGCGTGTAGTTATAATGATGATATACGGGGTGTGTAGTTATAATGATGATATACGGGGGTGTAGTTATAATGATGATATACGGGGGTGTCGTTATAATGATGATATGCGGGGGTGTAGTTATAATGATGATATACGGGGGGTGTAGTTATAATGATGATATACGGGGGGTGTAGTTATAATCATGATATACGGGGGTGTAGTTATAATGATGATATACGGGGATGTAGTTATAATGATGATATACGGGGGTGTAGTTATAAGGATCATATAAGGGGGTGTACTTATAATGATTATATACGGGGATGTAGTTATAATGATGATATACGGTGGTGTAGTTAAAATGATGATATACGGGGGTGTAATTATAATGATGATATTCGGGGGTGTAGTTATAATGATGATATACGGGGGTGTAGTTATAATGATGATATACTGGGGGTGTAGTTATAATGATGATATACGGGGGTGTAGTTATAATGATGATATACGGGGGTGTAGTTATAATGATGATATACGGGGGGTGTAGTTATAAGGATGATATACGGGGGGTGTAGTTATAATGATGATATAGGGGGGTGTATTTATAATGATGATATACGGGGGGTGTAGTTATAATGATGATATACGGGGGTGTAGTTATAATGATGATATACGGGGGGTGTAGTTATAATGATGATATACGGGGGTGTAGTTATTATGATGATATACGGGGCGTAGTTATAAGGATGATATACGGGGGGTGTAGTTATAATGAAGATATACGGGTGTGTAGTTATAATGATGATATACGGAGGTGTAGTTATAATGATGATATACGGGGGTGTAGTTATAATGATGATATACGGGGGTGTAGTTATAATGATGATATACGGGGGGGTGTAGTTATAATGATGATATACGGGGGTGTAGTTATAATGATGGTATACGGGAGTGTAGTCATAATGATGATATACGGGGTGTAGTTATAATGATGATATACGGAGGTGTAGTTATAATGATGATATACGGGGGTGTAGTTATAATGATGATATACGGGGGTGTAGTTATAATGATGATATACGGGGGTTTAGTTATAATGATGATATACGGGGGGGTGTAGTTATAATGATGATATACGGGGGTGTAGTTATAATGATGATATACGGAGGGATGTAGTTATAATGATGATATACGGGGGTGTAGTTATAATGATCATATACGGGGGTGTAGTTATAATGATGATATACGGGGGTGTATTTATAATGATGATATACGGGGGTGTAGTTATAATGATAAGATACGGGGGGTGTAGTTATAATGATGATATACGGGGGGTGTAGTTATAATCATGATATACGGGGGTGCAGTTATAATGATGATATACGGGAGGTGCAGTTATAATGATGAGATACGGGTTGTGTAGTTATAATGATGATATACGGGGGTGTAATTATAATGATGATATACGGAGGTGTAGTTATAATGATGATATACGGGTGTGTAATTATAATGATGATATACGGGGGTGTAGTTATAATGATGATATACGGGGGAGAAGTTATAATGATGATATACGGGGGGTGTAGTTATAATGATGATATACGGGGGGTGTAGTTATAATGATGATATACGGGGGGTGTAGTTATAAAGATGATATACGGGGGATGTATTTATAATGATGATATACGGGGGTGTAGTTATAATGATGATATACGGGGGTGTAGTTATAATGATGATATACGGGGGTGCAGTTATAATGATGATATACGGGGGGTGTAGTTATAAAGATGATACACGGGGCTGTAGTTATAATGATGATATACGGGGGTGTAGTTATAATGATGATATACGGGGGTGTAGTTATAATGATGATATACGGGGGTGTAGTTATAATGATGATATACGGGGTGTGTAGTTATAATGATGATATACGGGGGGTGTAGTTATAATGATGATATACGGGGGATGTAGTTATAATGATGATATACGGGGCTGTAGTTATAATGATGATATACGGGGGTGTAGTTATAATGATGATATACGGGGGTGTAGTTATAATGATGATATACGGGGGTGTAGTTATAATGATGATATACGGGGGTGTAGTTATAAGGATGATATACAGGGTGTGTAGTTATAATGATGATATACGGCGGTGTAGTTATACTGATGGTATACGGGGGTGTAGTCATAATGATGATATACGGGGTGTAGTTATAATGATGAAATACGGGGGTGTAGTTATAATGATGATATACGGGGGTGTAGTTATAATGATGATATACGGGGGGTGTAGTTATAATGATGATATACGGTGTGTGTAGTTATAATGATGATATACGGGGGGTGTAGTTATAATGATGATATACGGGGGTGTAGTTATAATGATGAAATACGGGGGTGTAGTTATAATGATGATATACGGGGGGTGTAGTTATATTGATGATATACGGCGGTTTAGTTATAATGATAATATACGGGGGGTGTAGTTATATTGATGATATACGGGGGTGAAGTTATAATGATGATATACGGGGGGTGTAGTTATAATGATGATATACGGGGGTGTAGTTATTATGATGATATACGGGGCGTAGTTATAATGATGATATACGGGGGGTGTAGTTATAATGATGATATACGGGTGTGTAGTTATAATGATGATATACGGCGGTGTAGTTATAATGATGATATACGGGGGTGTAGTTATAATGATGATATACGGGGTGTAGTTATAATGATGATATACGGGGGGTGTAGTTATAATGATGATATACGGGGGTGCAGTTATAATGATGGTATACGGGGGTGTAGTCATAATGATGGTATACGGGGTGTAGTTATAAAGATGATATACGGAGGTGTAGTTATAATGATGATATACGGGGGTGTAGTTATAATGATGATATACGGGGGGTGTAGTTATAATGATGATATACGGGGTGTGTAGTTATAATGATGATATACGGGGGGGTGTAGTTATAATGATGATATACGGGGGTGTAGTTATAATGATGATATACGGGGGTGTAGTTATAATGATGATATACGGGGGGTGTAGTTATAATGATGATATACGGGGGTTTAGTTATAAGGATAACATACGGGGGGTGTAGTTGTAATGATTATATACGGGGGTGACGTTATAATGATGATATACGGGGGGTGTAGTTATAATGATGATATACGGGGGTATAGTGATAATGATGATATACGGATGTGTAGTTATAATGATGATATACGGGGGTGTTGTTATAATGATGATATACAGGGGTGTAGTTATAATGATGATATACGGGCGGTGAAGTTATAATGATGATATACGGGGGGTGTAGTTATAATGATGATATACGGGGGTGTAGTTATAATGATGATATACGGGGGGTGTAGTTATAATGATGATATACGGGGGTGTAGTTATAATGATGATATACGGGGGTATAGTTATAATGATGATATACGGGGTGTAGTTATAATGATGATATACGGGGGGTGTAGTTATAATGATGATGTACGGGGGTGTAGTTATAATGATGATATACGGGGGTGTAGTTATAATGATGATATACGGGGGTGTAGTTATAATGATGATATACGGGAGGTATAGTTATAATGATGATATACGGGGGTTTAGTTATAATGATGATATACGGGGGTGTAATTATAATGATGATATACGGGGGTGTAGTTATAATGATGATATACGGGGGTGTAGTTATAATGATGATATACGGGGGGTGTAGTTATAATGATGATATACGGGGGGTGTAGTTATAATGATGATATACGGGGGTGTAGTTATAATGATGATATACGGGGGGTGTAGTTATAATGATGATATACGTGGGTGTAGTTATAATGATGATATACGGGGGGTGTAGTTATAATGATGATATACGGGGGTGTAGTTATTATGATGATATACGGGGCGTAGTTATAATGATGATATACGGGGGGTGTAGTTATAATGATGATATACGGGTGTGTAGTTATAATGATGATATACGGCGGTGTAGTTATAATGAAGATATACGGGGGTGTAGTTATAATGATGATATACGGGGTTGTAGTTATAATGATGATATACAGGGGGTGTAGTTATAATGATGATATACGGGGGTGTAGTTATAATGATGATATCCGGGGTTTGTAGTTATAATGATGATATACGGGGCTGTAGTTATAATGATGATATACGGGGGTGTAGTTATAATGATGATATACGGGTGTGTAGTTATAATGATGATATACGGGGGGTGTAGTTATAATGATGATATACGGGGGTGTAGTTATAATGATGACATAAGGGGGTGTCGTTATAATGATGAAATGCGGGGGTGTAGTTATAATGATGATATACGGGGGGTGTAGTTATAATGATGATATACGGGGGGTGTAGTTATAATGATGATATACGGCAGTGTAGTAATAATGATGATATATGGGGATGTAGTTATAATGATGATATATGGGGGTGTAGTTATAATGATCATATACGGGGGTGTACTTATAATGATGATATACGGGGATGTAGTTATAATGATGATATACGGGGGGTGTAGTTATAATGATGATATACGGGGGGTGTAGTTATAATGATGATATACGGCAGTGTAGTAATAATGATGATATATGGGGATGTAGTTATAATGATGATATATGGGGGTGTAGTTATAATGATCATATACGGGGGTGTACTTATAATGATGATATACGGGGATGTAGTTATAATGATGATATACGGGGGGTGTAGTTATAATGATGATATACGGAGGTGAAGTTATAATGATGATATACGGGGGGTGTAGTTATAATGATGATATACGGGGGTATAGTGATAATGATGATATACGGGTGTGTAGTTATAATGATGATATAGGGGGGTGTTGTTATAATGATGATATACAGGGGAGTAGTAATAATGATGATATACGGGCGGTGAAGTTATAATGATGATATACGGGGGGTGTAGTTATAATGATGATATACGGGGGTGTAGTTATAATGATGATATACGGGGGGTGTAGTTATAATGATGATATACAGGGGTGTAGTTATAATGATGATATACGGGGGTGTAGTTATAATGATGATATACGGGGGTGTAGTTATAATGATGATATACGGGGTGTAGTTAAAATGATGATATACGGGGGGTGTAGTCATAATGATGATGTACGGGGGTGTAGTTATAATGATGATATACGGGGGTGTAGTTATAGTGATGATATACGGGGGGTATAGTTATAATGATGATATACGGGGGTTTAGTTATAATGATGATATACGGGGGTGTAATTATAATGATGATATACGGGGGTGTAGTTATGATGATATACGGGGGTGTAGTTATAATGATGATATACGGGGGTATAGTGATAATGATGATATACGGGTGTGTAGTTATAATGATGATATACGGCGGTGTAGTTATAATGATGACATACGGGGGTGTACTTATAATGATGATATACGGGGATGTATTTATAATGATGATATACGGTGGTGTAGTTATAATGATGATATACGGGGATGTAATTATAATGATGATATACAGGGGTGTAGTTATAATGATGATATACGGGGGCGTAGTTATAATGATGATATA
The DNA here is from genome assembly GCA_026770705.1 of Isurus oxyrinchus. Classification (NCBI taxonomy): domain Eukaryota; kingdom Metazoa; phylum Chordata; class Chondrichthyes; order Lamniformes; family Lamnidae; genus Isurus; species Isurus oxyrinchus. The sequence goes on from JANJGN010000201.1 coordinate 509,589, forward strand.
CTGGGGGTGTAGTTATAATGATGATATACAAGGGTGTAGTTATAATGATGATATACGGGGGTGTAGTTATAATGATGATATACGGGGGGGTGTAGTTATAATGATGATATACGGGGGTGTAGTTGTAATGATGATATACGGGTTGTAGTTATAATGATGATATACGGGGGTGTAGTTATAATGATGATATACGGGGGTGTAGTTATAATGATGATATACGGGGGTGTAGTGATAATGATGATATACGGGGGGTGTAGTTATAATGATGAAATACGGGGGGTGTCGTTATAATGATGATATACGAGGGGTGTAGTTATAATGATGATATACGGGGGTGTAGTGATAATGATGATATACGGGGCTGTAGTTATAATGATGATAAACGGGGGGTGTAGTTATAATCATGATATACGGGGGTGTAGTTATAATGATGATATACGGGAGGTGCAGTTATAATGATGATATACGGGGGTGTAGTTATAATGATGATATACGGGGGGTGTAGTAATAATCATGAAATGCGGGGGTGTAGTTATAATGATGATATACGGGTGTGTAATTATAATGATGATATACGGGGGTGTAGTTATAATGATGATATACGGGGGTGTAGTTATAATGATGATATACGGGGGGTGTAGTTATAATGATGATATACGGGGGGTGTAGTTATAATGATGATATACGGGTGGTGTAGTTATGATGATGATATTCAGGGGATGTAGTTATAATGATGATATACGGGGGTGTAGTTATAATGATGATATACGGGGGTGTAGTTATAATGATGATATACGGGGATGTAGTTATAATGATGATATACGGGGGGTGTAGTTATAATGATGATATACGGGGGGTGTAGTTATAATGATGATGTACGGGGGTGTATTTATAATGCTGATATACGGGGGTGTAGTTATAGTGATGATATACGGGGGGTATAGTTATAATGATGATATCCGGGGGTTTAGTTATAATGATGATATACGGGGGTGTAATTATAATGATGATATACGGGGGTGTAGTTATGATGATATACGGGGGTGTAGTTATAATGATGATATACGGGGGTGTAGTTATAATGATGATATACGGGGGGTGTAGTTATAATGATGACATACGGGGGGTGTAGTTATAATGATGATATACGGGGGTGTAGTTATAATGATGATATACGGGGGGTGTAGTTATAATGATGATATACGGGGGTGTAGTTATAATGATGATATACGGGGGGTGTAGTTATAATGATGATATACGGGGGTGTAGTTATTATGATGATATAAGGGGCGTAGTTATAATGATGATATACGGGGGGTGTAGTTATAATGATGATGTACGGGTGTGTAGTTATAATGAAGATATACGGCGGTGTAGTTATAATGATGATATACGGGGGTGTACTTATAATGATGATATACGGGGATGTATTTATAATGATGATATACGGTGGTGTAGTTATAATGATGATATACGGGGGTGTAATTATAATGATGATATACGGGGGTGTAGTTATAATGATGATATACGGGGGTGTAGTTATAATGATGATATACGGGGGTGTAGTGATAATGATGATATACGGGGGGTGTAGTTATAATGATGATATACGGGGGGTGTCCTTATAATGATGATATACGAGGGGTGTAGTTATAATGATGATATACGGGGGTGTAGTGATAATGATGATATACGGGGCTGTAGTTATAATGATGAGTTACGGGGGGTGTAGTTATAATCATGATATACGGGGGTGTAGTTATAATGATGATATACGGGAGGTGCAGTTATAATGATGATATACGGGGGTGTAGTTATAATGATGATATACGGGGGGTGTAGTTATAATCATGAAATGCGGGGGTGTAGTTATAATGATGATATACGGGTGTGTAATTATAATGATGATATACGGGGGTGTAGTTATAATGATGATATACGGGGGTGTAGTCATAATGATGATATACGGGGTGTAGTTATAATGATGATATACGGAGGTGTAGTTATAATGATGATATACGGGGGTGTAGATATAATGATGATATACGGGGGGTGTAGTTATAATGACGATATACGGGGGGTGTAGTTATAATGATGATATACGGGGGTGTAGTTATAATGATGATATACGGGGGGTGTAGTTATAATGATGATATACGGGGGTGTAGTTATAATGATGATATACGGGGGGTGTAGTTATAATGATGATATACGGGGGTGTAGTTATTATGATGACATACGGGGCGTAGTTATAATGATGATACACGGGGGGTGTAGTTATAATGATGATATACGGGTGTGTAGTTATAATGATGATATACGGCGGTGTAGTTATAATGATGATATACGGGTGTGTAGTTATAATGATGATATACGGGGGTGTAGTTATAATGATGATATACGGGGGGTGTAGTTATAATGATGATATACGGGGGTGTAGTTATAATGATGGTATACGGGGGTGTAGTCATAATGATGATATACGGGGTGTAGTTATAATGATGATATACGGAGGTGTAGTTATAATGATGATATACGGGGGTGTAGTTATAATGATGAGATACGGGGGGTGTAGTTATAATGATGATATACGGGGTGTGTAGTTATAATGATGATATACCGGGGGTGTAGTTACAATGATGATATACGGGGGTGTAGTTATAATGATGATATACGGGGGTGTAGTTATAATGATGATATACGGGGGGTGTAGTTATAATGATGATATACGGGGGTTTAGTTATAAGGATAACATACGGGGGGTATAGTTATAATGATGATATACGGGGGTGACGTTATAATGATGATATACGGGGGGTGTAGTTATAATGATGATATACGGGGGTATAGTGATAATGATGATATACGGGTGTGTAGTTATAATGATGATATACGGCGGTGTAGTTATAATGATGACATACGGGGGTGTACTTATAATGATGATATACGGGGATGTATTTATAATGATGATATACGGTGGTGTAGTTATAATGATGATATACGGGGATGTAATTATAATGATGATATACAGGGGTGTAGTTATAATGATGATATACGGGGGCGTAGTTATAATGATGATATACTGGGGGTGTAGTTATAATGATGATATACAAGGGTGTAGTTATAATGATGATATACAGGGGTGTAGTTATAATGATGATATACGGGGGGGTGTAGTTATAATGATGATATACGGGGGTGTAGTTGTAATGATGATATACGGGTTGTAGTTATAATGATGATATACGGGGGTGTAGTTATAATGATGATATACGGGGGTGTAGTTATAATGATGATATACGGGGGTGTAGTGATAATGATGATATACGGGGGGTGTAGTTATAATGATGAAATACGGGGGGTGTCGTTATAATGATGATATACGAGGGGTGTAGTTATAATGATGATATACGGGGGTGTAGTGATAATGATGATATACGGGGCTGTAGTTATAATGATGATAAACGGGGGGTGTAGTTATAATCATGATATACGGGGGTGTAGTTATAATGATGATATACGGGAGGTGCAGTTATAATGATGATATACGGGGGTGTAGTTATAATGATGATATACGGGGGGTGTAGTTATAATCATGAAATGCGGGGGTGTAGTTATAATGATGATATACGGGTGTGTAATTATAATGATGATATACGGGGGTGCAGTTATAATGATGATATACGGGGGTGTAGTTATAATGATGATATACGGGGGGTGTAGTTATAATGATGATATACGGGGGGTGTAGTTATAATGATGATATACGGGTGGTGTAGTTATAATGATGATATTCAGGGGATGTAGTTATAATGATGATATACGGGGGTGTAGTTATAATGATGATATACGGGGGTGTAGTTATAATGATGATATACGGGGATGTAGTTATAATGATGATATACGGGGTGTGTAGTTATAATGATGATATACGGGGCTGTAGTTATAATGATGATATACGGGGCTGTAGTTATAATGATGATATACGGGGGTGTAGTTATAATGATCATATACGGGGGTGTAGTTACAATGATCATATACGGGGGTGTAGTTATAATGATGATATACGGGGGGTGTAGTTATAATGATGATATCCGGGGTTTGTAGTTATAATGATGATATACGGGGCTGTAGTTATAATGATGATATACGGGGGTGTAGTTATAATGATGATATACGGGGGTGTAGTTATAATGATGATATACGGGGGGTGTAGTTATAATGATGATATACGGGGGTGTAGTTATAATGATGATATACGGGGGTGTCGTTATAATGATGATATGCGGGGGTGTAGTTATAATGATGATATACGGGGGGTGTAGTTATAATGATAATATACGGGGGGTGTAGTTATAATCATGATATACGGCAGTGTAGTAATAATGATGATATATGGGGATGTAGTTATAATGATGATATATGGGGGTGTAGTTATAATGATCATATACGGGGGTGTACTTATAATGATGATATACAGGGATCTAGTTATAATGATGATATACGGTGGTGTAGTTATAATGATGATATACGGGGGTGTAATTATAATGATGATTTACGGGGGTGTAGTTATAATGATGATATACGGGTGGTGTAGTTATAATGATGATATTCAGGGGATGTAGTTATAATGATGATATACGGGGGTGTAGTTATAATGATGATATATGGGGGTGTAGTTATAATGATGATATACGGGGATGTAGTTATAATGATGATATACGGGGTGTGTAGTTATAATGATGATATACGGGGCTGTAGTTATAATGATGATATACGGGGCTGTAGTTATAATGATGATATACGGGGGTGTAGTTATAATGATCATATACGGGGGTGTAGTTACAATGATCATATACGGGGGTGTAGTTATAATGATGATATACGGGGGGTGTAGTTATAATGATGATATCCGGGGTTTGTAGTTATAATGATGATATACGGGGCTGTAGTTATAATGATGATATACGGGGGTGTAGTTATAATGATGATATACGGGGGTGTAGTTATAATGATGATATACGGGGGGTGTAGTTATAATGATGATATACGGGGGTGTAGTTATAATGATGATATACGGGGGTGTCGTTATAATGATGATATGCGGGGGTGTAGTTATAATGATAATATACGGGGGGTGTAGTTATAATGATAATATACGGGGGGTGTAGTTATAATCATGATATACGGCAGTGTAGTAATAATGATGATATATGGGGATGTAGTTATAATGATGATATATGGGGGTGTAGTTATAATGATCATATACGGGGGTGTACTTATAATGATGATATACAGGGATCTAGTTATAATGATGATATACGGTGGTGTAGTTATAATGATGATATACGGGGGTGTAATTATAATGATGATTTACGGGGGTGTAGTTATAATGATGATATACGGGGGGTGTAGTTATAATGATGATATACGGGGGTTTAGTTATAATGATAATATACGGGGGGTGTAGTTATCATGATGATATACGGAGGTGAAGTTATAATGATGATATACGGGGGGTGTAGTTATAATGATGATATACGGGGGTGTAGTTATAATGATGATATACGGGGGGTGTAGTTATAATGATGATATACAGGGGTGTAGTTATAATGATGATATACGGGGGTGTAGTTATAATGATGATATACGGGGGTGTAGTTATAATGATGATATACGGGGTGTAGTTATAATGATGATATACGGGGGGTGTAGTTATAATGATGATGTACGGGGGTGTATTTATAATGCTGATATACGGGGGTGTAGTTATAGTGATGATATACGGGGGGTATAGTTATAATGATGATATCCGGGGGTTTAGTTATAATGATGATATACGGGGGTGTAATTATAATGATGATATACGGGGGTGTAGTTATGATCATATACGGGGGTGTAGTTATAATGATGATATACGGGGGTGTAGTTATAATGATGATATACGGGGGGTGTAGTTATAATGATGATATACGGGGGGTGTAGTTATAATGATGATATACGGGGGTGTAGTTATAATGATGATATACGGGGGGTGTAGTTATAATGATGATTTACGGGGGTGTAGTTATAATGATGATATACGGGGGGTGTAGTTATAATGATGATATACGGGGGTGTAGTTATTATGATGATATAAGGGGCGTAGTTATAATGATGATATACGGGGGGTGTAGTTATAATGATGATATACGGGTGTGTAGTTATAATGAAGATATACGGCGGTGTAGTTATAATGATGATATACGGGGGTGTACTTATAATGATGATATACGGGGATGTAGTTATAATGATGATATACGGGGGTGTAGTGATAATGATGATATACGGGGGGTGTAGTTATAATGATGATATACGGGGGGTGTCCTTATAATGATGATATACGAGGGGTGTAGTTATAATGATGATATACGGGGGTGTAGTGATAATGATGATATACGGGGCTGTAGTTATAATGATGAGTTACGGGGGGTGTAGTTATAATCATGATATACGGGGGTGTAGTTATAATGATGATATACGGGAGGTGCAGTTATAATGATGATATACGGGGGTGTAGTTATAATGATGATATACGGGGGGTGTAGTTATAATCATGAAATGCGGGGGTGTAGTTATAATGATGATATACGGGTGTGTAATTATAATGATGATATACGGGGGTGTAGTTATAATGATGATATACGGGGGTGTAGTCATAATGATGATATACGGGGTGTAGTTATAATGATGATATACGGAGGTGTAGTTATAATGATGATATACGGGGGTGTAGTTATAATGATGATATACGGGGGGTGTAGTTATAATGATGATATACGGTGTGTGTAGTTATAATGATGATATACGGGGGGTGTAGATATAATGATGATATACGGGGGTGTAGTTATAATGATGAAATACGGGGGTGTAGTTATAATGATGATATACGGGGGGTGTAGTTATAATGATGATATACGGGGGTTTAGTTATAATGATAATAGAGGGGGGTGTAGTCATATTGATGATATACGGGGGTGAAGTTATAATGATGATATACGGGGGGTGTAGTTATAATGATGATATACGGGGTATAGTGATAATGATGATATACGGGTGTGTAGTTATAATGATGATATACGGCGGTGTTGTTATAATGATGATATACAGGGGTGTAGTTATAATGATGATATACGGGCGGTGAAGTTATAATGATGATATACGGGGGGTGTAGTTATAATGATGATATACGGGGGTGTAGTTATAATGATGATATACGGGGGGTGTAGTTATAATGATGATATACAGGGGTGTAGTTATAATGATGATATACGGGGGTGTAGTTATAATGATGATATACGGGGGTGTAGTTATAATGATGATATACGGGGTGTAGTTATAATGATGATATACGGGGGGTGTAGTTATAATGATGATGTACGGGGGTGTAGTTATAATGATGATATACGGGGGTGTAGTTATAATGATGATATACGGGGGGGTAGTTATAATGATGATATACGGGGGGTATAGTTATAATGATGATATACGCGGGGTAAGTTATAATGATGATATACGGGGCTGTAATTATAATGATGATATACGGGGGTGTAGTTATAATGATGATATACGGGGGTGTAGTTATAATGATGATATACGGGGGTGTAGATATAATGATGATATACGGGGGGTGTAGTTATAATGACGATATACGGGGGGTGTAGTTATAATGATGATATACGGGGGTGTAGTTATAATGATGATATACGGGGGGTGTAGTTATAATGATGATATACGGGGGTGTAGTTATAATGATGATATACGGGGGGTGTAGTTATAATGATGATATACGGGGGTGTAGTTATTATGATGACATACGGGGCGTAGTTATAATGATGATACACGGGGGGTGTAGTTATAATGATGATATACGGGTGTGTAGTTATAATGATGATATACGGCGGTGTAGTTATAATGATGATATACGGGTGTGTAGTTATAATGATGATATACGGGGGTGTAGTTATAATGATGATATACGGGGGGTGTAGTTATAATGATGATATACGGGGGTGTAGTTATAATGATGGTATACGGGGGTGTAGTCATAATGATGATATACGGGGTGTAGTTATAATGATGATATACGGAGGTGTAGTTATAATGATGATATACGGGGGTGTAGTTATAATGATGAGATACGGGGGGTGTAGTTATAATGATGATATACGGGGTGTGTAGTTATAATGATGATATACCGGGGGTGTAGTTACAATGATGATATACGGGGGTGTAGTTATAATGATGATATACGGGGGTGTAGTTATAATGATGATATACGGGGGGTGTAGTTATAATGATGATATACGGGGGTTTAGTTATAAGGATAACATACGGGGGGTATAGTTATAATGATGATATACGGGGGTGACGTTATAATGATGATATACGGGGGGTGTAGTTATAATGATGATATACGGGGGTATAGTGATAATGATGATATACGGGTGTGTAGTTATAATGATGATATACGGCGGTGTAGTTATAATGATGACATACGGGGGTGTACTTATAATGATGATGTACGGGGATGTATTTATAATGATGATATACGGTGGTGTAGTTATAATGATGATATACGGGGATGTAATTATAATGATGATATACAGGGGTGTAGTTATAATGATGATATACGGGGGCGTAGTTATAATGATGATATACTGGGGGTGTAGTTATAATGATGATATACAAGGGTGTAGTTATAATGATGATATACGGGGGTGTAGTTATAATGATGATATACGGGGGGGTGTAGTTATAATGATGATATACGGGGGTGTAGTTGTAATGATGATATACGGGTTGTAGTTATAATGATGATATACGGGGGTGTAGTTATAATGATGATATACGGGGGTGTAGTTATAATGATGATATACGGGGGTGTAGTGATAATGATGATATACGGGGGGTGTAGTTATAATGATGAAATACGGGGGGTGTCGTTATAATGATGATATACGAGGGGTGTAGTTATAATGATGATATACGGGGGTGTAGTGATAATGATGATATACGGGGCTGTAGTTATAATGATGATAAACGGGGGGTGTAGTTATAATCATGATATACGGGGGTGTAGTTATAATGATGATATACGGGAGGTGCAGTTATAATGATGATATACGGGGGTGTAGTTATAATGATGATATACGGGGGGTGTAGTTATAATCATGAAATGCGGGGGTGTAGTTATAATGATGATATACGGGTGTGTAATTATAATGATGATATACGGGGGTGTAGTTATAATGATGATATACGGGGGTGTAGTTATAATGATGATATACGGGGGGTGTAGTTATAATGATGATATACGGGGGGTGTAGTTATAATGATGATATACGGGTGGTGTAGTTATAATGATGATATTCAGGGGATGTAGTTATAATGATGATATACGGGGGTGTAGTTATAATGATGATATACGGGGGTGTAGTTATAATGATGATATACGGGGATGTAGTTATAATGATGATATACGGGGGGTGGAGTTATAATGATGATATACGGGGGGTGTAGTTATAATGATGATGTACGGGGGTGTATTTATAATGCTGATATACGGGGGTGTAGTTATAGTGATGATATACGGGGGGTATAGTTATAATGATGATATCCGGGGGTTTAGTTATAATGATGATATACGGGGGTGTAATTATAATGATGATATACGGGGGTGTAGTTATGATGATATACGGGGGTGTAGTTATAATGATGATATACGGGGGTGTAGTTATAATGATGATATACGGGGGGTGTAGTTATAATGATGATATACGGGGGGTGTAGTTATAATGATGATATACGGGGGTGTAGTTATAATGATGATATACGGGGGGTGTAGTTATAATGATGATATACGGCGGTGTAGTTATAATGATGATATACGGGGGGTGTAGTTATAATGATGATATACGGGGGTGTAGTTATTATGATGATATAAGGGGCGTAGTTATAATGATGATATACGGGGGGTGTAGTTATAATGATGATATACGGGTGTGTAGTTATAATGAAGATATACGGCGGTGTAGTTATAATGATGATATACGGGGGTGTACTTATAATGATGATATACGGGGATGTATTTATAATGATGATATACGGTGGTGTAGTTATAATGATGATATACGGGGGTGTAATTATAATGATGATATACGGGGGTGTAGTTATAATGATGATATACGGGGGTGTAGTTATAATGATGATATACGGGGGTGTAGTGATAATGATGATATACGGGGGGTGTAGTTATAATGATGATATACGGGGGGTGTCCTTATAATGATGATATACGAGGGGTGTAGTTATAATGATGATTAGTGATAATGATGATATACGGGGCTGTAGTTATAATGATGAGTTACGGGGGGGTGTAGTTATAATCATGATATACGGGGGTGTAGTTACAATGATGATATACGGGAGGTGCAGTTATAATGATGATATACGGGGGTGTAGTTATAAAGATGATATACGGGGGGTGTAGTTATAATCATGAAATGCGGGGGTGTAGTTATAATGATGATATACGGGTGTGTAATTATAATGATGATATACGGGGGTGTAGTTATAATGATGATATACGGGGGGTGTAGTCATAATGATGATATACGGGGTGTAGTTATAATGATGATATACGGAGGTGTAGTTATAATGATGATATACGGGGGTGTAGTTATAATGATGATATACGGGGGGTGTAGTTATAATGATGATATACGGTGTGTGTGGTTATAATGATGATATACGGGGGGTGTAGATATAATGATGATATACGGAGGTGTAGTTATAATGATGAAATACGGGGGTGTAGTTATAATGATGATATACGGGGGGTGTAGTTATAATGATGATATACGGGGGTTTAGTTATAATGATAATAGAGGGGGGTGTAGTCATATTGATGATATACGGGGGTGAAGTTATAATGATGATATACGGGGGGTGTAGTTATAATGATGATATACGGGGTATAGTGATAATGATGATATACGGGTGTGTAGTTATAATGATGATATACGGCGGTGTTGTTATAATGATGATATACAGGGGTGTAGTTATAATGATGATATACGGGCGGTGAAGTTATAATGATGATATACGGGGGGTGTAGTTATAATGATGATATACGGGGGTGTAGTTATAATGATGATATACGGGGGGTGTAGTTATAATGATGATATACAGGGGTGTAGTTATAATGATGATATACGGGGGTGTAGTTATAATGATGATATACGGGGGTGTAGTTATAATGATGATATACGGGGTGTAGTTATAATGATGATATACGGGGGGTGTAGTTATAATGATGATGTACGGGGGTGTAGTTATAATGATGATATACGGGGGTGTAGTTATAATGATCATATACGGGGGGGGTAGTTATAATGATGATATACGGGGGGTATAGTTATAATGATGATATACGCGGGTTAAGTTATAATGATGATATACGGGGCTGTAATTATAATGATGATATACGGGGGTGTAGTTATAATGATGATATACGGGGGTGTAGTTATAATGATGATATACGGGGGTGTAGATATAATGATGATATACGGGGGGGTGTAGTTATAATGACGATATACGGGGGGTGTAGTTATAATGATGATATACGGGGGGTGTAGTTATAATGATGATATACGGGGGGTGTAGTTATAATGATGATATACGGGGGTGTAGTTATAATGATGATATACGGGGGGTGTAGTTATAATGATGATATACGGGGGTGTAGTTATTATGATGACATACGGGGCGTAGTTATAATGATGATACACGGGGGGTGTAGTTATAATGATGATATACGGGTGTGTAGTTATAATGATGATATACGGCGGTGTAGTTATAATGATGATATACGGGTGCGTAGTTATAATGATGATATACGGGGGTGTAGTTATAATGATGATATACGGGGGATGTAGTTATAATGATGATATACGGGGGTGTAGTTATAATGATGGTATACGGGGGTGTAGTCATAATGATGATATACGGGGTGTAGTTATAATGATGATATACGGAGGTGTAGTTATAATGATGATATACGGGGGTGTAGTTATAATGATGAGATACGGGGGGTGTAGTTATAATGATGATATACGGGGTGTGTAGTTATAATGATGATATACCGGGGGTGTAGTTACAATGATGATATACGGGGGTGTAGTTATAATGATGATATACGGGGGTGTAGTTATAATGATGATATACGGGGGGTGTAGTTATAATGATGATATACGGGGGTTTAGTTATAAGGATAACATACGGGGGGTATAGTTATAATGATGATATACGGGGGTGACGTTATAATGATGATATACGGGGGGTGTAGTTATAATGATGATATACGGGGGGTATAGTGATAATGATGATATACGGGTGTGTAGTTATAATGATGATATACGGCGGTGTAGTTATAATGATGACATACGGGGGTGTACTTATAATGATGATATACGGGGATGTATTTATAATGATGATATACGGTGGTGTAGTTATAATGATGATATACGGGGATGTAATTATAATGATGATATACAGGGGTGTAGTTATAATGATGATATACGGGGGCGTAGTTATAATGATGATATACTGGGGGTGTAGTTATAATGATGATATACAAGGGTGTAGTTATAATGATGATATACGGGGGGTGTAGTTATAATGATGATATACGGGGGGGGTGTAGTTATAATGATGATATACGGGGGTGTAGTTGTAATGATGATATACGGGTTGTAGTTATAATGATGATATACGGGGGTGTAGTTATAATGATGATATACGGGGGTGTAGTTATAATGATGATATACGGGGGTGTAGTGATAATGATGATATACGGGGGGTGTAGTTATAATGATGAAATACGGGGGGTGTCGTTATAATGATGATATACGAGGGGTGTAGTTATAATGATGATATACGGGGGTGTAGTGATAATGATGATATACGGGGCTGTAGTTATAATGATGATAAACGGGGGGTGTAGTTATAATCATGATATACGGGGGTGTGTAGTTATAATGATGATATACGGGAGGTGCAGTTATAATGATGATATACGGGGGTGTAGTTATAATGATGATATACGGGGGGTGTAGTTATAATCATGAAATGCGGGGGTGTAGTTATAATGATGATATACGGGTGTGTAATTATAATGATGATATACGGGGGTGTAATTATAATGATGATATACGGGGGTGTAGTTATAATGATGATATACGGGGGGGTGTAGTTATAATGATGATATACGGGGGGGTGTAGTTATAATGATGATATACGGGTGGTGTAGTTATAATGATGATATTCAGGGGATGTAGTTATAATGATGATATACGGGGGTGTAGTTATAATGATGATATACGGGGGTGTAGTTATAATGATGATATACGGGGATGTAGTTATAATGATGATATACGGGGTGTGTAGTTATAATGATGATATACGGGGCTGTAGTTATAATGATGATATACGGGGCTGTAGTTATAATGATGATATACGGGGGTGTAGTTATAATGATCATATACGGGGGGTGTAGTTACAATGATCATATACGGGGGGTGTAGTTATAATGATGATATACGGGGGGTGTAGTTATAATGATGATATCCGGGGGTTTGTAGTTATAATGATGATATACGGGGCTGTAGTTATAATGATGATATACGGGGGTGTAGTTATAATGATGATATACGGGGGTGTAGTTATAATGATGATATACGGGGGTGTAGTTATAATGATGATATACGGGGGGTGTAGTTATAATGATGATATACGGGGGTGTAGTTATAATGATGATATACGGGGGTGTCGTTATAATGATGATATGCGGGGGTGTAGTTATAATGATGATATACGGGGGGTGTAGTTATAATGATAATATACGGGGGGTGTAGTTATAATCATGATATACGGCAGTGTAGTAATAATGATGATATATGGGGATGTAGTTATAATGATGATATATGGGGGTGTAGTTATAATGATCATATACGGGGGTGTACTTATAATGATGATATACAGGGATCTAGTTATAATGATGATATACGGTGGTGTAGTTATAATGATGATATACGGGGGTGTAATTATAATGATGATTTACGGGGGTGTAGTTATAATGATGATATACGGGGGGTGTAGTTATAATGATGATATACGGGGGTTTAGTTATAATGATAATATACGGGGGGTATAGTTATAATGATGATATACGGAGGTGAAGTTATAACGATGATATACGGGGGGTGTAGTTATAATGATGATATACGGGGGGTGTAGTTATAATGATGATATACGGGGGGTGTAGTTATAATGATGATATACAGGGGTGTAGTTATAATGATGATATACGGGGGTGTAGTTATAATGATGATATACGGGGGTGTAGTTATAATGATGATATACGGGGTGTAGTTATAATGATGATATACGGGGGGTGTAGTTATAATGATGATGTACGGGGGTGTATTTATAATGCTGATATACGGGGGTGTAGTTATAGTGATGATATACGGGGGGTATAGTTATAATGATGATATCCGGGGGTTTAGTTATAATGATGATATACGGGGGTGTAATTATAATGATGATATACGGGGGTGTAGTTATGATGATATACGGGGGTGTAGTTATAATGATGATATACGGGGGTGTAGTTATAATGATGATATACGGGGGGTGTAGTTATAATGATGATATACGGGGGGTGTAGTTATAATGATGATATACGGGGGGTGTAGTTATAATGATGATATACGGGGGTGTAGTTATAATGATGATATACGGGGGAGAAGTTATAATGATGATATACGGGGGTGTAGTTATAATGATGATATACGGGGGGTGTAGTTATAATGATGATATACGGGGGGTGTAGTTATAATGATGATATACGGGGGATGTAGTTATAATGATGATATACGGGGGTGTAGTTATAATGATGATATACGGGGGTGTAGTTATAATTATGATATACGGGGGTGTAGTTATAATGATGATATACGGGGGGTGTAGTTATCAAGATGATACACGGTGCTGTAGTTATAATGATGATATACGGGGGTGTAGTTATAATGATGATATACGGGGGTGAAGTTATAATGATGATATACGGGGGTGTAGTTATAATGATGATATACGGGGGGTGTAGTTATAATGATGATATACGGGGGGTGTAGTTATAATGATGATATACGGGGGATGTAGTTATAATGATGATATACGGGGCTGTAGTTATAATGATGATATTCGGGGGTGTAGTTATAATGATGATATACGGGGGTGTAGTTATAATGATGATATACGGGGGTGTAGTTATAAGGATGATATACAGGGGGTGTAGTTATAATGATGATATACGGCGGTGTAGTTATAATGATGGTATACGGGGGTGTAGTCATAATGATGATAAACGGGGTGTAGTTATAATGATGATATACGGAGGTGTAGTTATAATGATGATATACGGGGGTGTAGTTATAATGATGATATACGGGGGGTGTAGTTATAATGATGATATACGGTGTGTGTAGTTATAATGATGATATACGGGGCGTGTAGATATAATGATGATATACGGGGGTGTAGTTATAATGATGAAATACGGGGGTGTAGTTATAATGATGATATACGGGGGGTGTAGTTATAATGATGATATACGGGGGTTTAGTTATAATGATAATATAGGGGGGTGTAGTCATATTGATGATATACGGGGGTGAAGTTATAATGATGATATACGGGGGGTGTAGTTATAATGATGATATACGGGGTATAGTGATAATGATGATATACGGGTGTGTAGTTATAATGATGATATATGGCGGTGTAGTTATAATGATGATATACGGGGGTGTAGTTATAATGATGATATACGGGGTGTAGTTATAATGATGATATACGGGGGGTGTAGTTATAATGATGATATACGGGGGGTATAGTTATAATGATGATATACGGGGGTTTAGTTATAATGATGATATACGGGGGTGTAATTATAATGATGATATACGGGGGTGTAGTTATGATGATATACGGGGGTGTAGTTATAATGATGATATACGGGGGTGTAGTTTTAATGATGATATACGGGGGGTGTAGTTATAATGATGATATACGGGGGGTGTAGTTATAATGATGATATATGGGGGTGTAGTTATAATGATGATATACGGGGGGTGTAGTTATAATGATGATATACGGGGGTGTAGTTATAATGATGATATACGGGGGGTGTAGTTATAATGATGATATACGGGGGTGTAGTTATTATGATGATATAAGGGGCGTAGTTATAATGATGATATACGGGGGGTGTAGTTATAATGATGATATACGGGTGTGTAGTTATAATGAAGATATACGGCGGTGTAGTTATAATGATGATATACGGGGGTGTACTTATAATGATGATATACGGGGATGTATTTATAATGATGATATACGGTGGTGTAGTTATAATGATGATATACGGGGGTATAGTTATAATAATGATTTACGGGGGTGTAGTTATAATGATGATATACCGTGGTGTAGTTATAATGATGATATACGGTGGTGTAGTTATAATGATGATATACGGGGGTGTAATTATAATGATGATATACGGGGGTCTAGTTATAATGATGATATACAGGGGTGTAGTTATAATGATGATATACAGGGGTGTAGTTATAATGATGATATACGGGGGTGTAGTTATAATGACGATATACGGGGGTGTAGTTGTAATGGTGATATACGGGGGTGTAGTTATAATGATGATATACGGGAGTGTAGTTATAATGATGATATACGGGGGTGTAGTTATAATGATGATATACGGGGGTGTAGTTATAATGATGATATACGGGGGTGTAGTTATAATGATGATAAACGGGGGTGTAGTTATAATGATGATATAGGGGGGGTGTAGTTATAATGATGATATACTGGGCTGTAGTTATAATGATGATATACGGGGGTGTAGTTATAATGATGATATACGGGGGTGTAGTTATAATGATGATATACGGGGGGTGTAGTTATAATGATGATATACCGGGGAGTAGTTATAATGATGATATACGGGGGTGTAGTTATAATGATGATATACGGGGGTGTAGTTATAATGATGATATACGGGGGTGTAGTTAAAATGATGTTATACGGGGGTGTAGTTATAATGATGATATACGGGGGGTGTAGTTATAATGATGATATACGGGGGTGTAGTTATAATGATGATATACGGGGATTGTAGTTATAATGATCATATACGGGGCTGTAGTTATAATGATGATATAAGGGGGTGTAGTTATAATGATATACGGGGGTGTAGTTATAATGATGATATACGGGGTGTGTAGTTATAATGATGATATACGGGGGCGTAGTTATAATGATGATATACGGGGGTGTAGTTATAATGATGATATATGGGGGTGTAGTTATAATGATGATTTACGGGGGGTGTAGTTATAATGATGATATACGGGGGGTGTAGTTATAATGATGATATACGGGGGTGTAGTTATAATGATGATATACGGGTGTGTAATTATAATGATGATATACGGGGGTGTAGTTATAATGATGATATACGGGGGTGTAGTTATAATGATGATATACGGGGGGTGTAGTTATAATGATGATATACGGGGGTGTAGTTATAATGATGATATACGGGGGAGAAGTTATAATGATGATATACGGGGGGTGTAGTTATAATGATGATATACGGGGGTGTAGTTATAATGATGATATACGGGGGAGAAGTTATAATGATGATATACGGGGGGTGTAGTTATAATGATGATATACGGGGGTGTAGTTATAATGATGATATACGGGGGTGTAGTTATAATGATGATATACGGGGGGTGTAGTTATAATGATGATATACGGGGGTGTAGTTATAATGATGATATACGGGGGAGAAGTTATAATGATGATATACGGGGGGTGTAGTTATAATGATGATATACGGGGGTGTAGTTATAATGATGATATACGGGGGAGAAGTTATAATGATGATATACGGGGGGTGTAGTTATAATGATGATATACGGGGGTGTAGTTATAATGATGATATACGGGGGGTGTAGTTATAATGATGATATACGGGGGGTGTAGTTATAATGATGATATACGGGGGATGTAGTTATAATGATGATATACGGGGGTGTAGTTATAATGATGATATACGGGGGTGTAGTTATAATTATGATATACGGGGGTGTAGTTATAATGATGATATACGGGGGGTGTAGTTATCAAGATGATACACGGTGCTGTAGTTATAATGATGATATACGGGGGTGTAGTTATAATGATGATATACGGGGGTGAAGTTATAATGATGATATACGGGGGTGTAGTTATAATGATGATATACGGGGGGTGTAGTTATAATGATGATATACGGGGGGTGTAGTTATAATGATGATATACGGGGGATGTAGTTATAATGATGATATACGGGGCTGTAGTTATAATGATGATATTCGGGGGTGTAGTTATAATGATGATATACGGGGGTGTAGTTATAATGATGATATACGGGGGTGTAGTTATAATGATGATATACGGGGGTGTAGTTATAAGGATGATATACAGGGGGTGTAGTTATAATGATGATATACGGCGGTGTAGTTATAATGATGGTATACGGGGGTGTAGTCATAATGATGATAAACGGGGTGTAGTTATAATGATGATATACGGAGGTGTAGTTATAATGATGATATACGGGGGTGTAGTTATAATGATGATATACGGGGGGTGTAGTTATAATGATGATATACGGTGTGTGTAGTTATAATGATGATATACGGGGCGTGTAGATATAATGATGATATACGGGGGTGTAGTTATAATGATGAAATACGGGGGTGTAGTTATAATGATGATATACGGGGGGTGTAGTTATAATGATGATATACGGGGGTTTAGTTATAATGATAATATAGGGGGGTGTAGTCATATTGATGATATACGGGGGTGAAGTTATAATGATGATATACGGGGGGTGTAGTTATAATGATGATATACGGGGTATAGTGATAATGATGATATACGGGTGTGTAGTTATAATGATGATATATGGCGGTGTAGTTATAATGATGATATACGGGGGTGTAGTTATAATGATGATATACGGGGTGTAGTTATAATGATGATATACGGGGGGTGTAGTTATAATGATGATGTACGGGGGTGTAGTTATAATGATGATATACGGGGGTGTAGTTATAGTGATGATATACGGGGGGTATAGTTATAATCATGATATACGGGGGTTTAGTTATAATGATGATATACGGGGGTGTAATTATAATGATGATATACGGGGGTGTAGTTATGATGATATACGGGGGTGTAGTTATAATGATGATATACGGGGGTGTAGTTTTAATGATGATATACGGGGGGTGTAGTTATAATGATGATATACGGGGGGTGTAGTTATAATGATGATATACGGGGGTGTAGTTATAATGATGATATACGGGGGGTGTAGTTATAATGATGATATACGGGAGTGTAGTTATAATGATGATATACGGGGGGTGTAGTTATAATGATGATATACGGGGGTGTAGTTATTATGATGATATAAGGGGCGTAGTTATAATGATGATATACGGGGGGTGTAGTTATAATGATGATATACGGGTGTGTAGTTATAATGAAGATATACGGCGGTGTAGTTATAATGATGATATACGGGGGTGTACTTATAATGATGATATACGGGGATGTATTTATAATGATGATATACGGTGGTGTAGTTATAATGATGATATACGGGGGTGTAATTATAATGATGATATACGGGGGTGTAGTTATAATGATGATATACGGGGGTGTAGTTATAATGATGTTATACGGGGGTGTAGTGATAATGATGATATACGGGGGGTGTAGTTATAATGATGATATACGGGGGGTGTCGTTATAATGATGATATACGAGGGGTGTAGTTATAATGATGATATACGGGGGTGTAGTGATAATGATGATATACGGGGCTGTAGTTATAATGATGATTTACGGGGGGTGTAGTTATAATCATGATATACGGGGGTGTAGTTATAATGATGATATACGGGAGGTGCAGTTATAATGATGATATACGGGGGTGTAGTTATAATGATGATATACGGGGGGTGTAGTTATAATCATGAAATGCGGGGGTGTAGTTATAATGATGATATACGGGTGTGTAATTATAATGATGATATACGGGGGTGTAGTTATAATGATGATATACGGGGGTGTAGTTATAATGATGATATACGGGGGGTGTAGTTATAATGATGATATACGGGGGGTGTAGTTATAATGATGATATACGGGTGGTGTAGTTATAATGATGATATTCAGGGGATGTAGTTATAATGATGATATACGGGGGTGTAGTTATAATGATGATATACGGGGGTGTAGTTATAATGATGATATACGGGGATGTAGTTATAATGATGATATACGGGGTGTGTAGTTATAATGATGATATACGGGGCTATAGTTATAATGATGATATACGGGGCTGTAGTTATAATGATGATATACGGGGGTGTAGTTATAATGATCATATACGGGGGTGTAGTTACAATGATCATATACGGGGGTGTAGTTATAATGATGATATACGGGGGGTGTAGTTATAATGATGATATACGGGGGGTGTAGTTATAATGATGATATACGGGGGATGTAGTTATAATGATGATATACGGGGGTGTATTTATAATGATGATATACGGGGGTGTAGTTTTAATGATGATATACGGGGGGTGTAGTTATAATGATGATATACGGGGGTGTAGTTATAATGATGGTATACGGGGGTGTAGTTATAATGATGATATACGGGGTGTAGTTATAATGATGATATACGGGGGTATAGTTATAATAATGATTTACGGGGGTGTAGTTATAATGATGATATACCGTGGTGTAGTTATAATGATGATATACGGTGGTGTAGTTATAATGATGATATACGGGGGTGTAATTATAATGATGATATACTGGGGTCTAGTTATAATGATGATATACAGCGGTGTAGTTATAATGATGATATACAGGGGTGTAGTTATAATGATGATATACGGGGGTGTAGTTATAATGATGATATACGGGGGTGTAGTTGTAATGGTGATATACGGGGGTGTAGTTATAATGATGATATACGGGAGTGTAGTTATAATGATGATATACGGGGGTGTAGTTATAATGATGATATACGGGGGTGTAGTTATAATGATGATATACGGGGGTGTAGTTATAATGATGATAAACGGGGGTGTAGTTATAATGATGATATAGGGGGGGTGTAGTTATAATGATGATATACTGGGCTGTAGTTATAATGATGATATACGGGGGTGTAGTTATAATGATGATATACGGAGGTGTAGTTATAATGATGATAAACGGGGGTGTAGTTATAATGATGATATACGGGGGTGTAGTTAAAATGATGTTATACGGGGGTGTAGTTATAATGATGATATACGGGGGGTGTAGTTATAATGATGATATACGGGGGTGTAGTTATAATGATGATATACGGGGATTGTAGTTATAATGATCATATACGGGGCTGTAGTTATAATGATGATATAAGGGGGTGTAGTTATAATGATATACGGGGGTGTAGTTATAATGATGATATACGGGGTGTGTAGTTATAATGATGATATAGGGGGCGTAGTTATAATGATGATATACGGGGGTGTAGTTATAATGATGATATATGGGGGTGTAGTTATAATGATGATTTACGGGGGGTGTAGTTATAATGATGATATACGGGGGGTGTAGTTATAATGATGATATACGGGGGTGTAGTTATAATGATGATATACGGGTGTGTAATTATAATGATGATATACGGGGGTGTAGTTATAATGATGATATACGGGGGTGTAGTTATAATGATGATATACGGGGGGTGTAGTTATAATGATGATATACGGGGGTGCAGTTATAATGATCATATACGGGGGAGAAGTTATAATGATGATATACGGGGGGGTGTAGTTATAATGATGATATACGGGGGTGTAGTTATAATGATGATATACGGGGGAGAATTTATAATGATGATATACGGGGGGTGTAGTTATAATGATGATATACGGGGGTGTAGTTATAATGATGATATACGGGGTGTAGTTATAATGATCATATACGGGGGGTGTAGTTATAATGATGATGTACGGGGGTGTAGTTATAATGATGATATACGGGGGTGTAGTTATAGTGATGATATACGGGGGGTATAGTTATAATGATGATATACGGGGGTTTAGTTATAATGATGATATACGGGGCTGTAATTATAATGATGATATACGGGGGTGTAGTTATGATGATATACGGGGGTGTAGTTATAATGATGATATACGGGGGTGTAGTTATAATGATGATATACGGGAGGTGTAGTTATAATGATGATATACGGGGGGTGTAGTTATAATGATGATATACGGGGGTGTAGTTATAATGATGATATACGGGGGGTGTAGTTATAATGATGATATACGGGGGTGTAGTTATAATGATGATATACGGGGGGTGTAGTTATAATGATGATATACGGGGGTGTAGTTATTATGATGATATAAGGGGCGTAGTTATAATGATGATATACGGGGGGTGTAGTTATAATGATGATATACGGGTGTGTAGTTATAATGAAGATATACGGCGGTGTAGTTATAATGATGATATACGGGGGTGTACTTATAATGATGATATACGGGGATGTATTTATAATGATGATATACGGTGGTGTAGTTATAATGATGATATACGGGGGTGTAATTATAATGATGATATACGGGGGTGTAGTTATAATGATGATATACGGGGGTGTAGTTATAATGATGATATACGGGGGTGTAGTTATAATGATGATATACGGGGGGGTGTCGTTATAATGATGATATACGAGGGGTGTAGTTATAATGATGATATACGGGGGTGTAGTGATAATGATGATATACGGGGCTGTAGTTATAATGATGATTTACGGGGGGTGTAGTTATAATCATGATATACGGGGGTGTAGTTATAATGATGATATACGGGAGGTGCAGTTATAATGATGATATACGGGGGTGTAGTTATAATGATGATATACGGGGGGTGTAGTTATAATCATGAAATGCGGGGGTGTAGTTATAATGATGATATACGGGTGTGTAATTATAATGATGATATACGGGGGTGTAGTTATAATGATGATATACGGGGGTGTAGTTATAATGATGATATACGGGGGGTGTAGTTATAATGATGATATACGGGGGGTGTAGTTATAATGATGATATACGGGTGGTGTAGTTATAATGATGATATTCAGGGGATGTAGTTATAATGATGATATACGGGGGTGTAGTTATAATGATGATATACGGGGGTGTAGTTATAATGATGATATACGGGGATGTAGTTATAATGATGATATACGGGGTGTGTAGTTATAATGATGATATACGGGGCTATAGTTATAATGATGATATACGGGGCTGTAGTTATAATGATGATATACGGGGGTGTAGTTATAATGATCATATACGGGGGTGTAGTTACAATGATCATATACGGGGGTGTAGTTATAATGATGATATACGGGGGTGTAGTTATAATGATGATATACGGGGGGTGTAGTTATAATGATGATATACGGGGGATGTAGTTATAATGATGATATACGGGGGTGTATTTATAATGATGATATACGGGGGTGTAGTTTTAATGATGATATACGGGGGGTGTAGTTATAATGATGATATACGGGGGTGTAGTTATAATGATGGTATACGGGGGTGTAGTTATAATGATGATATACGGGGTGTAGTTATAATGATGATATACGGGGGTATAGTTATAATAATGATTTACGGGTGTGTAGTTATAATGATGATATACCGTGGTGTAGTTATAATGATGATATACGGTGGTGTAGTTATAATGATGATATACGGGGGTGTAATTATAATGATGATATACGGGGGTCTAGTTATAATGATGATATACAGGGGTGTAGTTATAATGATGATATACAGGGGTGTAGTTATAATGATGATATACGGGGGTGTAGTTATAATGATGATATACGGGGGTGTAGTTGTAATGGTGATATACGGGGGTGTAGTTATAATGATGATATACGGGAGTGTAGTTATAATGATGATATACGGGGGTGTAGTTATAATGATGATATACGGGGGTGTAGTTATAATGATGATATACGGGGGTGTAGTTATAATGATGATAAACGCGGGTGTAGTTATAATGATGATATAGGGGGGGTGTAGTTATAATGATGATATACTGGGCTGTAGTTATAATGATGATATACGGGGCTGTAGTTATAATGATGATATACGGGGGTGTAGTTATAATGATGATATACGTGGGTGTAGTTATAATGATGATATACGGGGGTGTAGTTATAATGATGATATACGGGGGTGTAGTTATAATGATGATGTACGGGGGTGTCGTTATAATGATGATATACGGGGGTGTAGTTTTAATGATGATATACGGGGGTGTAGTTACAATGATTATATACGGGGGTGTCGTTATAATGATGATATACGGGGGTGTCGTTATAATGATGATATACGGGGGTGTAGTTATAATGATGATATACGGGGGTGTCGTTATAATGATGATATACGGGGGTGTAGTTATAATGATGATATACGGGGGTGTAGTTATAATGATGATATACGGGGGTGTAGTTATAATAATGATATACGGGGGTAAAGTTATAATGATGATATACGGGGGGGGGTAGTTATAATGATGATATACGGGGGTGTAGTTATAATGATGATATACGGGGGTTGTAGTTATCATGATGATATAAGGGGGTGTAGTTATAATGATATACGGGGGTGTAGTTATAATGATGATATACGGGGGGTGTAGTTATAATGATGATATACGGGGTTGTAGTTATAATGATGATATACGGGGGTGTAGTTATAATGATGATATACGGGGGTGTAGTTATAATGATGATGTACGGGGGTGTAGTTATAATGATGATATACGGGGGGTATAGTTATAATGATGATATACGGGGGGTGCAGTTATAATGATGATATACGGGGGGGGTATTTATAATGATGATATACGGGGTCGAGTTATAATGATGATATACTGGGGGTGTAGTTATAATGATGATATACGGGGGTATAGTTATAATAATGATATACGGGTGTGTAGTTATAATGATGAGATACAGGGGTGTAGTTATAATGATGATATACGGGGGTGTAGTTATAATGATATACGGGGGTGTAGTTATAATGATGATATACGGGGGGTGAAGTTATAATGATGATATACGGGGGTGTAGTTATAATGATGATATACGGGGGTGTAGTTATAATGATGATATACGGGGGTGTAGTTATAATGATGATATACGGGGGGTGTAGTTATAATGATGATATGCAGGGGTGTAGTTATAATGATGATATACAGGGGTGTAGTTATAATGATGATATACGGGGTGTAGTTATAATGATGATATACGGGGGGTTTAGTTATAATGATGATATACGGGGTTGTAGTTATAATGATGATAAACGGGGGTGTAGTTATAATGATGATATACGGGGGTGTAGTTATAATGTTGATATACGGGGGGTGTAGTTATAATGATGATATACGGGGGTTTAGTTATAATGATGATATACGGGGTTCTAATTATAATGATGATATACGGGGGTGTAGTTATAATGATGATATAAGGGGGGTGTAGTTATAAAGATCATATACGGGGGGTGTAGTTATAATGATGATATACGGGGGGTGTAGTTATAATGATGATATACGGGGGTGTAGTTATAATGATGATATACTGGGGTGTAGTTATAATGATGATATACGGGGGATGTAGTTATAATGATGATATACGGGGGTGTAGTTATAATGATGATATACGGGGGTGTAGTTATAATGATGATATACGGGGGTGTAGTTATAATGATGATATACGGGGGTGAAGTTATAATGATGATATACGGGGGTGTAGTTATGATGATGATATACGGGGGTGTAGTTATGCTGATGATATACGGGGGTGTAGTTCTAATGATGATATGCGGGGGTGTAGTTATAATGATGATATACGGGTGTGTAGTTATAATGATGATATACGGGGGTGTAGTTATAATGATGATATACGGGGTTGCAGTTATAATGATGATATACGGGGGGTGTAGTTATAATGATGATATACGGGTGGTGTAGTTATAATGATGATATACGGGGGCTGTAGTAATTGTGATGATATACGGGGGATGTAGTTATAATGATGATATACGGGGGTGTAGTTATAATGATGATATATGGGGGTGTAGTTTTTATGATATACGGGGGTGTAGTTATAATGATGATATACGGCGGGTGAAGTTATAATGATGATATACGGGGGTGTAGTTATAATGATGATATACGGGGATGTAGTTATAATGATGATATACGGTGGTGTAGTTATAATGATGATATACGGGGGTGTAGTTCTAATGATGATATACGGGGGTGTAATTATAATGATGATATACGGGGGTGTAGTTATAATGATGATAAACGGGGGTTTAGTTATAATGATGATATACGGGGGGTGTAGTTATAATGATGATAGACGGGGGTGTAGTTATAATGATGATATAAGGGGGGTGTAGTTATAATGATGATATACGGGGCTGTAGTTATAATGATGATATACGGGGGTGTCGTTATAATGATTATATACTGGGGTGTAGTTACAATGATGATATACGGGGGGTGTAGTTATAATGATGATATACGGGGGTGTAGTTGTAATGATGATATACGGGGGTTGTAGTTATAATGATGATATACGGCGCTTTAGTTATAATGATGATATACGGGGGTGTAGATATAATGATGATATACGGGGGTGTAGTTATAATGATGATATACGGGGATGTAGTTATAATGATGATATACGGTGGTGTAGTTATAATGATGATATACGGGGGGTGAAGTTATAATGATGATATACGGGGGTGTAGTTCTAATGATGATATACGGGGGTGTAATTATAATGATGATATACGGGGGTGCAGTTATAATGATGATAAACGGGGGTGTAGTTATAATGATGAAATACGGGGGGTGTAGTTATAATGATGACATACGGGGGTGTAGTTATAATGATGATATACGGGGGTGTAGTTATAATGATGATATACGGGGGGTGTAGTTATAATGATGATATACGGGGTTGTAGTTGTAATGATGATATACGGGGGTGTAGTTATAATGATGATATACGGGGATGTAGTTATAATGATGATATACGGGGGGTGTAGTTATAATGATGATATACGGGGCGTGTAGTTATAATGATGATATACGGGGGGTGTAGTTATAATGATGATATACGGGGGTTTAGTTATAATGATGATATACGGGGGGTGTAGTTATAATGATGATATACGGGGGCGTAGTTATAATGATTATATACGGGGGTTGTAGTTATAATGATGATATATGGGGCTCTAGTTATAATGATGATATAAGGGGGTGTAGTTATAATGATGATATACTGGGGTGAAGTTATAATGATGATATACGGGGGGTGTAGTTATAATGATGATATACGGGGGTGTAGTTATAATGATGATATATGGGGGTGTAGTTATAATGATGGTATACTGGGGTGTAGTTATAATGATGATATACGGGGGGTGTAGTTATAATGATGATATACGGGGGTGTAGTTATAATGATGATATACGGGTGTGTAGTTTTAAAGATGATATACGGGGCTGTAGTTATAATGATGATATACGGGGGTGTAGTTATAATGATATACGGGGGTGTAGTTATAATGATGATATACGGGGGTGAAGTTATAATGATGATATACGGGGGTGTAGTTATGATGATGATATACGGGGGTGTAGTTATAATGATGATATACGGGGGTGTTGTTATAATGATGATATACGGGTGTGTATTTATAATGATGATATACGGGGGTGTAGTTATAATGATGATATACGGGGGTGTAGATATAATGATGATATACGGGGGGTGTAGTTATAATGATGATATACGGGGGGTGTAGTAATAATGATGATATACGGGGGGTGTAGTTATAATGATGATATACGGGGGATGAAGTTATAATGATGATATACGGAGGTGTAGTTATAATGATGATATACAGGGGTGTAGTTATAATGATGATATACGGGGGTGTAGTTACAATGATGATATACGGGGGGTGAAGATATAATGATGATATACGGGGGTGTAGTTATAATGATGATATACGGGGGTGTAGTTATAATGATGATATACGGGGGTGTAGTTATAATGATGATATACGGGGGTGTAGTTATAATGATGATATACGGGGGGTGTAGTTATAATGATGATATACGGGGGGTGTAGTTATAATGATGATATACGGGGGATAAAGTTATAATGATGATATACGGGGGTGTAGTTATAATGATGATATACGGGGGTGTAGTTATAATGATGATATACGGGGGTGTAGTTATAATGATGCTGTACGGGGGTGTAGTTATAATGATGATATACGGGGGTGTATTTATAATGATGATATACGGGGGGTGTAGTTATAATGATGATATACGGGGGTGTAGTTATAATGATGGTATACGGGGGTGTAGTTATAATGATGATATACGGGGTGTAGTTATAATGATGATATACGCTGGTGTAGTTATAATAATGATATACGGGGGTGTAGTTATAATGATGATATACAGTGGTGTAGTTATAATGATGATACACTGTGGTGTAGTTATAATGATGATATACGGGGGTGTAATTATAATGATGATATATGGTGGTGTAGTTATAATGATGATATACGGGGGGTGTAGTTATAATGATGATATACGGGTGTGTAGTTATAATGATGATATACGGGGGTGTAGTTATAATGATGATATACGGGGGAGTAGTTATAATGATGATATACGGGGGTGTAGTTCTAATGATGATATACGGGGGTGTAGTTATAATGATGATATAAGGGGGTGTAGTTATAATGATATACGGGGGTGTAGTTATAATGATGATATACGGGGGGTGTAGTTATAATGATGATATACGGGGTTGTAGTTATAATGATGATATACGGGGGTGTAGTTATAATGATGATATACGGGGGTGTAGTTATAATGATGATGTACGGGGGTGTAGTTATAATGATGATATACGGGGGGTGTAGTTATAATGATGATATACGGGGGGTGCAGTTATAATGATGATATACGGGGGGTGTATTTATAATGATGATATACGGGGGTCGAGTTATAATGATGATATACTGGGGGTGTAGTTATAATGATGATACACGGGGGTACAGTTATAATAATGATATACAGGTGTGTAGTTATAATGATGAGATACAGGGGTGTAGTTATAATGATGATATACGGGGGTGTAGTTATAATGATATACGGGGGTGTAGTTATAATGATGATATACGGGGGGTGAAGTTATAATGATGATATACGGGGGTGTAGTTATAATGATGATATACGGGGGTGTAGTTATAATGATGATATACGGGGGTGTAGTTATAATGATGATATACGGGGGGTGTAGTTATAATGATGATATGCAGGGGTGTAGTTATAATGATGATATACAGGGGTGTAGTTATAATGATGATATACGGGGTGTAGTTATAATGATGATATACGGGGGGTGTAGTTATAATGATGATATACGGGGTTGTAGTTATAATGATGATAAACGGGGGTGTAGTTATAATGATGATATACGGGGGTGTAGTTATAATGTTGATATACGGGGGGTGTAGTTATAATGATGATATACGGGGGTGTAGTTATAATGATGATATAAGGGGGGTGTAGTTATAAAGATCATATACGGGGGGTGTAGTTATAATGATGATATACGGGGGGTGTAGTTATAATGATGATATACGGGGGTGTAGTTATAATGATGATATACGGGGGTGTAGTTATAATGATGATATACGGGGGATGTAGTTATAATGATGATATACGGGGGTGTAGTTATAATGATGATATACGGGGGTGTAGTTATAATGATGATATACGGGGGTGAAGTTATAATGATGATATACGGGGGTGTAGTTATGATGATGATATACGGGGGTGTAGTTATGCTGATGATATACGGGGGTGTAGTTCTAATGATGATATGCGGGGGTGTAGTTATAATGATGATATACGGGTGTGTAGTTATAATGATGATATACGGGGGTGTAGTTATAATGATGATATACGGGGTTGCAGTTATAATGATGATATACGGTGGGTGTAGTTATAATGATGATATACGGGTGGTGTAGTTATAATGATGATATACGGGGGCTGTAGTAATTGTGATGATATACGGGGGATGTAGTTATAATGATGATATACGGGGGTGTAGTTATAATGATGATATACGGGGGTGTAGTTATAATGATATACGGGGGTGTAGTTATAATGATGATATACGGCGGGTGAAGTTATAATGATGATATACGGGGGTGTAGTTATAATGATGATATACGGGGATGTAGTTATAATGATGATATACGGTGGTGTAGTTATAATGATGATATACGGGGGGTGTAGTTATAATGATGATATACGGGGGTGTAGTTCTAATGATGATATACGGGGCTGTAATTATAATGATGATATACGGGGGTGTAGTTATAATGATGATAAACGGGGGTTTAGTTATAATGATGATATACGGGGGGTGTAGTTATAATGATGATAGACGGGGGTGTAGTTATAATGATGATATAAGGGGGGTGTAGTTATAATGATGATATACGGGGCTGTAGTTATAATGATGATATACGGGGGTGTCGTTATAATGATTATATACTGGGGTGTAGTTACAATGATGATATACGGGGGGTGTAGTTATAATGATGATATACGGGGGTGTAGTTGTAATGATGATATACGGGGGTTGTAGTTATAATGATGATATACGGCGCTTTAGTTATAATGATGATATACGGGGGTGTAGATATAATGATGATATACGGGGGTGTAGTTATAATGATGATATACGGGGATGTAGTTATAATGATGATATACGGTGGTGTAGTTATAATGATGATATACGGGGGGTGAAGTTATAATGATGATATACGGGGGTGTAGTTCTAATGATGATATACGGGGGTGTAATTATAATGATGATATACGGGGGTGCAGTTATAATGATGATAAACGGGGGTGTAGTTATAATGATGAAATACGGGGGGTGTAGTTATAATGATGACATACGGGGGTGTAGTTATAATGATGATATACGGGGGTGTAGTTATAATGATGATATACGGGGGGTGTAGTTATAATGATGATATACGGGGTTGTAGTTGTAATGATGATATACGGGGGTGTAGTTATAATGATGATATACGGGGATGTAGTTATAATGATGATATACGGGGGGTGTAGTTATAATGATGATATACGGGGCGTGTAGTTATAATGATGATATACGGGGGGTGTAGTTATAATGATGATATACGGGGGTTTAGTTATAATGATGATATACGGGGGGTGTAGTTATAATGATGATATACGGGGGTGTAGTTGTAATGATGATATACGGGGGATTAGTTATAATGATGATATACGGGGGTCTAATTATTATGATGATATACGGGGGTGTAGTTATAATGATGATATACGGGGGGTGTAGTTATAATGATGATATATGGGGGGTGTAGTTATAATGATGATATACGGGGGTGTATTTATAATGATGATATACGGGGGTTTAGTTATAATGATGATATACGGGGGGTGCAGTTATAATGATGATATACGGGGGTGTAGTTGTAATGATGATATACGGGGGTGTAGTTATAATGATGATATACGGTGTGTAGTTATAATGATGATATACGGGGGTGTAGTTATAATGATGATATACGGGGGTGAAGTTATACTGATGATGTACGGGGGTGTAGTTATAATGATGATATACGGGGGTGTAGTTATAATGATGATATACGGGGGTGTAGTTATAATGATGATATACGGGGGCGTAGTTATAATGATGATATACGGGGGTTGTAGTTATAATGATGATATATGGGGCTCTAGTTATAATGATGATATAAGGGGGTGTAGTTATAATGATGATATACTGGGGTGAAGTTATAATGATGATATACGGGGGGTGTAGTTATAATGATGATATACGGGGGTGTAGTTATAATGATGATATATGGGGGTGTAGTTATAATGATGGTATACTGGGGTGTAGTTATAATGATGATATACGGGGGGTGTAGTTATAATGATGATATACGGGGGTGTAGTTATAATGATGATATACGGGTGTGTAGTTTTAAAGATGATATACGGGGCTGTAGTTATAATGATGATATACGGGGGTGTAGTTATAATGATATACGGGGGTGTAGTTATAATGATGATATACGGGGGTGAAGTTATAATGATGATATACGGGGGTGTAGTTATGATGATGATATACGGGGGTGTAGTTATAATGATGATATACGGGGGTGTTGTTATAATGATGATATACGGGTGTGTATTTATAATGATGATATACGGGGGTGTAGTTATAATGATGATATACGGGGGTGTAGATATAATGATGATATACGGGGGGTGTAGTTATAATGATGATATACGGGGGGTGTAGTAATAATGATGATATACGGGGGGTGTAGTTATAATGATGATATACGGGGGATGAAGTTATAATGATGATATACGGAGGTGTAGTTATAATGATGATATACAGGGGTGTAGTTATAATGATGATATACGGGGGTGTAGTTACAATGATGATATACGGGGGGTGAAGATATAATGATGATATACGGGGGTGTAGTTATAATGATGATATACGGGGGTGTAGTTATAATGATGATATACGGGGGTGTAGTTATAATGATGATATACGGGGGTGTAGTTATAATGATGATATACGGGGGGTGTAGTTATAATGATGATATACGGGGGGTGTAGTTATAATGATGATATACGGGGGATAAAGTTATAATGATGATATACGGGGGTGTAGTTATAATGATGATATACGGGGGTGTAGTTATAATGATGATATACGGGGGTGTAGTTATAATGATGCTGTACGGGGGTGTAGTTATAATGATGATATACGGGGGTGTAGTTATAATGATGATATACGGGGGGTGTAGTTATAATGATGATATACGGGGGTGTAGTTATAATGATGGTATACGGGGGTGTAGTTATAATGATGATATACGGGGTGTAGTTATAATGATGATATACGCTGGTGTAGTTATAATAATGATATACGGGGGTGTAGTTATAATGATGATATACGGTGGTGTAGTTATAATGATGATACACTGTGGTGTAGTTATAATGATGATATACGGGGGTGTAATTATAATGATGATATATGGTGGTGTAGTTATAATGATGATATACGGGGGGTGTAGTTATAATGATGATATACGGGTGTGTAGTTATAATGATGATATACGGGGGTGTAGTTATAATGATGATATACGGGGGAGTAGTTATAATGATGATATACGGGGGTGTAGTTCTAATGATGATATACGGGGGTGTAGTTATAATGATGATATAAGGGGGTGTAGTTATAATGATATACGGGGGTGCAGTTATAATGATGATATACGGGGGGTGTAGTTATAATGATGATATACGGGGTTGTAGTTATAATGATGATATACGGGGGTGTAGTTATAATGATGATATACGGGGGTGTAGTTATAATGATGATGTACGGGGGTGTAGTTATAATGATGATATACGGGGGGTGTAGTTATAATGATGATATACGGGGGGTGCAGTTATAATGATGATATACGGGGGGTGTATTTATAATGATGATATACGGGGGTCGAGTTATAATGATGATATACTGGGGGTGTAGTTATAATGATGATATACGGGGGTATAGTTATAATAATGATATACGGGTGTGTAGTTATAATGATGAGATACAGGGGTGTAGTTATAATGATGATATACGGGGGTGTAGTTATAATGATATACGGGGGTGTAGTTATAATGATGATATACGGGGGGTGAAGTTATAATGATGATATACGGGGGTGTAGTTATAATGATGATATACGGGGGTGTAGTTATAATGATGATATACGGGGGTGTAGTTATAATGATGATATACGGGGGGTGTAGTTATAATGATGATATGCAGGGGTGTAGTTATAATGATGATATACAGGGGTGTAGTTATAATGATGATATACGGGGTGTAGTTATAATGATGATATACGGGGGGTGTAGTTATAATGATGAAATACGGGGTTGTAGTTATAATGATGATAAACGGGGGTGTAGTTATAATGATGATATACGGGGGTGTAGTTATAATGTTGATATACGGGGGGTGTAGTTATAATGATGATATACGGGGGTTTAGTTATAATGATGATATACGGGGTTCTAATTATAATGATGATATACGGGGGTGTAGTTATAATGATGATATAAGGGGGGTGTAGTTATAAAGATCATATACGGGGGGTGTAGTCATAATGATGATATACGGGGGGTGTAGTTATAATGATGATATATGGGGGTGTAGTTATAATGATGATATACGGGGGTGTAGTTATAATGATGATATACGGGGGATGTAGTTATAATGATGATATACGGGGGTGTAGTTATAATGATGATATACGGGGGTGTAGTTATAATGATGATATACGGGGGTGTAGTTATAATGATGATATACGGGGGTGAAGTTATAATGATGATATACGGGGGTGTAGTTATGATGATGATATACGGGGGTGTAGTTATGCTGATGATATACGGGGGTGTAGTTCTAATGATGATATGCGGGGGTGTAGTTATAATGATGATATACGGGTGTGTAGTTATAATGATGATATACGGGGGTGTAGTTATAATGATGATATACGGGGTTGCAGTTATAATGATGATATACGGGGGGTGTAGTTATAATGATGATATACGGGTGGTGTAGTTATAATGATGATATACGGGGGGTGTAGTTATTGTGAAGATATACGGGGGATGTAGTTATAATGATGATATACGGGGGTGTAGTTATAATGATGATATACGGGGGTGTAGTTATAATGATATACGGGGGTGTAGTTATAATGATGATATACGGCGGGTGAAGTTATAATGATGATATACGGGGGTGTAGTTATAATGATGATATACGGGGGTGTAGTTATAATGATGATATACGGGGGTGTAGTTATAATGATGATATACGGGGGTGTAGTTATAATGATGATATACGGGGGTGTAGTTATAATGATGCTATACGGGGGTGTAGTTATAATGATGATATACGGGTGTGTAGTTATAATGATGATATAAGGGGGGTGTAGTTATAATGACGATATACGGGGCTGTAGCTATAATGATGATATACGGGGGTGTAGTTATAATGATGATATACGGGGGTGTAGTTACAATGATGATATATGGGGGGTGTAGTTATAATGATGATATACGGGGGTGTAGTTGTAATGATGATATACGGGGGTTGTAGTTATAATGATGATATACGGCGCTGTAGTTATAATGATGATATAAGGGGGTGTTGTTATAATGATGATATACGGGGGTGTAGTTATAATGATGATATACGGGGATGTAGTTATAATGATGATATACGGTGGTGTAGTTATAATGATGATATACGGGGGGTGTAGTTATAATGATGATATACGGGGGTGTAGTTCTAATGATGATATACGGGGGTGTAATTATAATGATGATATACGGGGGTGTAGTTATAATGATGATAAACGGGGGTTTAGTTATAATGATGATATACGGGGGGTGTAGTTATAATGATGATAGACGGGGGTGTAGTTATAATGATGATATAAGGGGGGTGTAGTTATAATGATGATATACGGGGCTGTAGTTATAATGATGATATACGGGGGTGTCGTTATAATGATTATATACGGGGGTGTAGTTACAATGATGATATACGGGGGGTGTAGTTATAATGATGATATACGGGGGTGTAGT
The DNA here is from genome assembly GCA_026770705.1 of Isurus oxyrinchus. Lineage (NCBI taxonomy): Eukaryota > Metazoa > Chordata > Chondrichthyes > Lamniformes > Lamnidae > Isurus > Isurus oxyrinchus. Next base: position 545,731 of record JANJGN010000201.1, read on the forward strand.
TGTAATGATGATATACGGGGGTTCTGGTTATAATGATGATATACGGCGCTTTAGTTATAATGATGATATACGGGGGTTTAGATATAATGATGATATACGGGGGTGTAGTTATAATGATGATATACGGGGATGTAGTTATAATGATGATATACGGTGGTGTAGTTATAATGATGATATACGGGGGGTGAAGTTATAATGATGATATACGGGGGTGTAGTTCTAATGATGATATACGGGGGTGTAATTATAATGATGATATACGGGGGTGTAGTTATAATGATGATAAACGGGGGTGTAGTTATAATGATGAAATACGGGGGGTGTAGTTATAATGATGACATACGGGGGTGTAGTTATAATGATGATATACGGGGGTGTAGTTATAATGATGATATACGGGGGGTGTAGTTATAATGATGATATACGGGGTTGTAGTTGTAATGATGATATACGGGGGTGTAGTTATAATGATGATATACGGGGATGTAGTTATAATGATGATATACGGGGGGTGTAGTTATAATGATGATATACGGGGCGTGTAGTTATAATGATGATATACGGAGGGTGTAGTTATAATGATGATATACGGGGGTTTAGTTATAATGATGATATACGGGGGGTGTAGTTATAATGATGATATACGGGGGTGTAGTTGTAATGATGATATACGGGGGTTTAGTTATAATGATGATATACGGGGGTCTAATTATTATGATGATATACGGGGGTGTAGTTATAATGATGATATACGGGGGGTGTAGTTATAATGATGATATATGGGGGGTGTAGTTATAATGATGATATACGGGGGTGTAGTTATAATGATGATATACGGGGGTTTAGTTATAATGATGATATACGGGGGGTGCAGTTATAATGATGATATACGGGGGTGTAGTTGTAATGATGATATACGGGGGTGTAGTTATAATGATGATATACGGTGTGTAGTTATAATGATGATATACGGGGGTGTAGTTATAATGATGATATACGGGGGTGAAGTTATACTGATGATGTACGGGGGTGTAGTTATAATGATGATATACGGGGGTGTAGTTATAATGATGATATACGGGGGTGTAGTTATAATGATGATATACGGGGGCGTAGTTATAATGATGATATACGGGGGTTGTAGTTATAATGATGATATATGGGGCTCTAGTTATATTGATGATATAAGGGGGTGTAGTTATAATGATGATATACTGGGGTGAAGTTATAATGATGATATACGGGGGGTGTAGTTATAATGATGATATACGGGGGTGTAGTTATAATGATGATATACGGGGGTGTAGTTATAATGATGGTATACTGGGGTGTAGTTATAAAGATGATATACGGGGGGTGTAGTTATAATGATGATATACGGGGGTGTAGTTATAATGATGATATACGGGTGTGTAGTTTTAAAGATGATATACGGGGCTGTAGTTATAATGATGATATACGGGGGTGTAGTTATAATGATATACGGGGGTGAAGTTATAATGATGATATACGGGGGTGTAGTTATGATGATGATATACGGGGGTGTAGTTATAATGATGATATACGGGGGTGTTGTTATAATGATGATATACGGGTGTGTATTTATAATGATGATATACGGGGGTGTAGTTATAATGATGATATACGGGGGTGTAGATATAATGATGATATACGGGGGGTGTAGTTATAATGATGATATACGGGGGGTGTAGTAATAATGATGATATACGGGGGGTGTAGTTATAATGATGATATACGGGGGATGAAGTTATAATGATGATATACGGAGGTGTAGTTATAATGATGATATACAGGGGTGTAGTTATAATGATGATATACGGGGGTGTAGTTACAATGATGATATACGGGGGGTGAAGATATAATGATGATATACGGGGGTGTAGTTATAATGATGATATACGGGGGTGTAGTTATAATGATGATATACGGGGGTGTAGTTATAATGATGATATACGGGGGTGTAGTTATAATGATGATATACGGGGGGTGTAGTTATAATGATGATATACGGGGGGTGTAGTTATAATGATGATATACGGGGGATAAAGTTATAATGATGATATACGGGGGTGTAGTTATAATGATGATATACGGGGGTGTAGTTATAATGATGATATACGGGGGTGTAGTTATAATGATGCTGTACGGGGGTGTAGTTATAATGATGATATACGGGGGTGTAGTTATAATGATGATATACGGGGGGTGTAGTTATAATGATGATATACGGGGGTGTAGTTATAATGATGGTATACGGGGGTGTAGTTATAATGATGATATACGGGGTGTAGTTATAATGATGATATACGCTGGTGTAGTTATAATAATGATATACGGGGGTGTAGTTATAATGATGATATACGGTGGTGTAGTTATAATGATGATACACTGTGGTGTAGTTATAATGATGATATACGCGGGTGTAATTATAATGATGATATATGGTGGTGTAGTTATAATGATGATATACGGGGGGTGTAGTTATAATGATGATATACGGGTGTGTAGTTATAATGATGATATACGGGGGTGTAGTTATAATGATGATATACGGGGGAGTAGTTATAATGATGATATACGGGGGTGTAGTTCTAATGATGATATACGGGGGTGTAGTTATAATGATGATATACGGGGGTGTAGTTATAATGATGATATACGGGGGGTGTAATTATAATGATGATATACGGGGGGTGTAGTTATAATGATGATATACGGGGGATAAAGTTATAATGATGATATACGGGGGTGAAGTTATAATGATGATATACGGGGGTGTAGTTATAATGATGATATACGGGGGTGTAGTTATAATGATGATATACGGGGGTGTAGTTACAATGATGATATACGGGGGGTGTAATTATAATGACGATATACGGGGCCTGTAGTTATAATGATGATATACGGGGGTGTAGTTCTAATGATGATATACGGGGGTGTAGTTATAATGATGATATACGGGGGTGTAATTAAAATGATGATATACGGGGGGTGTAGTTATAATGATGATATACGGGGGGTGTAGTTATAATGATGATATACGGGGGTGTAGATATAATGATGATATACGGGGTTGTAGTTATAATGATGATATACGGGGGTGTAGTTATAATGATGATATACGGGGGTGTAGTTATAATGATGATATACGGGGGGTGTAGTTATAATGATGATATACGGGGTTGTAGTTGTAATGATGATATACGGGGGTTGTAGTTATAATGATGATATACGGGGCGGTAGTTATAATGATGATATACGGGGGTGTAGTTATAATGATGATATACGGGGGTGTAGTTATACTGATGATATACGGGGATGTAGTTATAATGATGATATACGGTGGTGTAGTTATAATGATGATATACGGGGGGTGTAGTTCTAATGATGATATACGGTGGTGTAATTATAATGATGATATACGGGGGTGGAGTTATAATGATGATAAACGGGGGTGTAGTTATAATGATGATATACGGGGGGTGTAGTTATAATGATGATATACGGGGGTGTAGTTATAATGATGATATACGGGGGTGTAGTTATAATGATGATATACGGGGGGTGTAGTTATAATGATGATATACGGGGGTGTAGTTGTAATGATGATATACGGGGGTGTAGTTATAATGATGATATACGGGGATGTAGTTATAATGATGATATACGGGGGGTGTAGTTATAATGATGATATACGGGGCGTGTAGTTATAATGATGATATACGGGGGGTGTAATTATAATGATGATATACGGGGGTGTAGTTATAATGATGATATACGGGGGGTGTAGTTATAATGATGATATACGGGGGTGTAGTTGTAATGATGATATACGGGGGTTTAGTTATAATGATGATATACGGGGGTCTAATTATTATGATGATATACGGGGGTGTAGTTATAATGATGATATACGGGGGGTGTAGTTATAATGATGATATACGGGGGGTGTAGTTATAATGATGATATACGGGGGTGTAGTTATAATGATGATATACGCGGGATAAGTTATAATGATGATATACGGGGGGTGCAGTTATAATGATGATATACGGGGGTGTAGTTGTAATGATGATATACGGGGGTGTAGTTATAATGATGATATACGGGGGTGTAGTTATAATGATGATATACGGGGGTGTAGTTATAATGATGATATACGGGGGTGAAGTTATACTGATGATATACGGGGGTGTAGTTATAATGATGATATACGGGGGTGTAGTTATAATGATGATATACGGGGGTGTATTTATAATGATGATATACGGGGGCGTAGTTATAATGATGATATACGGGGGTTGTAGTTATAATGATGATATATGGGGCTGTAGTTATAATGATGATATAAGGGGGTGTAGTTATAATGATGATATACTGGGGTGAAGTTATAATGATGATATACGGGGGGTGTAGTTATAATGATGATATACGGGGGTGTAGTTATAATGATGATATACGGGGGTGTAGTTATAATTATGGTATACGGGGGTGTAGTTATAATGATGATATACGGGGGGTGTAGTTATAATGATGATATACGGGGGTGTAGTTATAATGATGATATACGGGTGTGTAGTAATAAAGATGATATACGGGGCTGTAGTTATAATGATGATATACGGGGGTGTAGTTATAATGATATACGGGGGTGTAGTTATAATGATGATATACGGGGGGTGAAGTTATAATGATGATATACGGGGGTGTAGTTATAATGATGATATACGGGGGTGTAGTTATAATGATGATATGCGGGGGTGTAGTTATAATGATGATATACGGGTGTGTAGTTATAAAGATGATATACGGGGGGTGTAGTTATAATGATGATATACGGGAGGTGTATTTATAATGATGATATACGGGGGTGTAGTTATAATGATGATATACAGGGGGGTGAAGTTATAATGATGATATACGGGGGTGTAGTTATAATGATGATAAACGGGGGTTTAGTTATAATGATGATATACGGGGGGTGTAGTTATAATGATGATAGACGGGGGTGTAGTTATAATGATGATATAAGGGGGGTGTAGTTATAATGATGATATACGGGGCTGTAGTTATAATGATGATATACGGGGGTGTCGTTATAATGATTATATACGGGGGTGTAGTTACAATGATGATATACGGGGGGTGTAGTTATAATGATGATATACGGGGGTGTAGTTGTAATGATGATATACGGGGGTTGTAGTTATAATGATGATATACGGCGCTTTAGTTATAATGATGATATACGGGGGTTTAGATATAATGATGATATACGGGGGTGTAGTTATAATGATGATATACGGGGATGTAGTTATAATGATGATATACGGTGGTGTAGTTATAATGATGATATACGGGGGGTGAAGTTATAATGATGATATACGGGGGTGTAGTTCTAATGATGATATACGGGGGTGTAATTATAATGATGATATACGGGGGTGTAGTTATAATGATGATAAACGGGGGTGTAGTTATAATGATGAAATACGGGGGGTGTAGTTATAATGATGACATACGGGGGTGTAGTTATAATGATGATATACGGGGGTGTAGTTATAATGATGATATACGGGGGGTGTAGTTATAATGATGATATACGGGGTTGTAGTTGTAATGATGATATACGGGGGTGTAGTTATAATGATGATATACGGGGATGTAGTTATAATGATGATATACGGGGGGTGTAGTTATAATGATGATATACGGGGCGTGTAGTTATAATGATGATATACGGGGGGTGTAGTTATAATGATGATATACGGGGGTTTAGTTATAATGATGATATACGGGGGGTGTAGTTATAATGATGATATACGGGGGTGTAGTTGTAATGATGATATACGGGGGTTTAGTTATAATGATGATATACGGGGGTCTAATTATTATGATGATATACGGGGGTGTAGTTATAATGATGATATACGGGGGGTGTAGTTATAATGATGATATATGGGGGGTGTAGTTATAATGATGATATACGGGGGTGTAGTTATAATGATGATATACGGGGGTTTAGTTATAATGATGATATACGGGGGGTGCAGTTATAATGATGATATACGGGGGTGTAGTTGTAATGATGATATACGGGGGTGTAGTTATAATGATGATATACGGTGTGTAGTTATAATGATGATATACGGGGGTGTAGTTATAATGATGATATACGGGGGTGAAGTTATACTGATGATGTATGGGGGTGTAGTTATAATGATGATATACGGGGGTGTAGTTATAATGATGATATACGGGGGTGTAGTTATAATGATGATATACGGGGGCGTAGTTATAATGATGATATACGGGGGTTGTAGTTATAATGATGATATATGGGGCTCTAGTTATAATGATGATATAAGGGGGTGTAGTTATAATGATGATATACTGGGGTGAAGTTATAATGATGATATACGGGGGGTGTAGTTATAATGATGATATACGGGGGTGTAGTTATAATGATGATATACGGGGGTGTAGTTATAATGATGGTATACTGGGGTGTAGTTATAATGATGATATACGGGGGGTGTAGTTATAATGATGATATACGGGGGTGTAGTTATAATGATGATATACGGGTGTGTAGTTTTAAAGATGATATACGGGGCTGTAGTTATAATGATGATATACGGGGGTGTAGTTATAATGATATACGGGGGTGTAGTTATAATGATGATATACGGGGGTGAAGTTATAATGATGATATACGGGGGTGTAGTTATGATGATGATATACGGGGGTGTAGTTATAATGATGATATACGGGGGTGTTGTTATAATGATGATATACGGGTGTGTATTTATAATGATGATATACGGGGGTGTAGTTATAATGATGATATACGGGGGTGTAGATATAATGATGATATACGGGGGGTGTAGTTATAATGATGATATACGGGGGGTGTAGTAATAATGATGATATACGGGGGGTGTAGTTATAATGATGATATACGGGGGATGAAGTTATAATGATGATATACGGAGGTGTAGTTATAATGATGATATACAGGGGTGTAGTTATAATGATGATATACGGGGGTGTAGTTACAATGATGATATACGGGGGGTGAAGATATAATGATGATATACGGGGGTGTAGTTATAATGATGATATACGGGGGTGTAGTTATAATGATGATATACGGGGGGTGTAGTTATAATGATGATATACGGGGGTGTAGTTATAATGATGATATACGGGGGATAAAGTTATAATGATGATATACGGGGGTGTAGTTATAATGATGATATACGGGGGTGTAGTTATAATGATGATATACGGGGGTGTAGTTATAATGATGCTGTACGGGGGGTGTAGTTATAATGATGATATACGGGGGGTGTAGTTATAATGATGATATACGCTGGTGTAGTTATAATAATGATATACGGGGGTGTAGTTATAATGATGATATACGGTGGTGTAGTTATAATGATGATACACTGTGGTGTAGTTATAATGATGATATACGGGGGGTGTAATTATAATGATGATATATGGTGGTGTAGTTATAATGATGATATACGGGGGGTGTAGTTATAATGATGATATACGGGGGTGTAGTTCTAATGATGATATACGGGGGTGTAGTTATAATGATGATATACGGGGGTGTAGTTATAATGATGATATACGGGGGTGTAATTATAATGATGATATACGGGGGGTGTAGTTATAATGATGATATACGGGGGATAAAGTTATAATGATGATATACGGGGGTGAAGTTATAATGATGATATACGGGGGGTGTAGTTACAATGATGAAATACGGGGGTGTAGTTATAATGATGGTATACGGTGGTGTAGTTAAAATGATGATATACGGTGGTGTAGTTATAATGATGATGTACGGGGGGTGTAATTATAATGATGATATACGGGGGTGTAGTTATAATGATGATACACGGGGGGGTGTAGTTATAATGATGATATACGGGGGTGTAGTTATAATGATGATATACGGGGGCGTAGTTATAATGATGATATATGGGGCTCTAGATATAATGATGATATAAGGGGGTGTAGTTATAATGATGATATACTGGGGTGAAGTTATAATGATGATATACGGGGGGTGTAGTTATAATGATGACATACGGGGGTGTAGTTATAATGATGATATACGGGGGTGTAGTTATAATGATGGTATACTGGGGTGTAGTTATAATGATGATATACGGGGGGTGTAGTTATAATGATGATATACGGGGGTGTAGTTATAATGATGATATACGGGTGTGTAGTTTTAAGATGATATACGGGGCTGTAGTTATAATGATGATATACGGGGGTGTAGTTATAATGATATACGGGGGTGTAGTTATAATGATGATATACGGGGGTGAAGTTATAATGATGATATACGGGGGTGTAGTTATGATGATGATATACGGGGGTGTAGTTATAATGATGATATACGGGGGTGTTGTTATAATGATGATATACGGGTGTGTATTTATAATGATGATATACGGGGGTGTAGTTATAATGATGATATACGGGGGTGTAGATATAATGATGATATACGGGGGGTGTAGTTATAATGATGATATACGGGGGGTGTAGTAATAATGATGATATACGGGGGGTGTAGTTATAATGATGATATACGGGGGATGAAGTTATAATGATGATATACGGAGGTGTAGTTATAATGATGATATAGAGGGGTGTAGTTATAATGATGATATACGGGGGTGTAGTTACAATGATGATATACGGGGGGTGAAGATATAATCATGATATACGGGGGTGTAGTTATAATGATGATATACGGGGGTGTAGTTATAATGATGATATACGGGGGTGTAGTTATAATGATGATATACGGGGTGTAGTTATAATGATGATATACGGGGGGTGTAGTTATAATGATGATATACGGGGGGTGTAGTTATAATGATGATATACGGGGGAGAAAGTTATAATGATGATATACGGGGGTGTAGTTATAATGATGATATACGGGGGTGTAGTTATAATGATGATATACGGGGGTGTAGTTATAATGATGCTGTACGGGGGTGTAGTTATAATGATGATATACGGGGGTGTAGTTATAATGATGATATACGCTGGTGTAGTTATAATAATGATATACGGGGGTGTAGTTATAATGATGATATACGGTGGTGTAGTTATAATGATGATACACTGTGGTGTAGTTATAATGATGATATACGGGGGTGTAATTATAATGATGATATATGGTGGTGTAGTTATAATGATGATATACGGGGGGTGTAGTTATAATGATGATATACGGGTGTGTAGTTATAATGATGATATACGGGGGTGTAGTTATAATGATGATATACGGGGGAGTAGTTATAATGATGATATACGGGGGTGTAGTTCTAATGATGATATACGGGGGTGTAGTTATAATGATGATATACGGGGGGTGTAGTTATAATGATGATATACGGGGGGTGTAATTATAATGATGATATACGGGGGGTGTAGTTATAATGATGATATACGGGGGATAAAGTTATAATGATGATATACGGGGGTGAAGTTATAATGATGATATACGGGGGGTGTAGTTACAATGATGAAATACGGGGGTGTAGTTATAATGATGGTATACGGTGGTGTAGTTAAAATGATGATATACGGTGGTGTAGTTATAATGATGATGTACGGGGGTGTAATTATAATGATGATATACGGGGGTGTAGTTATAATGATGATACACGGGGGGTGTAGTTATAATGATGATATACGGGGGTGTAGTTATAATGATGATATACGGGGGTGTAGTTATAATGACGATATACGGGGCCTGTAGTTATAATGATGATATACGGGGGTGTAGTTCTAATGATGATATACGGGGGTGTAGTTATAATGATGATATACGGGGGTGTAATTAAAATGATGATATACGGGGGGTGTAGTTATAATGATGATATACGGGGGGTGTAGTTATAATGATGATATACGGGGGTGTAGATATAATGATGATATACGGGGTTGTAGTTATAATGATGATATACGGGGGTGTAGTTATAATGATGATATACGGGGGTGTAGTTACAATGATGATATACGGGAGGTGTAGTTATAATGATGATATACGGGGTTGTAGTTGTAATGATGATATACGGGGGTTGTAGTTATAATGATGATATACGGGGCGGTAGTTATAATGATGATATACGGGGGTGTAGTTATAATGATGATATACGGGGGTGTAGTTATACTGATGATATACGGGGATGTAGTTATAATGATGATATACGGTGGTGTAGTTATAATGATGATATACGGGGGGTGTAGTTCTAATGATGATATACGGGGGTGTAATTATAATGATGATATACGGGGGTGGAGTTATAATGATGATAAACGGGGGTGTAGTTATAATGATGATATACGGGGGGTGTAGTTATAATGATGATATACGGGGGTGTAGTTATAATGATGATATACGGGGGGTGTAGTTATAATGATGATATACGGGGGTGTAGTTGTAATGATGATATACGGGGGTGTAGTTATAATGATGATATACGGGGATGTAGTTATAATGATGATATACGGGGGGTGTAGTTATAATGATGATATACGGGGCGTGTAGTTATAATGATGATATACGGGGGGTGTAATTATAATGATGATATACGGGGGTGTAGTTATAATGATGATATACGGGGGGTGTAGTTATAATGATGATATACGGGGGTGTAGTTGTAATGATGATATACGGGGGTTTAGTTATAATGATGATATACGGGGGTCTAATTATTATGATGATATACGGGGGTGTAGTTATAATGATGATATACGGGGGGTGTAGTTATAATGATGATATACGGGGGTGTAGTTATAATGATGATATACGCGGGATAAGTTATAATGATGATATACGGGGGGTGCAGTTATAATGATGATATACGGGGGTGTAGTTGTAATGATGATATACGGGGGTGTAGTTATAATGATGATATACGGGGGTGTAGTTATAATGATGATATACGGGGGTGTAGTTATAATGATGATATACGGGGGTGAAGTTATACTGATGATATACGGGGGTGTAGTTATAATGATGACATACGGGGGTGTAGTTATAATGATGATATACGGGGGTGTATTTATAATGATGATATACGGGGGCGTAGTTATAATGATGATATACGGGGGTTGTAGTTATAATGATGATATATGGGGCTGTAGTTATAATGATGATATAAGGGGGTGTAGTTATAATGATGATATACTGGGGTGAAGTTATAATGATGATATACGGGGGGTGTAGTTATAATGATGATATACGGGGGGTGTAGTTATAATTATGGTATACGGGGGTGTAGTTATAATGATGATATACAGGGGGTGTAGTTATAATGATGATATACGGGGGTGTAGTTATAATGATGATATACGGGTGTGTAGTAATAAAGATGATATACGGGGCTGTAGTTATAATGATGATATACGGGGGTGTAGTTATAATGATATACGGGGGTGTAGTTATAATGATGATATACGGGGGGTGAAGTTATAATGATGATATACGGGGGTGTAGTTATAATGATGATATACGGGGGTGTAGTTATAATGATGATATGCGGGGGTGTAGTTATAATGATGATATACGGGTGTGTAGTTATAAAGATGATATACGGGGGGTGTAGTTATAATGATGATATACGGGAGGTGTATTTATAATGATGATATACGGGGGTGTAGTTATAATGATGATATACAGGGGGGTGAAGTTATAATGATGATATACGGGGGTGTAGTTATAATGTTGATATACGGGGGTGTAGTTATAATGATGATATACGGGGGTGTAGTTATAAAAATGATATACGGGGGGTGTAGTTATAATGATGATATACGGGGGGTGTAGTTATAATGATGATATGCGAGAGGTGTATTTATAATGATGATATACGGGGGTGTAGTTATAATGATGATATACGGGCGGTGTAGTTATAATGATGATATGCAGGGGTGTAGTTATAATGATGATATACAGGGGTGTAGTTATAATGATGATATACGGGGTGTAGTTATAATGATGATATACGGGGGGTGTAGTTATAATGATGATATACGGGGGTGTAGTTATAATGATGATATACGGGGGGTGTAGTTATAATGATGATATACGGGGGTTTAGTTATAATGATGATACACGGGGTTGTAATTATAATGATGATATACGGGGGTGTAGTTATAGTGATGATATACGGGGGGTGTAGTTATAATGATGATATACGGGGGGTGTAGTTATAATGATGATATACGGGGGGTGTAGTTAGAATGATGATATACGGGGGTGTAGTTATAATGATGATATACGGGGGTGTAGTTATAATGATGATATACGGGGGATGTAGTTATAATGATGATATACGGGGGTGTAGTTATAATGATGATATACGGGCGTGTAGTTATAGTGATGATATACGGGGGTGAAGTTATAATGATGATATACGGGGGTGTAGTTATAATGATGATATACGGGGGTGTAGTTATAATGATGATATACGGGGGTGTAGTTATACTGATGATATACGGGTGTGTAGTTATAATGATGATATACGGGGGTGTAGTTATAATGATGATATACGGGGGTGTAGATAAAATGATGATTTACGGGGGGTGTAGATATAATGATGATATACGGGGGGTGTAGTTATAATGATGATATCCGGGGGGTGTAGTTATAATGATGATATACGGGGGTGTAGTTATAATGATGATATACGGGGGTGTAGTTATAATGATGATATACGGGGGTGTAGTTATAATGATGATATACGGGGGTGTAGATATAATGATGATATATGGGGGGTGAAGTTATAATGATGATATACGGGGGTGTAGTTATAATAATGATATACGGGGGTGTAGTTATAATGATGATATACGGGGGTGTAGTTATAATGATCATATACGGGGGTGTAGTAATAATGATGATATACGGGGGGTGTAGTTATAATGATGATATGCGGGGGGTGTAGTTATAATGATGATATACGGGGGATGTAGTTATAATGATGATATACGGGGGTGTAGTTATAATGATGATATACGGGGCTGTAGTTATAATGATGATATACGGGGGTGTAGTTATAATGATGCTATACGTGTGTGTAGTTATAATGATGATATACTGGGGTGTAGTTATAATGATGATATACGGGGGGTGTAGTTATAATGATGATATACGGGGGAGTAGTTATAATGATGATATACGGGGGATGTAGTTATAATGATGATATACGGGGGGTGTAGTTATAATGATGATATACGGGGGGTGTAGTTATAATGATGATATACGAGGGTCTAATTATAATGATGATATACGGGGGAGTAGTTATAATGATGATATACAGGGGATGTAGTTATAATGATGATATACGAGGGTCTAATTATAATGATGATATACGGGGGTGTAGTTAAAATGATGATATACGGGGGTGTAGTTATAATGATGATATACGGGGGGTGTAGTTATAATGATGATATACGGGGGGGTAGTTATAATGATGGTATACGGTGGTGTAGTTATAATGATGATATACGGTGGTGTAGTTATAATGATGATATACGGGGGTGTAGTTATAATGATGATATACGGGGGTGTAGTTATAATGATGATATACGGGGGTGTAGTTATAATGATGATATACGGGGGCTGTAGTTATAATGATGATATACGGGGGAGTAGTTATAATAATGATATACGGGGGTGTAGTTATAATGATGATATACGGGGGTGTAGTTATAATGATGATATACGGGGGTGTAGTTATAATGATGATATACGGGGTGTGTAGTTATAATGATGTTATACGGGGGTGTAGTTGTAATGATATACGGGGGTGTAGTTATAATGATGATATACGGGGGTGTCGTTATAATAATAATACACGGGTGTGTAGTTATAATGATGATATACGGGGGTGTAGTTATAATGATGATATACGGGGGTGTAGTTATAATGATGATATACGGTGGTGTAGTTATAATGATGATATACGGTGGTGTAGTTATAATGATGATATACGGGGGTGTAGTTATAATGATGATATACGGGGGTGTAGTTATAATGATGATATACGGGGGGTGTAGTTATAATGATGATATACGGGGGTGTAGTTATAATGATGATATACGGGGGTTTAGTTATAATGATGATATACGGGGGTGTAGTTATAATGATGATATACGGTGGTGTAGTTATAATGATGATATACGGTGGTGTAGTTATAATGATGATATACGGGGGTGTAGTTATAATGATGATATACGGGGTGTGTAGTTATAATGATGATATACGGGGGTGTAGTTGTAATGATATACGGAGGTGTAGTTATAATGATGATATACGGGGGTGTCGTTATAATAATAATACACGGGTGTGTAGTTATAATGATGATATACGGGGGTGTAGATATAATGATGATATACGGGGCTGTAGTTATAATGATGATATACGGTGGTGTAGTTATAATGATGATATACGGTGGTGTAGTTATAATGATGATATACGGGGGTGTAGTTATAATGATGATATACGGGGGTGTAGTTATAATGATGATATACGGGGGGTGTAGTTATAATGATGATATACGGGGGTGTAGTTATAATGCTGATATACGGGGGAGTAGTTATAATGATGATAAACGGGGAATGTAGTTATAATGATGATATACGGGGGTGTAGTTATAATGATGATATACGGGGGTGTAGTTATAATGATGATATACGGGCGGTGTAGTTATAATGATGATATACAAGGGGGTGTAGTTATAATGATGATATACGGGGGTGTAGTTATAATGATTATATACGGGGGGCGTAGTTATAATGATGATATACGGGGGTCTAGTTATAATGATGATATACGGGCGCTGTAGTTATAATGATGATATACGGGGGTGTAGTTATAATGATGATATACGGGGGGTGTAGTTATAATGATGATATATGGTGGTGTAGTTATAATGATGATATACGGGGGTGTAATTATAATGATGATATACGGGGGTGTAGTTATAATGATGATATACGGGGGTGTAGTTATAATGATGATATACGGGGGGTGTAGTTATAATGATTTTATACGGGGGTGTAGTTATAATGATGATATACGGGGGCATAGTTATAATGATGATATACGGGGGTGTAGTTATAATGATGATATACGGGGGTGTAGTTATAATGATGATATACGGGGGGCGTAGTTATAATGATGGTATACGGGGGTCTAGTTATAATGATGATATACGGGTGGTGTAGTTATAATGATGATATACGGGGGGTAGTTATAATGATGATATATGGGGGTATAATGTTAATGATGATATACGGGGGTGTAGTTATAATGATGATATACGGGGGGTGTATTTATAATGATGATATACGGGGGGTGTAGTTATAATGATGATATACGGGGGTGTAGTTATAATGATGATATATGGGGGTGTAGTTATAATGATGATATACGGGGGGTGTAGATATAATGATGATATACGGGGGTGTAGTTGTAATGATGATATAAGGGGGTGTAGTTAAAATGAAGATATACGGGGGTGTAGTTATAATGATGATATACGGCGGTGTAGTTATAATGATGATATACGGGGGTGTAGTTATAATGATGATATACGGGGTGTGTAGTTATAATGATGATATATGGTGGTGCAGTTATAATGATGATATACGGGGGTGTAATTATAATGATGATATACGGGGGTGTAGTTATAATGATGATATACGGGGGTCTAGTTATAATGATGATATACGGGGGTGTAGTTATAATGATGATATACGGGGGTGCAGTTATAATGATGATATACGGGGGGTGCAGTTATAATGATGATATACGGGGGGTGTAGTTATTATGATGATATACGGGGGTGTAGTTATAATGATGATATACGGGGGTGTAGTTATAATGATGATATACGGGGGTGTAGTTATAATGATGATATACGGGGGTGTAGTTATAATGATGATATACGGGGGTGTAGTTATAATGATGATATACGGGTTGTGTAGTTATAATGATGATATACGGGGGTGTAGTTATAATGATGATATACGGGGGTGTAGTTATAATGATGATATACGGGGGTGTAGTTGTAATGATGATATACGGGGGTGT
This sequence comes from Isurus oxyrinchus, assembly GCA_026770705.1. Classification (NCBI taxonomy): domain Eukaryota; kingdom Metazoa; phylum Chordata; class Chondrichthyes; order Lamniformes; family Lamnidae; genus Isurus; species Isurus oxyrinchus. Next base: position 561,908 of record JANJGN010000201.1, read on the forward strand.
AGTTATAATGATGATATACGGGGGTGTAGTTATAAGGATGATATACGGGGGTGTAGTTATAATGATGATATACGGGGGTGTAGTTATAATGATGATATACGGTGGTGTAGTTATAATGATGATATACGGGGGTGTAGTTATAATGATGATATACGGGGGTGTAGTTATAATGATGATATAAGGGTGTGTAGTTATAATGATGATATACGGGGGGTTTAGTTATAATGATGATATACGGGGGTGTAGTTATAATGCTGATATACGGGGGAGTAGTTATAATGATGATATACGGGGGATGTAGTTATAATGATGATATACGGGGGTGTAGTTATAATGATGATATACGGGGGTGTAGTTATAATGATGATATACGGGGGTGTAGTTATAATGATGATATACGGGCGGTGTAGTTATAATGATGTTATACGGGGGGTGTAGTTATAATGATTATATACGGGGGTGTAGTTATAATGATTATATACGGGGGTGTAGTTATAATGATGATATACGGGGGGTGTAGTTATAGTGATGATATATGGGGGGTGTAGTTATAATGATGATATACGGGGGTGTAGTTATAATGATGATATACGGGGGGTGTAGTTATAATGATGATATACGGTGGTGTAGTTATAATGATGATATACGGGGGTGTAATTATAATGATGATATACGGGGGTGTAGTTATAATGATGATATACGGGGGTGTAGTTATAATGATGATATACGGGGGTGTAGTTATAATGATGATATACGGGGGCGGTAGTTATAATGATGATATACGGGGCTGTAGTTATAATGATGATATACGGGGGTGTAGTTATAATGATGATATACGGGGGTGTAGTTATAATGATGATATACGGGGGGTGTAGTTATAATGATGATATACGGGGGTGTAGTTATAATGATGATATATGGGGGATGTAGTTATAATGATGATATACGGGGCTGTAGTTATAATGATGATATACGGGGGTGTAGTTATAATGATGATATACGGGGGTGTAGTTATAATGATGATATACGGGGGGTGTAGTTATAATGATGATATACGGGGGTGTATTTATAATGATGATATACGGGGGTGTAGTTATAATGATGATATACGGGGGTGCAGTTATAATGATGATATACGGGGGGTGTAGTTATAATGATGATATACGGGGCTGTAGTTATAATGATGATATACGGGGGTGTAGTTATAATGATGATATACGGGGGTGTATTTATAATGATGATATACGGGGGGTGTAGTTATAATGATGATATACGGGGGTGTAGTTATAATGATGATATACGGGGGTGTAGTTATAATGATGATATACGGGGGTGTAGTTATAATGATGATATACGGGGGTGCAGTTATAATGATGACATACGAGGGGTGTAGCTATAATGATGATAAACGGGGGTGTGGTTATAATGATGATATACGGGGGGTGTAGTTATAATGATGATATACGGGGGTGTAGTTATAATAATGATATACGGGGGTGTAGTTATAATGATGATATACAGGGGGGTGTAGTTATAAGATGATATACGGGGGTGTAGTTATAATGATGATATACGGGGGGTGTAGTTATAATGATGATATACGGGGGTGTAGTTATAATGATGATATATGGGGGGTGTAGTTATAATGATGATATACGGGGATGTAGTTATAATGATGATATACGGGTGTGTAGTTTTAATGATGATATACGGGGGTGTAGTTATAATGATGATATACGGGGTGTGTAGTTATAATGATGATATACGGGGGTTGTAGTTATAATGATGATATACGGGGGATGTAGTTATAATGATGATATAAGGGGGTGTAGTTATAATGATGATCTACGGGGGTGTAGTTATAATGATGATATACGGGGGTGTAGTTATAATGATGATATACGGGGGGAGTAGTTATAATGATGATATACGGGGGGTGCAGTTATAATGATGATATACGGGGCTGTAGTTATATTGATGATATACGGGGGTGTAGTTATAATGATGATATACGGGGGTGTAGTTATAATGATCATATACGGGAGTGTAGTTATAATGATGATATACGGGGGGTGTAGTTATAATGATGATATACGGGGGGTGTAGTTATAATGATGATATACGGGTGATGTAGTTATAATGATGATATACGGGGGTGTAGTTATAATGATGATATACGGGGGTGTAGTTATAATGATGATATACGGGGGTGTAGTTATAATGATGATATACGGGGGTGTAGTTATAATGATTTTATACGGGGGTGAAGTTATAATGATGATATACGGGGGTGTAGTCATAATGATGATATACGGGGGTGTAGTTATAATGATCATATACGGGAGTGTAGTTATAATGATGATATACGGGGGGTGTAGTTATAATGATGATATACGGGGGGTGTAGTTATAATGATGATATACGGGTGATGTAGTTATAATGATGATATACGGGGGTGTAGTTATAATGATGATATACGGGGGTGTAGTTATAATGATGATATACGGGGGTGTAGTTATAATGATGATATACGGGGGTGTAGTTATAATGATTTTATACGGGGGTGAAGTTATAATGATGATATACGGGGGTGTAGTCATAATGATGATATACGGGGGTGTAGTTATAATGATGATATACGGGGGTGTAGTCATAATGATGATATACGGCGGTGTAGTTATAATGATGATATACGGGGGTGTAGTTATAATGATGATATACGGGGGGTGTAGTTATAATGATGATATATGGTGGTGCAGTTATAATGATGATATACGGGGGTGTAATTATAATGATGATATACGGGGGTGTAGTTATAATGATGATATACGGGGGTGTAGTTATAATGATGATATACGGGGGTGTAGTTATAATGATGATATACGGGGGTGTAGTTATAATGATGATATACGGGGGTGTAGTTATAATGATGATATACGGGTTGTGTAGTTATAATGATGATATACGGGGGTGTAGTTATAATGATGATATACGGGGGTGTAGTTATAATGATGATATACGGGGGTGTAGTTGTAATGATGATATACGGGGGTGTAGTTATAATGATGATATACGGGGGTGTAGTTATAAGGATGATATACGGGGGTGTAGTTATAATGATGATATACGGGGGTGTAGTTATAATGATGATATACGGTGGTGTAGTTATAATGATGATATACGGGGGTGTAGTTATAATGATGATATACGGGGGTGTAGTTATAATGATGATATAAGGGTGTGTAGTTATAATGATGATATACGGGGGGTGTAGTTATAATGATGATATACGGGGGTGTAGTTATAATGCTGATATACGGGGGAGTAGTTATAATGATGATATACGGGGGATGTAGTTATAATGATGATATACGGGGGTGTAGTTATAATGATGATATACGGGGGTGTAGTTATAATGATGATATACGGGGGTGTAGTTATAATGATGATATACGGGCGGTGTAGTTATAATGATGTTATACGGGGGGTGAAGTTATAATGATTATATACGGGGGTGTAGTTATAATGATTATATACGGGGGTGTAGTTATAATGATGATATACGGGGGGTGTAGTTATAGTGATGATATATGGGGGGTGTAGTTATAATGATGATATACGGGGGTGTAGTTATAATGATGATATACGGGGGTGTAGTTATAATGATGATATACGGGGGGTGTAGTTATAATGATGATATACGGTGGTGTAGTTATAATGATGATATACGGGGGTGTAATTATAATGATGATATACGGGGGTGTAGTTATAATGATGATATACGGGGGTGTAGTTATAATGATGATATACGGGGGTGTAGTTATAATGATGATATACGGGGGCGGTAGTTATAATGATGATATACGGGGCTGTAGTTATAATGATGACATACGGGGGTGTAGTTATAATGATGATATACGGGGGTGTAGTTATAATGACGATATACGGGGGGTGTAGTTATAATGATGATATACGGGGGTGTAGTTATAATGATGATATATGGGGGATGTAGTTATAATGATGATATACGGGGCTGTAGTTATAATGATGATATACGGGGGTGTAGTTATAATGATGATATACGGGGGTGTAGTTATAATGATGATATACGGGGGGTGTAGTTATAATGATGATATACGGGGGTGTATTTATAATGATGATATACGGGGGTGTAGTTATAATGATGATATACGGGGGTGCAGTTATAATGATGATATACGGGGGGTGTAGTTATAATGATGATATACGGGGCTGTAGTTATAATGATGATATACGGGGGTGTAGTTATAATGATGATATACGGGGGTGTATTTATAATGATGATATACGGGGGGTGTAGTTATAATGATGATATACGGGGGTGTAGTTATAATGATGATATACGGGGGTGTAGTTATAATGATGATATACGGGGGTGTAGTTATAATGATGATATACGGGGGTGCAGTTATAATGATGACATACGAGGGGTGTAGCTATAATGATGATAAACGGGGGTGTGGTTATAATGATGATATACGGGGGGTGTAGTTATAATGATGATATACGGGGGTGTAGTTATAATAATGATATACGGGGGTGTAGTTATAATGATGATATACAGGGGGGTGTAGTTATAATGATGATATACGGGGGTGTAGTTATAATGATGATATACGGGGGTGTAGTTATAATGATGATATATGGGGGGTGTAGTTATAATGATGATATACGGGGGTGTAGTTATAATGATGATATACGGGTGTGTAGTTTTGATGATGATATACGGGGGTCTAGTTATAATGATGATATACGGGGTGTGTAGTTATAATGATGATATACGGGGGTTGTAGTTATAATGATGATATACGGGGGATGTAGTTATAATGATGATATAAGGGGGTGTAGTTATAATGATGATCTACGGGGGTGTAGTTATAATGATGATATACGGGGGTGTAGTTATAATGATGATATACGGGGGGTGTAGTTATAATGATGATATACGGGGGGTGCAGTTATAATGATGATATACGGGGCTGTAGTTATAATGATGATATACGGGGGTGTAGTTATAATGATGATATACGGGGGTGTAGTTATAATGATCATATACGGGAGTGTAGTTATAATGATGATATACGGGGGGTGTAGTTATAATGATGATATACGGGGGGTGTAGTTATAATGATGATATACGGGTGATGTAGTTATAATGATGATATACGGGGGTGTAGTTATAATGATGATATACGGGGGTGTAGTTATAATGATGATATACGGGGGTGTAGTTATAATGATGATATACGGGGGTGTAGTTATAATGATTTTATACGGGGGTGAAGTTATAATGATGATATACGGGGGTGTAGTCATAATGATGATATACGGGGGTGTAGTTATAATGATGATATACGGGGGTGTAGTTATAATGATGATATACGGGGGTGTAGTTATAATGATTTTATACGGGGGTGAAGTTATAATGATGATATACGGGGGTGTAGTCATAATGATGATATACGGGGGTGTAGTTATAATGATGATATACGGGGGTGTAGTTATAATGATTTTATACGGGGGTGAAGTTATAATGATGATATACGGGGGTGTAGTCATAATGATGATATACGGGGGTGTAGTTATAATGATGATATACGGGGGTGTAGTTATAATGATGATATATGGGGGTGTAGTTATAATGATGATATACCGGGGTGTAGTTATAATGATGATATACGGGGGGTGTAGTTATACTGATGATATACGGGTGTGTAGTTATAATGATGATATACGGGGGTGTAATTATAATGATGATATACGGGGGTGTAGTTATAATTATGATATACGGGGTGTAGTTATAATGATGATATACGGGGGTGTAGTTATAATGATGATATACGGGAGTTTAATTATAATGATGATATATGGGGTGTAGTTATAATGATGATATACGGGGGTGTAGTTATAATGATGATATACGGGGGGTGTAGTTATAATGATGATATACGGGGGTGTAGTTATAATGATGATATACGGGGGTGTAGATATAATGATGATATACGGGGGTGCAGTTATAATGATGATATACGGGGGTGTAGTTATAATGATGATATACGGGGGTGTAGAAATAATGATGATGTACGGGGGTTGTAGTTATAATGATGATATACGGGGGGTGTAGTTATAATGTTGATATACGGGGTTGTAGTTATAATGATGATATACGGGGGTGTAGTTATAATGATGATATACGGGGGTTTAGATATAATGATGATATACGGGGGTGTAGTTATAATGATGATATATGGGGGTGTAGTTATAATGATGATATACGGGGGGTGTAGTTATAATGATGATATACGGGGATGTAGATATAATGATGATATACGGGGGGTTTAGTTATAATGATGATATACGGGGGTGTAGTTATAATGATGATATACGGGTGAATAGTTATAATGATTATATACGGGGTGTGTAGTTATAATGAAGATATACGGTGGTGTAGTTATAATGATGATATACAGGGTGTGTAGTTATAATGATGATATACAGGGGTGTAGTTATAATGATGATATACGGGGGTGTAGTTATAATGATTATATACGGGGGTGTAGTTATAAGGATGATATATGGGGGGTGTAGGTATTATGATGACATACGGGGGGTGTAGTTATAATGATGATATACGGGGGTGTAGTTATAATGATGATATACGGGGGTGTAGTTATAATGATGTTATACGGGGGGTGTAGTTATAATGATGATATATGGTGCTGTAGTTATAATGATGATATACGGGGGTGTAATTATAATGATGATATACGGGGGTGTAGTTATAATGATGATATACGGGGGTGTGGTTATAGTGATGATATACGGGGGGTGTAGTTATAATGATTTTATACGGGGGTGTAGTTATAATGATGATATACGGGGGCGTAGTTATAATGATGATATACGGGGGGTGTAGTTATAATGATGATATACGGGGGTGTAGTTATAATGATGATATACGGGGGGTGTAGTTATAAAGATGATATACGGGGGTGTAGTTATAATGCTGATATACGGGTGGTGTAGTTATAATGATGATATACGGGGGGGTAGTTATAATGATGATATACGGGGGTGTAGTTATAATGATGATATAGGGGGGGTGTAGTTATAATGATGATATACGGGGGTGTAGTTATAATGATGATATACGGGGGTGTAGTTATAATGATGATATACGGGGTTGTAGTTATAATGATGATATACGGGGGTGCAGTTATAATGATGATAAACGGGGGGTGTAGTTATAATGATGATATACGGGGTGTAGTTATACTGATGATATACGGGGGTGTAGTTATAATGATGATATACGGGGGTGTAGTTATAATGATGATATACGGGGGCGTAGTTATAATGATGATATACGGGGGGTGAAGTTATAATGATGATATACGGGGGGTGTAGTTATAATGATGATATACGGGGGTGTAGTTATAATGATGATATACGGGGGTGTAGTTATAATGATGATATACGGGGTGTAGTTATAATGATGATATACGGGGGTGTAGTTATAATGATGATATACGGGGGTGTAGTTATAATGATGATATACGGGGGTGTAGTTATAATGATGATATACGGGGGGTGTAGTTATAATGATGATATACGGGGGTGTAGTTATAATGATGATATACGGGGGTGTAGTTATAATGATGATATACATGGGTGTATTTATAATGATGATATACATGGGTGTAGTTATAATGATGATATACGGGGGGGTGTAGTTATAATGATGATTTACGGGGGTGTAGTTATAATGATGATATACGGGGGTGTAGTTATAATGATGATATACGGGGAGTGTTGTTATAATGATGATATACGGGGTGTAGTTATAATGATGATACACGGGGGTGTAGTTATAATGATGATACACGGGGGTGTAGTTATAATGATGATATACGGGGGTGTAGTTATAATGATGATATACGGGGGTGTAGTTATAATGATGATACACGGGGGTGTAGTAATAATGATGATACACGGGGGTGTAGTTATAATGATGATATACGGGGGTGTAGTTATAATGATGATATACGGGGGTGTAGTTATAATGATGATATACGGGGGTGTAGTTATAATGATGATATACGGGGGTGTAGTTATAATGATGATATACGGGGATGTAGTTATAATGATGATATACGGGGGGTGTAGTTATAATGATGATATACGGGGGTGTAGTTATAATGATGATATAAGGGGTTGTAGTTATAATGATGATATACGGGGGTGTAGTTATAATGATGATATACGGGGGGTGAAGTTATAATGATGATATACGGGGGTGTAGTTATACTGATGATATACGGGGATGTAGTTATAATGATGATATACGGGGGTGTAGTTATAATGATGATATACGGGGGAGTCGTTATAATGATGATATACGGGGGTGTAGTTATAATGATGATATACGGGAGTGTAGTTATAATGATGATATACGGGGGTGTAGTTATAATGATGATATACGGGGCTGTAGTTATAATGATGATATACGGGGGTGTAGTTATAATGATGATATACGGGGGGTGTAGTTATAATGATGATATACGGGGGTGTAGTTATAATGATGATATACGGGGGTGTAGTTATAATGATGATATACGGGGGTGTAGTTATAATGATGATATACGGGGGTGTAGTTATAATGATGATATACGGGGGTGTCGTTATAATGATGATATACGGGGGTGTAGTTATAATGATGATATACGGGGGGTGTAGTTATACTGATGATATACAGGTTTGTAGTTATAATGATGATATACGGGGGTGTAGTTATAATGATGATATACGGGGGGTGTAGTTATAATGATATATGGTGGTGTAGTTATAATGATGATATACGGGGGTGTAATTATATTGATGATATACGGGGGTGTAGTTATAATTATGATATACGGGGGTGTAGTTATAGTGATGATATACGGGGGGTGTAGTTATAATGATTTTATACGGGGGTGTAGTTATAATGATGATATACGGGGGCGTAGTTATAATGATGATATACGGGGGGTGTAGTTATAATGATGACATACGGGGGTGTAGTTATAATGATGATATACGGGGGGTGTAGTTATAATGATGATATACGGGGGTGTAGTTATAATGATGATATACGGGTGGTGTAGTTATAATGATGATATACGGGGGGTAGTTATAATGATGATATACGGGGGTGTAGTTATAATGATGATATAGGGGGGTGTAGTTATAATGATGATATACGGGGGTGTAGTTATAATGATGATATACGGGGGTGTAGTTATAATGATGATATACGGGGTTGTAGTTATAATGATGATATACAGGGGTACAGTTATAATGATGATATACGGGGGGTGTAGTTATAATGATGATATACGGGGGTGTAGTTATAATGATGATATACGGGGGGTGTAGTTATAATGATGATATACGGGGTGTAGTTATAATGATGATATACGGGGGTGTAGTTATAATGATGATATACATGGGTGTATTTATAATGATGATATACATGGGTGTAGTTATAATGATGATATACGGGGGGTGTAGTTATAATGATGATTTACGGGGGTGTAGTTATAATGAAGATATACGGGGGTGTAGTTATAATGATGATATACGGGGAGTGTTGTTATAATGATGATATACGGGGTGTAGTTATAATGATGATCTCCGGGTGTGTAGTTATAATGATGATACACGGGGGTGTAGTTATAATGATGATACACGGGGGTGTAGTTATAATGATGATATACGGGGGTGTAGTTATAATGATGATATACGGGGGTGTAGTTATAATGATGATACACGGGGGTGTAGTAATAATGATGAAACACGGGGGTGTAGCTATAATGATGATATACGGGGGTGTAGTTATAATGATGATATACGGGGGTGTAGTTATAATGATGATATACGGGGGTGTAGTTATAATGATGATATACGGGGGTGTAGTTATAATGATGATATACGGGGGTGTAGTTATAATGATGATATACGGGGGGTGTAGTTATAATGATGATATACGGGCCTGTAGTTATAATGATGATATACGGGGTTGTAGTTATAATGATGATATACGGGGGTGTAGTTATAATGATGATTTACGGGGGGTGTAGTTATAATGATGATATACGGGGGTGTAGTTATACTGATGATATACGGGGATGTAGTTATAATGATGATATACGGGGGTGTAGTTATAATGATGATATACGGCGGTGTCGTTATAATGATGATATACGGGGGTGTAGTTATAATGATGATATATGGGAGTGTAGTTATAATGATGATATACGGGGGTGTAGTTATAATGATGATATACGGGGGTGTAGTTATAATGATGATATACGGGGGTGTAGTTATAATGGTGATATGCAGTGGGAGTAGTTATAATGATGATATACGGGGGGGTGTAGTAATAATGATGATATACAGGGGTGTAGTTATAATGATGATATACGGGGGTGTAGTTATAATGATGATATACGGGGGGTGTCGTTATAATGATTATATACGGGGGTGTAGTTATTATGATGATATACGGGGGTGCAGATATAATGATGATATACGGGGGGGTGTAGTTATAATGATGATATACGGGGGTGTAGTTATAATGATGATATACGGGGGTGTAGTTATAATGATGATATACGGGGGTGTAGTTATAATGATATACGGGGGCGTAGTTATAATGATGATATAAGGGGGTGTAGTTATAATGATGATATACGGGGCTGTAGTTATAATGATGATATACGGGGGTGTAGTTTTAATGAGGATATACGGGGGTGTAGTTATAATGATGATATACGGGGGGTGTAGTAATAATGATGATATACGGGGGTGTCGTTATAATGATGATATACGGGGTGTAGTTATAATGATGATATACGGGGGTGAACTTATAATGATGATATACGGGGTGTAGTTATAATGATGATATACGGGGGTGTAGTTATAATGATGATATACGGGGGTGTAGTTATAATGATGATATACGGGGGGTGTAGTTATAATGATGATATACAGGGGTGTAGTTATAATGATGATATACGAGGGTGTAGTTATAATGATGATATACGGGGGTGTAGTTATAATGATGATATATGGGGGTGTAGTTATAATGATGATATACGGGGGTGTAGTTATAATGATGATATTCGGGGGTGTAGTTATAATGATGATATACGGGGTGTAGTTGTAATGATGATATACGGGGGTGTAGTTATAATGAAGATATACGGGGCTGTAGTTATAATGATGATATACGGGGGTGTAGTTATAATGATGATATACGGTGCTGTAGTTATAATGATGATATACGGGGGGCGTAGTTATAATGATGATATACGGGGGTGTAGTTATAATGATGATATGCGGGGGTGTAGTTATAATGATGATATACGGGGGTGAAGTTATAATGATGATATACGGGGGTGTAGTTATAATGACGATATACGGGGGTGTAGTTATATTGATGATATACGGGGTGTAGTTATAATGATGATATACGGGGGGTGTAGTTATAATGATGATATACGGGGGGTGTAGTTATAATGATGATATACGGGTGGTGTAGTTATAATGATGATATACGGTGGTGTAGTTATAATGATGATATACGGGGGGTGTAGTTGTAATGATGATATACGGGGGTGTAGTTATAATGATGATATACGGGGGGGTGCAGTTGTAATGATGATATACGGGGGTGTAGTTATAATGATGATATACGGTGGGTGTAGTTATAATGATGATATACGGGGGGTGTAGTTATAAGCATGATATACAGGGGTGTAGTTATAATGATGATATACGGGGGGTTTAGTTATGATGATGATATACGGGGGGTGTAGTTATAATGATGATATACGGGGGTGTAGTTATAATAATGATATACGGGGGGTGTAGTTATAATGATGATATACGGGGGTGTAGTTATAATGATGATATACGGAGGTGTAGTTATAATGATGATATACGGGGGGTGTAGTTATAATGATAATATACGGGGGGTGAAGTTATAATGATGATATACGGGGGTGTAGTTATAATGATGATATACGGGGGTTGTAGTTATAATGATGATATACGGGGGAGTAGTTATAATGATGATATACGGGGGTGTAATTATAATGATGATATACGGGTGGTGTAGTTATAATGATGATATACGGGGGGTGTAGTTATAATGATGATATACGGGGGTTGTAGTTATAATGATGATATACGGGGTGTAGTTAAACTGATGATATACGGGGGTGTAGTTATAATGATGATATACGGGGGTGTAGTTATAATGATGATATACAGGGGTGTAGTTATAATGATGATATACGGGGGGTGTAGTTATAATGATGATATACGGGGGTGTATTTATAATGATGATATACGGGGTCTAGTTATAATGATGATATACGGGGGGTGTAGTTTAATGATGATATATGGGGGGTGTAGTTATAATGATGATATAAGGGTGGTGTAGTTATAATGATGATATACGGGGGTGTAGTTATAATGATGATATACGGGGGGTGTTGTTATAATGATGATATACGGGGTGTGTAGTTATAATGATGATTTACGAGGGGGAGTAGTTATGATGATGATATACGGGGGTGTAGTTATGATGATGATATACGGGGGGTGTAGTTATAATGATGATATACGGGGGTGTAGTTATAATTATGATATACGGGGGTGTAGATATAATGATGATATACGGGGGGGTGTAGTTATAATGATGATATACGGGGGTGTAGTTAAAATGGTGATATACGGGGGGTGTAGTTATAATGATGATATACGGGGGGTGTAGTTATAATGATGATATACGGGGGGTGTAGTAATAATGATGATATACGGGGGTGAAGTTATAATGATGATATACGGGGGTGTAGTTATAATGATGATATACGGGGGTGTAGTTATATTGATGATATACGGGGTGTATTTATAATGATGATATACGGGGTATAGTTATAATGATGATATACGTGTGTGTAGTTATAATGATGATATACGGGGGGTGTAGTTATAATGATGATATACGGGGGGTGTAGTTATAATGATGATAAACAGGGGTGTAGTTATAATGATGATATACGGGGCTGTAGTTATAATGATGATATACGGGGGTGTAGTTATAATGATGATATACCGGGGCGTAGTTATAATGATGATATACGGGGTGTAGTTATAATGATGATATACGGGGTGTGTATTTATAATGATGATATACGGGGGTGTAGTTATAATGATGATATACGGGGGGTGTAGTTATAATGATGATATACGGGGGTATAGTTATAATGATGATATACGGGGGTGTAGTTATAATGATGATATACGGGGGGCGTAGTTATAATGATGATATACGGGGTGTAGTTATAATGATGATATACGGGGGGTGTAGTTATAATGATGATATATGGGGGTGTAGTTGTAATGATGATATACGGGGGTGTGTATTTATAATGATGATATACGGGGGTGTAGGTATAATGATGATGTACGGGGGGTGTAGTTATAATGATGATATAAGGGGGTGTAGTTATAATGATGATATACGGGGGGTGTAGTTATAATGATGATATACGGGGGGTGCAGTTATAATGATGATATACGGGTGGTGTAGTTATAATGATGATATACGGTGGTGTCGTTATAATGATGATATACGGGGATGTAGTTATAATGATGATATACGGAGGTGTAGTTATAATGATGTAATACGGGGGGGGTGTAGTTATAATGATGATATACGGGGGGTGTAGTTGTAATGATGATATACGGGGGTGTAGTTATAATGATGATATACGGGGGGGTGCATTTGTAATGATGATATACGGGGGTGTAGTTATAATGATGATATACGGGGGGTGTAGTTATAATGATGATATACGGGGGGTGTAGTTATAATGATGATATACGGGGGTGTAGTTATAATGATGATATACGGGGGGTTTAGTTATGATGATGATATACGGGGGGTGTAGTTATAATGAAGATATACGGGGGTGTATTTATAATGATGATATACGGGGGGTGTAGTTATAATGATGATATACGGGGGTGTAGTTATAATGATGATATACGGGGGTGTAGTTATAATGATGATATTCGGGGGTGTAGTTATAATGATGATATACGGGGGGTGTAGTTATAATGATGATATACGGGGGTTGTAGTTATAATGATGATATACGGGGTGTAGTTAAACTGATGATATACGGGGGTGTAGTTATAATGATGATATACGGGGGTGTAGTTATAATGATGATATAAGGGGGTGTAGTTATAATGATGATATACGGGGGTGTAGTTATAATGATGATATACGGGGGTGTAGTTATAATGATGATATACGGGGTCTAGTTATAATGATTTTATATGGGGGGTGTAGTTATAACGATATACGTGGGTGTAGTTATAATGATGATATACGGGGGTGTTGTTATAATGATGGTATACGGCGGGGTGTAGTTATAATGATGATATACGGGGGGTGTAGTTATAATGATGATATAAGGGGGTGTAGTTATAATGATGATATACGGGGGTGTAGTTATAATGATGATATACGGGGGTGTAGTTATAATGATGATATACGGGGGTGTAGTTATAATGATGATATACGGGGGGTGTAGTTATAATGATGATATACGGGGGGTGTAGTTATAATGATGATATACGGGGGGGTGTAGTTATAATGATGATATACGGGGGTGTAGTTATAATGATGATATACGGGGGGGTGTAGTTATAATGATGATATACGGGGTCTAGTTATAATGATTATATATGGGGGGTGTAGTTATAACGATATACGGGGGTGTAGTTATAATGATGATATACAGGGGTGTAGTTATAATGATGATATACGGGGGTGTAGTTATAATGATGATACACGGGGGGTGTAGTTATAATGATGATATACGGGGGGTGTAGTTATAATGATGGTATACGGGGTGTAGTTATAATGATGATATACGGGGGTGTAGTTATAATGATGATATACGGGGTGTAGTTATAATGATGATATACGGGGTGTAGTTATAATGATGATATACGGGGGGGTGTAGTTATAATGATGATATACGGGGGTGTAGTTATAATGATGATATACGGGGGTATAGTTATAATGATCATATACGGTGGTCTAGTTATAATGATCATATACGGGGGTGTAGTTATAATGATGATATACGGGGGTGTAGTTATAATGATGATATACGGGGGTGTAGTTATAATAATGATATACGGGGGTGTTGTTATAATGATGATATACGGGGGTGTAGTTATAAAGATGATATACGGGGGTGTAGTTATAATGATGATATAAGGGGTGTAGTTATAATGATGATATACTGGGGTGTAGTTATAATGATGATATACGGGGGGTGTAGTTATAATGATGATATAAGGGGTGTGGTGACAATGATTATATATAGGTGTATTTATGATAATAATATACGGAGGCTGGTTACAATGATGATAAATGGCAGTGAGTTTTGGTTAATTAATATGGGGGAGGTAGTTACAATGATGTTAAATCGAGTGTAGTGATGATGATGATTTGTGGGTGCAGTTATGATGATGCTATACGAACAGGTAGTTATGATGATGATATACAGGGCAGTATTTACAATGGTATATGATGGTAGTTACAATGAAAATAACAGGGGGTAGTTACGATGATGATCTGTGGGTGATAGTTAAGATGATGATATATGGAATCATAGTTACAATGATGATATGGAACATGTTGTTACGATGATGTTATGGGGTAGTTATGATGATGATAATATATGGGGCAGTTCTGATGATGGTATATGGGGGCAGATATGATGTTGTTATATGGGGCAGTTGTGATGATGATATATGGGGGTGGTTATGATGACATACTGGGTAGTTAGAAGGATGATATATGGGGCATTTATGACGATATACGGTGGTAGATATGATGATGAAATATGGGGTAGCTACAAAAATGATACATGGGGCAGTTATGATGATGATACACAGAGGGTTGTTACGATGATGTTATATGGGGTTGTTATGATGATGATATAGGGGGTATTTATGATGATGAAATACGGGTAGGTGGTTACACAGATGATATATGGTGGGATAGTTAAAATGATGATGTATGTGGGGGTTATTACGGTGATGATATCCAGAGAGAGCCACAATGATGATATATGGGGTTGTAATCATGGTGATATGGGGGATTAGTTATGATGATGATATATGGGGATGTTATCATGGTGATATGGGGAATTAGTTATGATGATATATGGGGATGTTATCATGGTGATATGGGGGATTAGTTATGATGATGATATATGGGGATGTTATCATGGTGATATGGGGGATTAGTTATGATGATGATATATGGGGGAAAAGTTACGATGATGATATATGGGGATGTTATCATGGTGATATGGGGGATTAGTTATGATGATGATATATGGGGGAAAAGTTACAATGATGATATATGGGGTAGTTACAATGATGATATATGGGGGGGAGGGTTAGTTATCATGATGATATAACAGGGTCAGATATAATCACGGTATATGGAGGGATAGTAACCGTTGATATATAGGGGGTAGTTAACATGATGATATAAGGAGTTAGAAATGATGGTGATATATGAGGGAGTTACAATGATGATATATGAGGGCAGTTAGAATGATGATATACGAGGGCAGTTAGAATGATGATATATGGGGGGTAGTGACAATGATGATATATAGGTGTAGTATTTAAGATATTATACGAGCAGGAAGTTATGACAATGATTAATTATTGAATGGTAATATATGGAGTGTCATTAGTGAGTGATGGCATATGGAATTAATTACTGAAAGGTGATATATGGAGTGTAATTACTGAGTGATGGCATATGGAATTAATTACTGAATGGAGATATATGGAGTGTAATTAGTGAGTGATGGTATATGGGATTAATTACTGAATGGAGATATATGGAGTGTTAAAAGTGAGTGATGGTATATGGAATTAATCACTGAATGGTGATATATATAGCGTAATTATTGAGTGATGGTATAAGGGATTAACGACGGAATGGTGATATCTGGAAAGAAAGCTGAGAGTAATGGTATATGGAGTTAAATACTGAAAGATGATAAATGGAGTATAATCTGTGAGTCATGGTATATGGGATTAATTACTGAAAGATGATGTACAGAGTGTAATTAGTGAGGGATGGTATATGCAATTAATTACTGAATGGTGATATATGGAGTCTAATTAGTGAGTGATGGCATATGTGATTAATTAATGAATGGTGATATATGTAGTGTAATTAGTGAGTGATGGTATATGGGATTAATTACTGAATGGTGATATATGGAGTGTAATTAGTGAGTGATGGTATAAGTGAATAATTACTGATGGTGATATAAGGAGTGTTAATAGTGAGTGATGGTATATGGGATTAATTACTGAATGGTGATATATGGAGTGTAATTATGCGAGATGGTAAATGGGTTTAATTACTGAAAGGTTATATATGGAGTGTAATTAGTGAGTGATGGCATATGTGATTAATTACTGAATAGTGATATATGAAGTGTATTAGTGAGTGATTGTTTATGGGGTAATTATCTGAATGGAGATATAAAGATTGTAATTGCTGAGTGATGATATATGGGATTAATTACTGAATGGTATATATGGAGTATTATTAGTGAGAGATGGTATATGCAATTAATTACCGAATGGTGATATATGGTGTGTAATTAGAGATTGATGGCATATGGGATTAATTACTGAATGGTGATATATGGTGTGTAATTAGTGAGTGATGGTACATGGGATTAATTACTGAATGGTTATATATGGAGTGAAATTAGTGAGTGATGGTATATGGGATTAATCACTGAATGGTGATATATGGGGTGTAATTAGTGAGTGATGGTATATGGGATTAATTAGTGAATGGTGATATATGGAGTGTAATTAGAGAGTGATGGTATATGGGATTAATTACTGAATGGTGATATATGGAGTGTAAATAGTGAGTGATGCTATATGTGATTAATTACTGATGGTGATATATGCAGTGCTAATATTAAGTGATGGTATATGGGGTTAATTACTGAAAGGTGATACATGGAGTGTAATTAGAGATTGATGGTACAAGTGATTAATTACTGATGTTGTTATATGTAGTGTTAATCGTGAGTGATGGTATATGTCATAAATTACTGAATGGTGATATAAAGAGTGTAATTAGTGAGTGATTGTATATGGGGTTAATTACTGAAAGGTGATATTTGGAGTGTAATTAGTGAGTGATGGTATAAGTGATTAATTACTGATGGTGATATATGCCGTTCTAATATTGAGTGATGGTAAATGGGGTTAATTACTGAAAGGTGATATATGGAGTGTAATTAGAGATTGATGGTATAAGTGATTAATTACTGATGGTGATATATGTAGTGTTAATAGTGAGTGATGGTATATGTGATAAATTACTGACTGGTGATACCTGGAGTGTAATTAGTGAGTGATTGTATAGGGGTTAATTAGTGAATGGTGATATCTGGAGTGTAATTGGTGAGTAATGGGAAAGAGATGAACTACTGAATGGTGATATATGGAGTGTATTAGTGAGTAATGTTATATGGGGTTATTAACTGAATGGTGATATACAGGTTGTAATTACTCAGTGATGGCATATGGGATTAATTAGTGAATGGTGATATATGGAGTGTTATTAGTGAGTGATAGTATATAGGATTAATTACTAACTGGTGATATTTGGATTTTAATTAGAGAGTGATGGCATATATGATTAATTACTGAATGGTGATATATGGATGTTTATAGAGAGTGATGGTTTTATATGGGGTTAATTACTGAAAGGTGATATATGGAGTGTAATTAGACAGTGATGGTATAAGTGATTAATTAATGATGGTGATAAATGGAGTGTTAATAGTGAGTGATGGTATATAGGGTAAATTACTGAATGGTGACATATGGAGTGTAATTAGTGAGTGATGGTATAAGTGATTAATTTGTGATGGTGATAGATGGAGTGTTAATAGTGTGTGATGGTATATGTGATTAATTAATGAATGGTGATATATGGAGAGTAATTAGTGAGTGATGGCAAAGGGGTTTAATTACTGACTGTTGACATATGGAGTGTAATTAGTGAGTGATGGTATATGGGATTAAATAATGAATGGTGATATATGGTGTGTAAATAGTGAGTGATGATATATATGATAGTAACTGAATGGTGATATATGGAGTGTTAATTGTGAGTGATGGTATATGGGGTAAATTACTGAAATTTGATATATGGTGTGTAATTAGTGAATGATGGTATATGGGATTAATTACTGAAAGGTGATATATGGAGTGTTAATAGTGACTGATGGTATATGGGGTAAATCACTGAAATGATATATATGGAGTGTAATTAGTGAGTGATGGTATAAGTGATTAATTACTGATGGTGATATAGGGAATGCTAATAGTGAGTGATGGTAAATGTGAGTTATTAATGAATGGTGATATATGGAGAGTAATTAGTGAGTGATGGTATATGGGTTTAATTACTGAATGGTCATATATGCATTGTAATTAGTGAGTGATAGTATATCGGATTAATTACTGAAAGGTGATATACGGAGTGAAATTGGTGAGAAATGGGAAAGAGATGAACTACTGAATGGTGATATATGGACTGTATTAGTGAGATATAGTAAAATAGTAAATGGGGTTATTAACTGAATGGTGATAAACAGATTGTAATTACTGAGTGATGGTATATGGGATTAATTATTGAATGGTGATACATGGAGTGTAATTAGTGAATGATGGTATATCGGATTAATTACTGAAAGGTGATATACGGAGTGTATTTGGTGAGTGATGGGAAAGAGATAAACTACTGAATGGTGATATATGGCATGTAATTAGTGAATGATGGTATATGGCATTAACTACTGAATGGTGATATATGGAGTGTTAATAGTGAGTAATGATATATGGGGTTAACTACTGAATGGTGATATATGGAGTGTTAATAGTGAGTAATGGTATTTGGGGTTAATTACTGAATGGTGATATGTGGAGTGTAATTAATGAGTGATGGTATATAGGATTAATTACAGAATGGTGATATATGGAGTGTAATTAGTGAGTGAAGGTATATGGGGTTAATTACTTAATGGTGATATATGGAGTGTCATTAGTGATTGATGGTATATGGGATTAATTACTGAATGATGATATATGGAGGTAAATCTGAGAGTGATGGTATATGGAATTAATTACTGATAGGTGATATACAGAGTGTAAGTAGTGAGTGTTGGTATATGTGATTAATTACTGAATGGCGATATATGGAGAGTAATTTGAGAGTGATGGTATATGGGGTTAATTACTGAAAAGTGATATGTGGAGAGTAATTAGTGAGTGATGGATTATGTGATTAATTACCTAATGATGATATATATGGAGTGTCATTATTGAGTGTTGGTATATGGGATTAATTACTGATTGGTGATATATGGAGGTAAATCTGAGAGTGATGGTATATGGAATTAATTACTGATAGGTGATATACGAAGTGTAAGTAGTGAATGATGGTATATGCGATTAGTTACTGGAGATATATGGAGCATAATTAGTGATTGATGGTATATTGGATTAATTACCGAATGGTGATATATGTAGTGTAATTAGTCAGTAATGGTATATGGGGTTAATTAATGTATGGTGATATAAGGATTGTCATTAGTGAGTGATGGTATAGGGGATTAATTACTGAATGGTGATATATGGATTGTAATTAGTGCGTGATGGTATATGGGGTTGATTACTGAAAGTTGATATATGGAGGTAAATCTGAGAGTGATGGTATACGGAATTAATTCCTGATAGGTGATATACAGAGTGTAAGTAGCTAGTGTTGGTATATGTGATTAATTACTGAATGGTGATATATGGAGTGTAATTTGAGAGTGATTGTATATGGAATTAATTAAAGAATAAGTGATTTACGGAGGGTAAATTTTGAGTGATGGTACATGGGATTGATTCCTTAATGGTGATATATGGAGCGTAATGTGAGAGTGATGGTACATGGAGTTAATTACTGATAGGTGATATACGGAGTATAACCTGTTAGTGATGGTGTATGGAGTTAATTACTGATAGGTGATATACAGAGTATGAGTAGTGATTGTTGGTATATGTGATTAATTACTGAATGGTGATATATGGAGTGTAATTTGTGAGTGATGGTAAATGGGATTAATTCCTTAATGGTGATATGTGGAGTCTAATCTGAGAGTGATGGTACATGGAGTTAATTACTGATAGGTGATGTAAGGAGTGTAATCTGTGAGTTATGGTATATGCAGTTAATTACTGATAGGTGATATATGGAGTGTAATTAGTATGTGATGGCATATGTGATTAATTACTGAATGTGATATATGGAGTGTAATTAGTGACTGATGGTATATGTGACTAATTACTGAATGGTGATAAATGGAGTGTAATTAGTGAGTGATGGTATACGGGATTAATTACTGAATGGTGATATATGGAGTGTAATTAGTGAGTGATGGTATAAGTGAACAATTACTGATGGTGATATATGGAGTGTTAATAGTGAGTGATGGTATATGTGATTAATTACTGATGGTTATATATGGAGTGTAATTAGTGAATGATGACATATGTGATTAATTACTGAATGGTGATATATGGAGTGTATTAGTGAGTGATCGTTTATGGGGTATTTTTCTGAATGGAGATATACAGATTGTAATTACTGAGTGATGGTATATGGGATTAATTACTGAATGGTGATATATGGAGTGTTATGAGTGAGTGATGGTATATGCAATTAATTACTGAATGGTGATATATGGAGTTTAATTAGTGAGTGATGGTATAAGTGATTAATTACTGATGGTGATATATGCAGTGCTAATAGTGAGTGATGGTATATGGGGTTAATTACTGAAAGGTGATATATGGAGTGTAATTAGAGTTTAATGGCATAAGTGATTAATCACTGATGCTGATATATGTAGTGTTAATAGTGGGTGTTGGTATATGTGGTAATTTACTGAATGGTGATATATGGAGTGTAATTAGTGAGTGATTGTATATGGGGTTAATTACTGAATGGTGATACATGGAGTATAATTAGTGAGGGATAGTATATCGGATTAATTACTGAAAGGTGTTATACGGAGTGTAATTGGTGAGTGATGGGAAAGAGAGGAACTACTGAATGGTGATATATGGAGTGTAATAGTGAGTGATGGTATATGGGGTTATTAACTGAATAGTGATATTCAGATTGTAATTACTGAGTTAAGGTATATTGGATTAATTACTGAATGGTGATATATGGAGTTTTATTATTGAGTGATGGTATAGGCAATTAATTAGTGAATGGTGATATATGGCGTGTTATTGGTGAGTGATTGTATATGAGATTAACTACTGAATGGTGATATATGGAGTGTTAATAGATGGTTTTATATGGGGTTAATTACTGAAAGGTGATATATGGAGTGTAATTAGCATTTGATGGTATAAGTGATTAATTACTGATGCTGATATATGGAGAGTAATTAGTGAGTGATGTTATAAGGGATTAATTGCTGAATGGTGAGACATGAAGTGTAATTAGTGAGTGATGGTATATCAGATTAATTACTGAAACGTGATATATGGAGTGTAATTGGTGAGTGATGGTTAAGAGATGATCTACTGAATGGTGGTATATGGATTGTATTAGTGAGTGATGGTATATGGGGTTATTAAGTGAATGGTGATATACTGATTATAATTACTGAGTGATACTATATGAGATTAATTACTAAATGGTGATACATGGATTGTAATTAATGAGTGATAGTATATAGGAATAATTACTGGCTGTTGTTATATGGAGTGTAATTAGTGAGTGATGGTACATGGGATTAATTTTGAATGGTGATATATGCAATGTAATTAGTGAGTGATGGTATTTAGGATTAATTACTGACTGGTGATATATGGACTGTAATTAGTGAGTGATGGTATATTCGATTCATTAAAGAATGGTGATATATACAGTGTAATTAGTGAGTGACGGTTTTATATGGGGTTAATTACTGAAAGGTGATATATGGATTGTTAGTAGTGAGTGATGGTATAAGTGATTAATTACTCATGGTGATATATGGTGTGTTAATAGCGAGTGATAGTATATGGGGTAAATTACTGAAATGTGATATATGGTGTGTAATAAGTGCGTGATGGTATATGGGATTAATTAGTGAATTTTGATATATGGAGTGTAATTAATGAGTGATGCTATATGTGATTAATTACTGGATGGTGATATATGTAGTGTTAATAGTGCATTATGGTATATGGGGTTAATTACTGAATGCTGATATATGGAGTGTAATTAGTGAGTGATGGTATAAGTGATTAATTACTGATGGTGATATATGGAGTTTTAATAGTGAGTGATGTTATCTGTGATTAATTTCTGAATGGTGATATATGGAGTGTAATTCGTGAGTGATGGTATATGGGATTAAATACTGAATGGTGAGATATGGAGTGTAATTGTGAGAGATGGTATATGGGATTAATTACTGAAGGGATATATATGGAGTGTAATTAGTGAGTGATGGTATATGGGTTTAATTACTGAATGGTGAGATATGCAGTGTAATTAGTGAGTGATGGTATATGGGATTAAGTACTGAATGGTGATATATGGAGTCTAATTAGTGAGTGATGGCTTATGTGATTAATTACTGAATGGTGATATATGGAGTGTAATTAGTGAGTGATGGTATATAGGATTAATTACTAAATGCTGATATATGCAGTGTAATTTGTGAGTGATGGTATATGGGATAAATTACTGAATGGTGTTATATGGAGAGTAATTAGTGAGTGTTGGTATAAGTGATTAATTACTGATGGTGATATATGGAGTGTTAATAGTGAGGGATGGTATATGTGATTAATTTCTGAATGGTGTTATATGGAGTGTAATTAGTGAGTGATGGTATATAGGATTAATTACTAAATGCTGATATATGCAGTGTAATTTGTGAGTGATGGTATATGGGATAAATTACTGAATGGTGTTATATGGAGTGTAATTAGTGAGTGTTGGTATAAGTGATTAATTACTGATGGTGATATATGGAGTGTTAATAGTGAGGGATGGTATATGTGATTAATTTCTGAATGGTGTTATATGGAGTGTAATTAGTGAGTGATGGTATTTGGGATAAATTACTGAATGGTGATATATGGAGTGTAATTGTGAGAGATGGTATATGGGATTAATTACTGAAGGGATATATATGGAGTGTAATTAGTGAGAGATGGTATATGGGATTAATTACTGAATGGTGAGATATGGAGTGTAATTAGTGACTGATGGTATATGGGATTAATTACTGAATGGTGATATATGGAGTGTAATTAGTGAGTGATGTTATATAGGATTAATTACTAAATGCTGATATATGCAGTGTAATTTGTGAGTGATGGTATATGGGATAAATTACTGAATGGTGTTATATGGAGTGTAATTAGTGAGAGTTGGTATAAGTGATTAATTACTGATGGTGATATATGGAGTGTTAATAGTGTGGGAAGGTATATGTGATTAATTTCTGAATGGTGATATATGGAGTGTAATTAGTGAGTGATGGTATATCGGATTAATTACTGAAAGGTGATATATGGAGTGTAATTGGTGAGTGATGGTTAAGAGATGATCTACTGAATGGTGGTATATGGATTGTATTAGTGAGTGATGGTATATGGGGTTATTAAGTGAATGGTGATATACTGATTATAATTACTGAGTGATGGTATATGAGATTAATTACTAAATGGTGATACATGGATTGTAATTAATGAGTGATAGTATATAGGATTAATTGCTGGCTGTTGTTATATGGAGTGTAATTAGTGAGTGATGGTACATGGGATTAATTTTGAATGGTGATATATGCAGTGTAATTAGTGAGTGATGGTATATGTGGTAATTTACTGAATGGTGATATATGGAGTGTAATTAGTGAGTGATTGTATATGGGGTTAATTACTGAATGGTGATACATGGAGTATAATTAGTGAGGGATAGTATATCGGATTAATTACTGAAAGGTGTTATACGGAGTGTAATTGGTGAGTGATGGGAAAGAGATGAACTACTGAATGGGGATATATGGAGTGTAATAGTGAGTGATGGTATATGGGGTTATTAACTGAATAGTGATATTCAGATTGTAATTACTGAGTTATGGTATATTGGATTAATTACTGAATGGTGATATATGGAGTTTTATTATTGAGTGATGGTATAGACAATTAATTAGTGAATGGTGATATATGGCGTGTTATTGGTGAGTGATTGTATATGAGATTAACTACTGAATGGTGATATATGGAGTGTTAATAGATGGTTTTATATGGGGTTAATTACTGAAAGGTGATATATGGAGTGTAATTAGTGACTGATGGTATATGTGATTAATTACTAAATGGTGATAAATGGAGTGTAATTAGTGAGTGATGGTATACGGGATTAATTACTGAATGGTGATATATGGAGTGTAATTAGTGAGTGATGGTATAAGTGAACAATTACTGATGGTGATATATGGAGTGTTAATAGTGAGTGATGGTATATGTGATTAATTACTGATGGTGATATATGGAGTGTAATTAGTGAATGATGACATATGTGATTAATTACTGAATGGTGATATATGGAGTGTATTAGTGAGTGATCGTTTATGGGGTATTTTTCTGAATGGAGATATACAGATTGTAATTACTGAGTGATGGTATATGGGATTAATTACTGAATGGTGATATATGGAGTGTTATGAGTGAGTGATGGTATATGCAATTAATTACTGAATGGTGATATATGGAGTTTAATTAGTGAGTGATGGTATGATTAATTACTGATGGTGATATATGCAGTGCTAATAGTGAGTGATGGTATATGGGGTTAATTACTGAAAGGTGATATATGGAGTGTAATTAGAGTTTAATGGTATAAGTGATTAATCACTGAGGCTGATATATGTAGTGTTAATAGTGGGTGTTGGTATATGTGGTAATTTACTGAATGGTGATATATGGAGTGTAATTAGTGAGTGATTGTATATGGGGTTAATTACTGAATGGTGATACATGGAGTATAATTAGTGAGGGATAGTATATCGGATTAATTACTGAAAGGTGTTATACGGAGTGTAATTGGTGAGTGATGGGAAAGAGATGAACTACTGAATGGTGATATATGGAGTGTAATAGTGAGTGATGGTATATGGGGTTATTAACTGAATAGTGATATTCAGATTGTAATTACTGAGTTATGGTATATTGGATTAATTACTGAATGGTGATATATGGAGTTTTATTATTGAGTGATGGTATAGGCAATTAATTAGTGAATGGTGATATATGGCGTGTTATTGGTGAGTGATTGTATATGAGATTAACTACTGAATGGTGATATATGGAGTGTTAATAGATGGTTTTATATGGGGTTAATTACTGAAAGGTGATATATGGAGTGCAATTAGCATTTGATGGTATGTGATTAATTACTGATGCTGATATATGGAGAGTAATTAGTGAGTGATGTTATATGGGATTAATTGCTGAATGGTGAGACATGAAGTGTAATTAGTGAGTGATGGTATATCGGATTAATTACTGAAAGGTGATATATGGAGTGTAATTGGTGAGTGATGGTTAAGAGATGATCTACTGAATGGTGGTATATGGATTGTATTAGTGAGTGATGGTATATGGGGTTATTAAGTGAATGGTGATATACTGATTATAATTACTGAGTGATACTATATGAGATTAATTACTAAATGGTGATACATGGATTGTAATTAATGAGTGATAGTATATAGGAATAATTACTGGCTGTTGTTATATGGAGTGTAATTAGTGAGTGATGGTACATGGGATTAATTTTGAATGGTGATATATGCAATGTAATTAGTGAGTGATGGTATTTAGGATTAATTACTGACTGGTGATATATGGACTGTAATTAGTGAGTGATGGTATATTCGATTCATTAAAGAATGGTGATATATGCAGTGTAATTAGTGAGTGACGGTTTTATATGGGGTTAATTACTGAAAGGTGATATATGGATTGTTAGTAGTGAGTGATGGTATAAGTGATTAATTACTCATGGTGATATATGGTGTGTTAATAGCGAGTGATAGTATATGGGGTAAATTACTGAAATGTGATATATGGTGTGTAATAAGTGCGTGATGGTATATGGGATTAATTAGTGAATTTTGATATATGGAGTGTAATTAATGAGTGATGCTATATGTGATTAATTACTGGATGGTGATATATGTAGTGTTAGTGCATTATGGTATATGGGGTTAATTACTGAATGCTGATATATGGAGTGTAATTAGTGAGTGATGGTATAAGTGATTAATTACTGATGGTGATATATGGAGTTTTAATAGTGAGTGATGTTATCTGTGATTAATTTCTGAATGGTGATATATGGAGTGTAATTCGTGAGTGATGGTATATGGGATTAAATACTGAATGGTGAGATATGGAGTGTAATTGTGAGAGATGGTATATGGGATTAATTACTGAAGGGATATATATGGAGTGTAATTAGTGAGTGATGGTATATGGGTTTAATTACTGAATGGTGAGATATGCAGTGTAATTAGTGAGTGATGGTATATGGGATTAAGTACTGAATGGTGATATATGGAGTCTAATTAGTGAGTGATGGCTTATGTGATTAATTACTGAATGGTGATATATGGAGTGTAATTAGTGAGTGATGGTATATAGGATTAATTACTAAATGCTGATATATGCAGTGTAATTTGTGAGTGATGGTATATGGGATAAATTACTGAATGGTGTTATATGGAGTGTAATTAGTGAGTGTTGGTATAAGTGATTAATTACTGATGGTGATATATGGAGTGTTAATAGTGAGGGATGGTATATGTGATTAATTTCTGAATGGTGTTATATGGAGTGTAATTAGTGAGTGATGGTATTTGGGATAAATTACTGAATGGTGATATATGGAGTGTAATTGTGAGAGATGGTATATGGGGTTAATTACTGAATGGTGATACATGGAGTATAATTAGTGAGGGATAGTATATCGGATTAATTACTGAAAGGTGTTATACGGAGTGTAATTGGTGAGTGATGGGAAAGAGAGGAACTACTGAATGGTGATATATGGAGTGTAATAGTGAGTGATGGTATATGGGGTTATTAACTGAATAGTGATATTCAGATTGTAATTACTGAGTTATGGTATATTGGATTAATTACTGAATGGTGATATATGGAGTTTTATTATTGAGTGATGGTATAGGCAATTAATTAGTGAATAGTGATATATGGCGTGTTATTGGTGAGTGATTGTATATGAGATTAACTACTGAATGGTGATATATGGAGTGTTAATAGATGGTTTTATATGGGGTTAATTACTGAAAGGTGATATATGGAGTGTAATTAGCATTTGATGGTATAAGTGATTAATTACTGATGCTGATATATGGAGAGTAATTAGTGAGTGATGTTATATGGGATTAATTGCTGAATGGTGAGACATGAAGTGTAATTAGTGAGTGATGGTATATCGGATTAATTACTGAAAGGTGATATATGGAGTGTAATTGGTGAGTGATGGTTAAGAGATGATCTACTGAATGGTGGTATATGGATTGTATTAGTGAGTGATGGTATATGGGGTTATTAAGTGAATGGTGATATACTGATTATAATTACTGAGTGATACTATATGAGATTAATTACTAAATGGTGATACATGGATTGTAATTAATGAGTGATAGTATATAGGAATAATTACTGGCTGTTGTTATATGGAGTGTAATTAGTGAGTGATGGTACATGGGATTAATTTTGAATGGTGATATATGCAATGTAATTAGTGAGTGATGGTATTTAGGATTAATTACTGACTGGTGATATATGGACTGTAATTAGTGAGTGATGGTATATTCGATTCATTAAAGAATGGTGATATATGCAGTGTAATTAGTGAGTGACGGTTTTATATGGGGTTAATTACTGAAAGGTGATATATGGATTGTTAGTAGTGAGTGATGGTATAAGTGATTAATTACTCATGGTGATATATGGTGTGTTAATAGCGAGTGATAGTATATGGGGTAAATTACTGAAATGTGATATATGGTGTGTAATAAGTGCGTGATGGTATATGGGATTAATTAGTGAATTTTGATATATGGAGTGTAATTAATGAGTGATGCTATATGTGATTAATTACTGGATGGTGATATATGTAGTGTTAATAGTGCATTATGGTATATGGGGTTAATTACTGAATGCTGATATATGGAGTGTAATTAATGAGTGATGGTATAAGTGATTAATTGCTGATGGTGATATATGGAGTTTTAATAGTGAGTGATGTTATCTGTGATTAATTTCTGAATGGTGATATATGGAGTGTAATTCGTGAGTGATGGTATATGGGATTAAATACTGAATGGTGAAATATGGAGTGTAATTGTGAGAGATGGTATATGGGATTAATTACTGAAGGGATATATATGGAGTGTAATTAGTGAGTGATGGTATATGGGTTTAATTACTGAATGGTGAGATATGCAGTGTAATTAGTGAGTGATGGTATATGGGATTAAGTACTGAATGGTGATATATGGAGTCTAATTAGTGAGTGATGGCTTATGTGATTAATTACTGAATGGTGATATATGGAGTGTAATTAGTGAGTGATGGTATATAGGATTAATTACTAAATGCTGATATATGCAGTGTAATTTGTGAGTGATGGTATATGGGATAAATTACTGAATGGTGTTATATGGAGTGTAATTAGTGAGTGTTGGTATAAGTGATTAATTACTGATGGTGATATATGGAGTGTTAATAGTGAGGGATGGTATATGTGATTAATTTCTGAATGGTGTTATATGGAGTGTAATTAGTGAGTGATGGTATTTGGGATAAATTACTGAATGGTGATATATGGAGTGTAATTGTGAGAGATGGTATATGGGATTAATTACTGAAGGGATATATATGGAGTGTAATTAGTGAGAGATGGTATATGGGTTTAATTACTGAATGGTGAGATATGCAGTGTAATTAGTGAGTGATGGTATACGGGATTAATTACTGAATGGTGATATATGGAGTGTAATTAGTGAGTGATGGTATATAGGATTAATTACTAAATGCTGATATATGCAGTGTAATTTGTGAGTGATGGTATATGGGATAAATTACTGAATGGTGTTATATGGAGTGTAATTAGTGAGAGTTGGTATAAGTGATTAATTACTGATGGTGATATATGGAGTGTTAATAGTGTGGGATGGTATATGTGATTAATTTCTGAATGGTGATATATGGAGTGTAATTAGTGAGTGATGGTATATCGGATTAATTACTGAAAGGTGATATATGGAGTGTAATTGGTGAGTGATGGTTAAGAGATGATCTACTGAATGGTGGTATATGGATTGTATTAGTGAGTGATGGTATATGGGGTTATTAAGTGAATGGTGATATACTGATTATAATTACTGAGTGATGGTATATGAGATTAATTACTAAATGGTGATACATGGATTGTAATTAATGAGTGATAGTATATAGGATTAATTACTGGCTGTTGTTATATGGAGTGTAATTAGTGAGTGATGGTACATGGGATTAATTTTGAATGGTGATATATGCAGTGTAATTAGTGAGTGATGGTATATGGGAGTAATTACTGAATGATGATATATGGAGTGTAATTAGTGAGTGATGGCATATATGATTAATTAATGAATGGTGATATATGGACTGTAATTATGAGTGATGGTATTTAGGATTAATTACTGACTGGTGATATATGGACTGTAATTAGTGAGTGATGGTATATTCGATTAATTAAAGAATGGTGATATATGCAGTGTAATTAGTGAGTGATGGTTTTATATGGGGTTAATTACTGAAAGGTGATATATGGATTGTTAGTAGTGAGTGATGGTATAAGTGATTAATTACTCATGGTGATATATGGAGTGTTAATAGCGAGTGATAGTATATGGGGTAAATTACTGAAATGTGATATATGGTGTGTAATAAGTGCGTGATGGTATTTGGGATTAATTAGTGAATTTTGATATATGGAGTGTAATTAGTGAGTGATGCTATATGTGATTAATTACTGAATGGTGATATATGTAGTGTTAATAGTGCGTTATGGTATATGGGGTTAATTACTGAATGGTGATATATGGAGTGTAATTAGTGAGTGATGGTATAAGTGATTAATTACTGATGGTGATATATGGAGTTTTAATAGTGAGTGATGTTATCTGTGATTAAATTCTGAATGGTGATATATGGAGTGTAATTAGTGAGTGATGGTATATGGGATTAAATACTGAATGGTGAGATATGCAATGTAATTAGTGAGTGATGGCATATGTGATTAATTACTGAATGGTGATATATGGAGTGTAATTAATGAGTGATGGTATATAGGATTAATTACTAAATGCTGATATATGCAGTGTAATTTGTGAGTGATGGTATATGGGATTAATTACTAAATGGTCTTATATGGAGTGTAATTAGTGAGTGATGGTATAAGTGATTAATTACTGATGGTGATATATGGAGTGTTAATAGTGAGGAATGGTGTATGTGATTAATTTCTGAATGGTGTTATATGGAGTGTAATTAGTGAGTGATGGTATATGGGATAAATTACTGAATGGTGATATATGGAGTGTAATTGTGAGAGATGGTATATGGGATTAATTACTGAAGGGATATATATGGAGTGTAATTAGTGAGAGATGGTATATGGGTTTAATTACTGAATGGTGAGATATGCAGTGTAATTAGTGAGTGATGGTATATGGGATTACGTACTGAATGGTGATATATGGAGTCTAATTAGTGAGTGATGGCTTATGTGATTAATTACTGAATGGTGATATATGGAGTGTAATTAGTGAGTGATGGTATATAGGATTAATTACTAAATGCTGATATATGCAGTGTAATTTGTGAGTGATGGTATATGGGATAAATTACTGAATGGTGTTATATGGAGTGTAATTAGTGAGAGTGGGTATAAGTGATTAATTACTGATGGTGATATATGGAGTGTTAATAGTGTGGGATGGTATATGTGATTAATTTCTGAATGGTGATATATGGAGTGTAAATAGTGAGTGATGGTATATGGCATAAATTACTGAATGGTGATATATGGAGTGTAATTACTGTGAGATGGTATATTGGTTTAATTACTGAAGGGTTATATATGGAGTTTAATTAGTGAGAGTTGGTATATGAGATTAATTATTGAATCATGATTTATGGATTGTTATTAGTGACTGATGGTATAGGGGGTAAATCACTGAAATGATATATATGGAGTGTAATTAGTGAGTGATGGTATAAGTGATTAATTACTGATGGTGATATAGGGAATGCTAATAGTGAGTGATGGTAAATGTGAGTTATTAATGAATGGTGATATATGGAGAGTGATTAGTTAGTGATGGCATATGGATTTAATTACTGAATGGTGATATATGGAGTGTAATTAGTGAGTGATGGTATATGGGATTAAGTACTGAATGGTCATATATTCATTGTAATTAGTGAGTGATAGTATATCGGATTAATTACTGAAAGGTGATATATGGAGTGAAATTGGTGAGAAATGGGAAAGAGATGAACTACTGAATGGTGATATATGGACTGTATTAGTGAGATATAGTAAAATAGTAAATGGGGTTATTAACTGAATGGTGATAAACAGATTGTAATTACTGAGTGATGGTATATGGGATTAATTATTGAATGGTGATACATGGAGTGTAATTAGTGAATGATGGTATATCGGATTAATTACTGAAAGGTGATATACGGAGTGTATTTGGTGAGTGATCGGAAAGAGATAAACTACTGAATGGTGATATATAGCATGTAATTAGTGAATGATGGTATATGGCATTAACTACTGAATGGTGATATATGGAGTGTTAATAGTGAGTAATGGTATATGGGGTTAATTACTGAATGGTGATATGTGGAGTGTAATTAATGAGTGATGGTATATAGGATTAATTACTGACTGGTGATATATGGAGTGTAATTAGTGAGTGATGGTATATGGGGTTAATTACTGATGGTGATATATGGAGTGTTACTAGTGAGGGATGGTATATGTGATTAATTTCTGAATGGTGTTATATGGAGTGTAATTAGTGAGTGATGGTATATGGGATTAATTACTGAATGGTCTTATATGGAGTGTAATTAGTGAGTGATGGTATATGTGATTAATTACTGAATGGTGATATATGGAGTGTATTAGTGAGTGATCGTTTATGGGGTAATTATCTGAATGGAGATATACAGATTGTAATTGCTGAGTGATGATATATGGGATTAATTACTGAATGGTTATACATGGAGTATTATTAGTGACAGATGGTATATGCAATTAATTACCGAATGGTGATATATGGTGTGTAATTAGAGATTGATGGCAAATGGGATTAATTACTGAATGGTGATAATAGATGTGTAATTAGTGAGTGATGGTATATGGCATTAATTACTGAATGGTTATATATGGCGTGAAATTAGTGAGTGATGGTATATGGGATTAATTACTGATGGTGATATATGGAGTGTAATTAGAGAGTGATGGTATATGGGATTAATTACTGAATGGTGATATATGGAGTGTAAATACTGAGTGATGCTATATGTGATTAATTACTGATGGTGATATATGCAGTGCTAAAATTGAGTGATGGTATATGGGGTTAATTACTGAAAGGTGATACATGGAGTGTAATTAGAGATTGATGGTACAAGTGATTAATTACTGATGTTGATATATGTAGTGTTAATTGTGAGTGATGGTATATGTGATAAATTACTGAATGGTGATATAAGGAGTGTAATTAGTGAGTGATTGTATATGTGATTAATTACTGATGGTGATATATGCAGTTCTAATATTGAGTTGTGGTAAATGGTGTTAATTACTGAAAGGTGATATATGGAGTGTAATTAGAGATTGATGGTATAAGTGATTAATGGTGATATATGTAGTGTTAATAGTGAGTGATGGTATATGTGATAAGTTACTGACTGGTGATATCTGGAGTGTAATTAGTGAGTGATTGTATATGGGGTTAATTAGTGAAAGGTGATATACGGAGTGTAATTAGTGAGTGATGGTATATGTGATTAATTACTGAAAGGTGATATACGGAGTGTAATTGGTGAGTGATGGGAAAGAGATAAACTACTGAATGGTGATATATGGCATGTAATTAGTGAATGATGGTATATGGCATTAACTACTCAATTGTGATATATGGAGTGTTAATAGTGAGTAATGGTATATGGGGTTAATTACTGAATGGTGATATGTGGAGTGTAATTAATGAGTGATGGTATATAGGATTAATTACTGACTGGTGATATATAGAGTGTAATTAGTGAGTGATGGTATATTGGATTAATTACTGACAGGTGATATATGCAGTGTAATTCGTTAGTGATGGTATATGGGATTAATTACAGAATGGTGATATATGGAGTGTAATTAGTGAGTGAAGGTATATGTGATTAATTACTTAATGGTGATATATGGAGTGTCATTAGTGATTGATGGTATATGGGATTAATTACTGAATGATGATATATGGAGGTAAATCTGAGAGTGATGGTATATGGAATTAATTACTGATAGGTGATATATAGAGTGTAAGTAGTGAGTGTTGGTATATGTGATTAATTCCTGAATGGTGACATATGGAGTGTAATTTGAGAGTGATGGTATATGGGGTTAATTACTGAAAAGTGATATGTGGAGAGTAATTAGTGAGTGATGGATTATGTGATTAATTACCTAATGGTGATATATATGGATTGTCATTATTGAGTGTTGGTACATGGGATTAATTACTGAATGGTGATATATGGAGGCAAATCTGAGAGTGATGGTATATGGAATTAATTACTGATAGGTGATATACAAAGTGTAAGTAGTGAGTGAAGATATATCGGATTAATTACTGGAGATATATGGAGCATAATTAGTGATTGATGGTATATTGGATTAATTAACGAATGGTGATATATGTAGTGTAATTAGTCAGTAATGGTATATAGGGTTAATTAATGAATGGTGATATAAGGATTGTCATTAGTGAGTGATGGTATAGGGGATTAATTACTGAATGGTGATATATGGAATGTAATTAGTGAGTGATGGTATATGGGGTTTATTACGAAAGTTGATATATGGAGGTAAATCTGAGAGTGATGGTATATGGAATTAATTCCTGATAGGTGATATACAGAGTGCAAGTAGTTAGTGTTGGTATATGTGATTAATTACTGAATGGTGATATATGGAGTGTAATTTGAGAGTGATGGTATATGGAATTAATTAAAGAATAGTGATTTACGGAGGGTAAATTTTGAGTGATGGTACATGGGATTGATTCCTTAATGGTGATATATGGAGTGTAATGTGAGAGTGATGGTGCATGGAGTTAATTACTGATAGGTGATATACGGAGTATAACCTGTGAGTGATGGTGTATGGAGTTAATTACTGATAGGTGATATACAGAATGTGAGTAGTAATTGTTGGTATATGTGATTAATTACTGAATGGTGATATATGGAGTGTAATTTGTGAGTGATGGTATATGGGATTAATTCCTTAATGGTGATATGTGGAGTCTAATCTGAGAGTGATGGTATATGGAGTTAATTACTGATAGGTGATGTAAGGAGTGTAATCTGTGAGTTATTGTATATGCAGTTAATTACTGATAGGTGATATATGGAGTGTAATTAGTATGTGATGGCATATGTGATTAATTACTGAATGTGATATATGGAGTGTAATTAGTGACTGATGGTACATGTGACTAATTACTGAATGGTGATATATCAAGTATAATTAGTGACTGATGGTATATGTGATTAATTACGGAATGGTGATAAAAGGAGTGTAATTAGTGAGTGATGGTATATGTGATTCATTACTGAATCTTGATTTATGGAGTTTAATTATTAACTGATGGAATATGTGATTAATTACTGAACGGTGATATATGGAGTGTAATTAGTGAGTGATGGTATAATGGATTAATTACTGAATGGTGATATACGGAGTGTAATTATTGATTGATGGTAATTGTGATTAATTACTGAATCTCAATTTATGGTGTTTAATTAATTAGTGATGGTATATGTGATTAATTACTGAATGGTGATATATGGAGTGTAATTAGTGAGTGATGGTATATATGATTAATTACTGAATAGTGATATATGGAGTGTTAATAGTGAGTGATGTTATATGGTGTTAATTACTGAAAGGTGATATATGGAGTGTAATTAGTGAGTGATGCCATAAGTGATTAATTACTGATGGTGATATATGGAGTGTTAATATTGAATTATGGTATATGGGGTAAATTACTGAAATGTGATATATGGAGTGTAATTAGTGATTGATGGTATAAGTGATTAATTACTTATGGTGATATATAGAATGCTAATAGTGAGTGATGTTTTATGTGATAAATTAATGAATGGTGATATATGGAGTGTAATTAGTGGGTGATGGCAAATGGGTTTAATTACTGAATGGTGATATATGGAGTGTAGTTAGTGAGTGATAGTATAAGTGATTAAATACTGAATAGTGATATATGGAGTGTAATTAATGAGTGATGGTATACGAGATGAAATACTGAATGGTGATATATGGAGTGTAATTAGTGAGTGATGGCGTATGGGTTTAATTACTGAATGGTGATATATGGAGAGTATTAGTGCGTGATAGTATATGGGGTTATGAACTGAATGGTGATATTCAGATTGTAATTAGTGAGTGATTGTATATGGGATTAATTACTGGATGGTGATATATAGAGTGTTATTATGAGTGATGCTATACGCAATTAATTACTGAATGGTGATATATGGAGTGTAATTAGTGACTGATGGTACATGTGACTAATTACTGAATGGTGATATATCAAGTATAATTAGTGACTGATGGTATATGTGATTAATTACTAAATGGTGATAAAAGGAGTGTAATTAGTGAGTGATGGTATATGTGATTCATTACTGAATCTTGATTTATGGAGTTTAATTATTAACTGATGGAATATGTGATTAATTACTGAACGGTGATATATGGAGTGTAATTAGTGAGTGATGGTATAATGGATTAATTACTGAATGGTGATATACGGAGTGTAATTATTGATTGATGGTAATTGTGATTAATTACTGAATCTCAATTTATGGTGTTTAATTAATTAGTGATGGTATATGTGATTAATTACTGAATGGTGATATATGGAGTGTAATTAGTGAGTGATGGTATATATGATTAATTACTGAATAGTGATATATGGAGTGTTAATAGTGAGTGATGTTATATGGTGTTAATTACTGAAAGGTGATATATGGAGTGTAATTAGTGAGTGATGCCATAAGTGATTAATTACTGATGGTGATATATGGAGTGTTAATATTGAATTATGGTATATGGGGTAAATTACTGAAATGTGATATATGGAGTGTAATTAGTGATTGATGGTATAAGTGATTAATTACTTATGGTGATATATAGAATGCTAATAGTGAGTGATGTTTTATGTGATAAATTAATGAATGGTGATATATGGAGTGTAATTAGTGGGTGATGGCAAATGGGTTTAATTACTGAATGGTGATATATGGAGTGTAGTTAGTGAGTGATAGTATAAGTGATTAAATACTGAATAGTGATATATGGAGTGTAATTAATGAGTGATGGTATACGAGATGAAATACTGAATGGTGATATATGGAGTGTAATTAGTGAGTGATGGCGTATGGGTTTAATT